>JAODKN010000063.1:20510512-20523934 GCA_026774425.1 Petrocephalus zakoni
TTCCGAGAAGGGCGTTCACCACCCGCCACCCCCCCCCCCCCCAAGGCTGCCTTCTACAGAGAGAAGTGCTTTTTTCTCTCTGCCCCCACCCATGGGGGTTGCTAGGCCCTTTATACTGGGGCACCCCAGTACTGATCAGCTGTGCCCCAGTAAAGCTTTACTTCTAGTAACTCCCCTGCCCCGTTTCTTACATCATGTCACCCCTTGGTCCTCCCTCTTCTCTCGAATTTTCCAGTGCCCTCCGTCCTCCTCAAAGAGGCCACGCCCCCCCTGCCAAGGGGATACGCCACGGATTCCTCCGAGTGCGCTGAGAATGGCCACCCTCATTACCGCCGAATTGGAAGCTGAAACGTTACTGCATTTCAGCATTCGGTCCAAGTTCTGAGTCTGGTGCAGCTTACAGATGGGTGGCACACCTGGCCTGCATAGCAAGCCAGGGGGCCGTGTGTAGCTCAGTGAGTTCAGATGCTGTTCCTGTGATGGGAAGGTCGTCAGTTCAAACCCCTGGGTCGGCAGTGTGCTTCTGCCGTTGAGGCCCTTCGCCTCCCAAGGGCCCCGGTGACTGGCTCACCCTACTTTCTTGAAAACATCCATCCTTTGGAAAAAGTGTCCAACAACTAAAATGTAAATGAACACAGAGCCAAATTGTACTGCAGCAGACCTGCAGTGTTGTTATTCCTGCCATGTTTTGTGGCTCCTTTGGTGGCATGTGAAGCGAGCGCGGTGAGCAGCCTGAGACTCGCTGCCGGTGCGCGGTGAGCAGCCTGAGACTCGCTGCCGGTGCGCGGTGAGCAGCCTGAGACTCGCTGCCGGTGCGCTGCCAGGCCGAGTTTGTTGCTGCGGAAATAACAGCGGGAAAGAGGGTCCTGCCGGCAGTCCCCAATCCTAATGGGGAGCTCTGAGGCCCCTTCCTACACGCGTTTCTTGTCACACGCAACACCCAGTTTCTGGGTGTTTGTCGGCCTACTTAGCATGATATTTTCTGACAGTTTCCATATTATTTAAGATGCTGTTCATGAGAGGTAAGAATTATTCCCCATGGTGGAATTATGCAATGTCCATCCATCTATCCATCCATCCATCCATCCATCCATTTTTTAACTGCTTATCCTTATCAGGGTTGTGGTATTAAGCAGTATAATATTAAATTAATGTCTTAAATGGCCTAATAATATTGCAACCATAGGCATTTCACTGAAGAGAAGTGTGTTTTATTTATTTGTTTTCTGTTTGCCATCTAGGTCTGGTTGCCATTTAGGTTAAAGAGAGGCCTGCTCACTCGGCAAGTGATAGATGACCAGACATAACCGATTTCGAGGGCTGGCTGGGAAGGGGTCCGGAAGGGTCCTCAGCACCGCTGAGAACCTGGCCGCTAAAGACGGTGCCCTCCCGTGGTTGGCTGTCACCGTGGCAACGTCGTGATGAATGGCCCACTAGAAACGCTTTGCCAAGATGCCATTGATGCTTTTATGTTGGTCGATTCTGTGAAGAACACGATGATGTTCATAAAAATTTAGACCCGCTGACCCGGCAGGTACATTCTGCTGATGCCTGTGGATAATTATTGTATACTGTCAATTTAGTGTGCTAGGTAAATGGATGGGATCAGCCTATGATGTTTGATGGCATCAATATTGAAGACTCAGAAAGGTGGTGATTAATATTAAAACATTTAAAACACTTATGCAAAAAACAACCCAGTTGTTTAGAAATGGATCTCCCATTCTGTTGTTTTGACATTCAGGTTTAAGACTGGGGGTCAGACACAGCTCCTTTGTGCGGGGAGGCAGGCCAACGCAGGGATGCTGGGCAGCTTCTAGGATTGCAGCCAATGTGAATTCCGGAATTTATTAAATGATTTTCTGATTGTTTCCTCAAGCTCTGGCCTTGGTGGGCTTCAATAGGAGTTCTCTCCTTGTGTCTTTGGTGTTAGCTTACAGATACCAAATATCAATGAGTCACTCAGCAGTGATCTATGCCACTCCACAGGGCATAAGCCAAGCTATCCCCCTGGTCTCTGTGTGCGCTTAGGCACATGGAGCGAGGAGTATTAAGGACGATTATTGTTAAATCTCCTTTTTTATTTTCTTTTCTTCCCAGCCGGGGCCTTAACAAGGATTGCTTGCTGTGTCTTTATTTGTTAATCTATATTGCATCAATCAGGGTTTCAGCCTCCATTAAGCCGTGCTGGCACATGTGTCCCTCTAGGGGGCAGCAGTCCAGTTGCGTTTGGGTTCCACACATCATTTAACGGGAGCTGTGAGAGGAGTGCTGGCGGGATCATAGTGTCACTAGGAGGTCAGCTTCGTCTGGGCTCGGGCTGTTGTCGTCTGGGAGAGTCGCTGCTGACTGGGGCAGTGGTGGGTGGTGGGGGAGTCAGAGCTGCCATCAGCAGGTGGCAGGTGTGTCCCCATGGACGCCTACTGCCTGCTGTGTCAGGGGCGAGGCTGAAGTAAACAAGCAAACCCACATGGGGACCCTGGAAGATGGCTAAACCCACTCCCATGTCCTCTTCAGGCTGGAGGAAACGCACTTGTTCTCTGTTGTCTGCTCCGCTGTGGATAAAAACACTTCAGGCCAAAATATCCCTTTAAACGGCAGTTGAAGCCCCATATGCACATTTTTTTCTGGAACTTGGTGTCTTCCATTGTGATGTAATGTAACCTGGACTGTCACCAGCCCATTACCTAATGGCGTGCTATTAAAATGATACTGTAAGAGGGTGACCCCACTGGGCTGGGAATAATGTTCTCACTTTAACAATTAAAGATACGAGTCGTGTGTAATGAGTGCAGTTCGCCTCCGATAATATGAAAGGCACAGTCTTGATAGCAAGTAATTACAAAAAAAAAGTAATTTATTTTCCAAAGAAAGCAATAAAGCCACTGGCAAGGCAAAGGATTAATATATAACCTAAAAGGGGTTGTGTATATTTGGGGGGGAAATCGATATGTGCACTTTGAATTGAGCAAAAATAAATATAATATGGGATGCAAGTCGACATTCTGGGCCAGGTGAGACCCGGATAATGTGAATGTATGATGCATACAAAAGTCTGTCCAGCGTTACACTTTGTTTCAGATGTCTCACGGTCACCTGGTATTTTCCCGAATTTATAAAGAGGACAGCTATGGAGTGTAAACAAATGAAAGGTAGCAGGAGAGCATTGCGTGCCCTTCCAAGAAACCCACCAGCAGAAAATCGTGTGCTGTAATACAGTTTGTGTGTGAAATTGATGATAACCCATCGGGGCTGTAGCCTTCCATTACTTGTGACTTCAGTAGGAGACACTGAGTGTTTATTAAAGACGGAAGCCAGTTATGGATTTTCGGCTCCGGAGAGGCCCCCCAGTTTTCATTCTGATCACGGCAGACCCACTCTCATCTGGAAAAACTGAGGAATGAATAAATGAAATGCAATTACGGCAGTTCAGCGGCGGCCATCAGGGTGACAAAGTGTTCACTCTATAGCTATTTTTACAAGGCTTCAAACGATGGGAGAGAGCAGCATCGATAACACCAGGCTGGCAAAGCTGCTCCGCTCTTTGAATGTGGGAGAGAGCAGCATCGATAACACCAGGCTGGCAAAGCTGCTCCGCTCTTCAAACGTGGGAGAGAACAGCATCGATAACACCAGGCTGGCAAAGCTGCTCCGCTCTTCAAACGTGGGAGAGAACAGCATCAATAACACCAGGCTTGCAAAGCTGCTCCGCTCTTCAAACGTGGGAGAGAGCAGCATCGATAGCACCAGGCTGGCAAAGCTGCTCGGCTCTTCAAACGTGGAAGAGAGCAGCATCGATAACACCAGGCTGGCAAAGCTGCTCGGCTCTTCAAACGTGGGAGAGAGCAGCATCCATGACAGCAGGGCGGCAAAGCTGCTCCGCTGTTAACCAAATAGTTTTTCAATCACAGGTGCTGCTGCATATTTTACACATTAGGGTGACATTTCCTGTAAAAATGATATCATTACATCTCCTCACACACCTTTGCTTAAATTTAAATGTTAAAGTACATCTTAAATGCAGCTGAGTGAAACTTAACGATGCCTCTGTGATCCCTACCTTGTTTTAAAAGCTTGTTATTTCAAACTAAAGAAAATGACGTATCCCCTGGCAACAGATTTCCCTAGTTGGCCCGAGGGCACGGCAAACATTGTCTTGTGATCATGTGGCGAGGCCCCGGTATTTGCCTATGTGCGGCCAGTGTGATATTTCCCTACGACATCGCCGCTTCCATTAGCGAATGCTGTTTACACGGGCATGCTTAAAAGCAGTGTGATTCCAGGCTTCGGCGCTAAGAGCTAATGAAGGAAAGACATGTTACCAATGGCTGTAGTCTGCATGAAGTGTTGGTACAACATGTGGGTTGTAAAAAAAATATATATCAAAAGAGGTTGACTGGATTGTAGTCAAGGTGAAAGTTGTTTGCCAGCTTAAATAAGAAAATAAGGCTAGTTTCTTTCAAGTGACAGAGGACAGACAAGAAAATGATCAGTGATGTGCAATTAAAACAGAATCTGCAGATTTTACTGCGCTTCCCCAGGATGAGTCTGACCTAATCGTGTTTCCCATCAACTCCGCAGCAAAATTACGCTTATAATCATATCAATAGTAACCATGACGACTGGCTTTGAGAACAGAATGGATTTTTTTCTGACTCTGTGTGTCATCACAATGTAGCTTTGATCTTTCTGTCTCAAAGCCTGCTCTTACATTTTGTACGAGTCAGCCACTGGGACAGTGTACAGGGCTGATTGTCTGTGTTAGACAGCTTTATGCGTCTTTATAAACACAATGCCGTGCCGTGAGCAGAGAAGTGACATCCCATAATGAAAGTGACATTTCATTTACTCCCAAATATCTTCCATAGCACATGAAAAGGGAAAAAACAATTACTTTCAGTGATAAAAAAAAGTTATTGATTCATTTCTATTTTTGGTATCAAGTAAAATAAAATGTAAATCGTCCTAGGACACTCTGGTGCTGTCACCTTTTCTGGGAGTGGAGAGTTTGCCACCTTTGCTTTGTGCAAAATTTTTTTTTTCCCTCTTAACCCCCCCCCCTGCCCCCCCTCCAGCATAAGATGAAACCTCCTGTTCACTTTGTACTCTAGAAGATAGTCAGGAGCCTATATCATGAAGCCAGATTTCTTGCTTAGCTAGATAACTTGTTTGATTTAAGGTACCCCTGGTCCATTTAAATGACTTTATCTTCATTCACTCACATATAGCCCAGACTACCTTAAATCCAAGTTATCAGGCTAAGTAAGAAATTCTGTTTTGTGATACGGGCCCCAGGGCTGAACATGGTGTTGTTGTTATGGTAGCTGTGAACAGATTAAGTGGATTGAAAATGTATGGCTGTCAGCAGAGGTAGGTAAACCAGGTTCAAAGAGTAAAAATCCAGATCAGGATATTGTTTCAACCAACTAGTTGAACACTCTGTGACTGGCTCTTAATACTCAACTGGTTGGTTGAAACAAAATAATGGTCTAGATTTTTACTCTCTGGACCTGAACTACCCACTTCTGGGTGTCAGTGTTAATACCATCACCATCACCCCCCTGCCCACCCACCAAAAGTGGATATGTATTATCACAAAGAAGGTATTGGAACAGGCTCAAATGCCAGTGGTAAAAGTATACCTTCAAGATGCAAATGTTTTATTGACAATGTGTTATGAAGCCTTCCTTGACTTCCAAAGCCTATGGAATAGAAATATAAATGAATATACAAAAGATGTAAACCATATACAAAACCATTTAGGTGATTAATTGTCATTGTTGACAGACCACAACAAAATGGGTCCTCTGCATTTAATCTATATGACATTGTGAGCAGTGGGCAGCTATTTCAGTGCCTGGGGAGCAGTGCAGGTCAGGGGCTCAAACCAACGACATTTTTATTACACAGTCACGTTCCTAACCATTACGCCACCATTGCCTGAGTAAGCTGTGTATAAAAGTAAAGGCGCATTGAGGTTGTCAAAAGCTAGAAGATTTTTGTAACCTTTTTTTAAAGTGCATCCTGAAGACGGAATCTCTCCAAACTGCAGTATGCTGCCATACAGCGGGCTGTTTGTTGTAGTAAAATGAAAAGCACAGCAGCCTGAGGTAAGAAATCGGCTAATGAGCCTGAAATTCGCCTATGAATTCCAGATAAAGGCTACACAGAAGGTCGGCTGAGGCGCCCGGGCTGGGCGCTGGCGGCTGCACCATTAGGGTCCCTGTAGCACAGGCAAGCCACGCAGGTCAGGCTCGGCTCCTTCAGACAACGTCCTCGCCCCCCTGATATCTGTGGCGGGCTTTAATCCCTATTTCCTCTTTATAAATATGGCACTCGTTTGCTCTCATTACCACTTTTAATGCCGTGTCCAGCCGCCCAGACTCCAGATGCGCTACACGTGGCCTCGGTGCGCCGGGTTAAGATTAAAGCCCCCGGCGCCCGGGGAAGCGAATTTGCGGCCGGATCCACGCTGAGGGATCCGGGAATCGGCCAGAGGAAGGCGGCTTTGCGTCACCCCGGCGATCGGGCTCCGGTTGCTTCTGGCCCGTGTTCGTCTGTGCCCTCCCCGTAGTTTGCAAATTTTATTTTATGCATGAGGTGAGTTACTCGGGTTACGCTGAAGAAGTTGTAATTCGAAGCCCCTCCGGCACTTTCATTCTGCCTAGTGAAAATAGGACCGAAGCTGGAACCGTAATCGGCAGGATGGCGATGCACGGCGGCGGAGGGCTGCGATCGGTCTTCGCCCAGCCGGCATGGATGCGATGCATCTTCTAAATAAACCTGGGCTCGCTTTCCTCACTTAATTCCCGTGCACCCATTTAACATGGCCCGTATTCAGCAGGATGCCACAGTACACATGCCATCATTCCGGCGAGCGCAGCCGCTAGCCAGGCATCCACACGCTCTTTGGATGGATTACCGGCTTAACGGTTTTTTGTATCCCCCCCAACCGTAGCAAGCTTTGAAAAAGGCATTTCAGTATACGTCAAATATGTTAAAAGATTAATGGGGGTACTCATTTTTAGCTTAATATTTTAATTTTTTAAATGAGTCATAATCATTTGTATCCCACGGATATTCAAAATGAGATTTAAATATTTAACATCGGAAACAGTCTCTAAAACCGTTTAGTCACGTAGCCTATAGAATCGAATTTAATACCTGGATTTACACTGTGCAAATGAGATGAAAGCCAGTAAGAACAAGACCTTTTATCCAAAGGATGTTTTGCATCTCTTTGGTGCAAAAAGTTTACTTTCAGTTAATGGGAAAACTATCCTCCGTGGCCAGTATCTGATGCCAATTTTTAATAAAAAGCTTTATTGGTTGAGGCCAGTTTAAGTCAAGTCACGTTTTGCTGTTATGGAGATTATGAAGAAAACACTTCAATATCAGCGTATCCTCATTAGATATCAACGATTTCAGTGTGAGAACGTCATCCTGTTGTCTGAATCAACTTCACAGCCTGTGAGCTTAATATGTGTACTGCTCATTTTAACTGTGGCTGTGACAAGTAGCTCGATATCAAAATAATTCATTCACTCATAAATGGTAATGATTACCAAGCAGGACTGCTCATATTGCCATAGCCAAGTCTCTCTATCTCTCCTACTCTCTCTCTCTCACACACACACTCACACACACACACATTTGAGCAAAGAATTAATTAAATTTAAAAAATCTTTTAACGATCTCCATGAAATCCTTTTGCGGATGGGTCGTCAAAGTCGCAGATGAATATGGAGCTTAATGACGGAAAGGGAGATGGTTCCCAAACACAAGTGGGCATTTCTGACTAGCCTTTGCCAAATTTTTTGCATTTGAAACAGGAACCCGTTGTAACGAAGTGTTCTGCCTGCGTAATAGCTGTTGTGATGTATATTTTTAATGATATGATTAAGACATACTATTTAAGTAATCTAAATAATAAGTACTCTGAATTTTCTTCTGTTGGATATCTGTGATATTACTATTTCTCTAATTGTGTCATGTTGCTATCTGACCAAACAATACACAAAATATGTGCAATTTGAGCCGTTCATCAATTCATGCTTCTGACCCCTTTTCTGCTCATGGTTGCAGGGGAGGTGTTGGGTATTCCTCTGAATGTCTTTTTGAAGCCCGAAGGTCATTACAGGTTGCAGACTAGTAGAAGTTGTCACAGCTGGCACTTGACAAGCTTACAAAGATTATCCTAGACTCTTTAATCCAATCCAGCTTTTGAAATGAAGTGTCATTCTAACAGGTAACCTTGTGCTGCTTAAATGGAATGTGGCAACTGTAAACCTTCATCCTTACAGATAAGTCGCCTCTTTCCTCATCCTTTGATTTTTGAAGGATTTGTTTATTAGTATCATTATTTTGCTTCTCTGATCAGACCTCCTGCCAGTGCACTTCTCCTGAGCTGGGAGATTTTGCAGATGGCCGGTCCAACCCGATTCCCCTTCGTCATCCTTGGAATGGGACCATTCTGAATAAGCCAGCCTGTCCTGGATCCCACTGTGTGTGCTACGTGGCTCTGGTGTAATTAATAAAGTGCCCGTCCACATAACCACACAACCAATTGAACATCAAATTTCCAAAACTAGTTTATTTCATATTTTTTTTTTCGTTGATTCTGAGATGAGGCCGCCAATGACCAAAAGTCATGTAATCCAATGAAGAGCTTTCGTCAAATTCTTCAAAATTCAAAAGCCTACAGAAATGTTCTTGAAAACTTAGCCTGTTGACTGAGTTTTGGAAGTTGCATAACACATTCATACCGCGATCTAGAAGGCGTCCCACTCTCGCACCTGTGCTTTCGGAGGCCTGGCTCACGATGGTGAGTGCGAACAGGCTTGCGATCCCGCCTGTCAAGCTCCGGGCCCCAGATTAACCGTGCCCAGTGTGTTCTGCCGCAGTTGGGCGGCCCAGCTCAGAGTTGACCCCAAAAATCCGCAGGAAAACCAGACGTGTGCGTGTCGCAGTTCTGCCGCCAGGCCGGCAGTCCGGGGCGTGAACCCCATCAGCCCCGCTGGTGGAGTAAGCTGCCGCTGACGTCCGTGCCCTGCCGAGTTGGCAGCTTTGTCCCCGCCCCCCCTGCGGCCAGTGGCCTGGCAGTCGCTCGCTTTCCGCGGCTGATTTGCGGCCTGCTTCGGCCTAATTAATTTCCTGGCAAGCTCCCGCTCTCGCCCGGCTCCCGGATCAGGTGCGTGCTTCCACTGCATGCTCCATGCACCGCATGCTCCATGTACCGCATGCCCGCAGCTCTCAGTAGCCGGCCTGAGTGCACGCTTTGTTTTGTTTTTGATCATGTGATGCTCGCAGGCTCTCAATAACATCAAAAAAAAAGGTGCATGTTCAACGTCCCGTGTTCCTCGGTCATGTTTATGATACTCTTGCAGCGTTTAGGAAATATCGAGCCGCTTGGCGGTACACGTTTGTAGCTCCTCTCTCTCTGTTCTTTTTACACATCCTGGCATCAAGGTTGAACAGTTGCCACTCAAACCTTTTGTTTTTTCATTTTCTTGGGTTTTTAACCCATTCCTCAGACAGCTTGTTTGCCGAATGCTCATGTTTAATGTTGGCTATTTTAGCGCACAGCCGTTAACGATCTTTGGCGAGATTTAGTGATTAGACCTAATCTGGTCAGTGGCTTCCCCGCCTGGCTGAGCTCGATCGTTGACCATCCTGGGCATCCGTGCTCTGCTCCAGTGTCAGCACTCTTTTTGGCTCTTCTCACTGTCCAGGTGCCATGGAATGTTCACTTGCCATTTCACCATCTTTCTGACCCTTTTGATGACCTTTGACGTTTGACCTTTCCGTCTGTGAGACACAGCCTTCACCTGACAAGGATGATACCTTCATGAGTTACTTGATTTAATAGTCTTCTCTCCAAATGTCAGCGCTAGCAACAGCGTGCTCTAGCACCACCCCCCTTCCTTCATACCCTGTCAAAATGGGGCATACATGCAGGAAACATGCCTGTTCTGCATGTTACCTGCTAGCATAAGACATATACTTTGATGCATAAACTGTGACCTATGGCACGTACCCATCCAGCAGCAATTAATGATGCACCTCCCATGTAAAGCAGCGTAAAATTAAAGAGCTGGGCAGCCCCCTGGCTTCCACCTTCCTCTCGTGCTACTGCTCGTACAGTATGTCACGCCAACGCCATGCTTATTTTAAAGTGAAATCTTCAAAACGATGAGCACTGGGCACCGGGGTTAAAAACCCTGATGAAAAAACATGGCGGATAGAGGGAGAAAGGCAAGGAGGGAGCAAGAGGGCTCAGGTGAGTTTAAGATGTCACAGCCGTGTGACCAGAGCAAGGGGCCGCATTCCCGCCAGGCCCCCATCGCACCCCCCCATAGCATGCGACAATTCACACATAAACGGCCTCAACCAAGTGCTCCTACTCTGATGAATCGTATTCGAGGGGTATTTACCATTTGACATCTCTCAGTCCTTTTTACTCTCTGTGGATTTAATCTCATTTTCTTTTATTCTCTATTCCTCCCTCTATCTCTCATTTTCTCTGAGACAGCAATGTAGCAACTCTCCAGTACCGTGTGTGTGTGTGTGGGGGGGGGGGCGTGCTGTTTGAGTGACTCCTGTATTGTTATTCAAGCACTACTGCATTTACACAATAGTGGGCTTACATGTACACCTGTTTCCTCCGTTTCCGCTCCTCTGGGCTGTGCATGGAATGATAAGAAGGACCAATCCTGAGCCAGCAGGTATTTTCAGCTTCAAACGGTTTAAATCTCACGCCGTATGTCGAGTTTGGCCACGGGTACGCGCAGACCTCCATTGTTACATCTTACATCTACTGCCGGCTTGTTCTTTCCCGATCATCAAAATTTGTGTAAACACACTAGTATCGGTAAAAGTCCCAAATGGCAAAAGCTGCCCATTGGTTAGTTCAACCCAGCCGGTTTTATTCAAATAAAAAACAATGTGAGAAATGTATTTTAAAATCGATGTGGATTCCACCTCAGTGAAGTCAGACAATAAAATGTATTTGTGACTTCAGGGACAGGGAGCAGGAAGAGAGCGGTGCGCGGCGATGACAGCGACATAGCGGATTAAGCCTCAGTAGCAGAAATAAGCCCTTCAAATGAGATTGAATCTCCGCCAGAAGCGGGGGGGCGTCTGGGGGGGGTCAATTGGTTTGTGTGTACCGTGAGATAAAACGCCACGGGGGCCCACTATGTTTGAGGGAGGTGTCCTTAGCACTTGAAATCGGGCCTTGAGCTATGGATGCAGTCACTCTCGAGCCTCCCGCCATCTCACCATGGCTTCTCAGTCATAGCTATTATTGATTATCTACAACTCAGGATTTCGAAAACAATCATTACCTCATTACTTAATTCAGAAGTTCTGCGGCTCTGCCTGGCCACAGGAATGCAGGCGACATTTATTAGACGTTTATTGGATGTTTATTTATTAACTCTCAGCTCACATCAAAATTTGAATACTTTCTAGTGTGGCGAATTTGACACTGATTGCTCGCTTGGTCCAGAATTAGATTTCCTTTTGTTTTTCTTTGGCATTGACTTTGATGGATCCAGACATGAAATTTATTACATTCCTTGTGACCTTTTAAAACAATACTTTGGCTCTGTTTATCTCGCATGTACAGTGAAGGTCAAAGGGGTTGGCATTGCTCGATTGGCAGAGTCACATGGGCATGGCATGGTAAACAGCACAGTACTTTTAATGAAGGTGAGCACTGTTTTTTTGAAGATCGTTTTAGTTCAATCAAATTATTAGGCAGCTGCAATATTCACTGAAAGTCATTGGCAGCCTGAGCAATGACGGGAGGCTTGATGGGTGACATACACCGCGAGCGTCATTTCTGTGTTGGTGGTCTTGCTTAGCAATTCACAACATCAGGGGATTCAGTAATACTATATTTAGCAGGTGCCAGATTGCAGATTGAACGCGTATGTATGTGTGAGCTGAAATTCTCCTCGTCATTTATATTTGCATTGCAGGCCATGTTGATTATCGTGGGTAATTTCCCTCCCACGGAGCTGTAAAGTGACCACACACGTTCCGTTGCTGATTTGTGAACCGCGACCTCGCATGAGTGCCGCGTGCGATGCGTCTGTTGTTGGCCTCTGCCCCCGAAATCGGCCGAGTGAGTGTTGATCCGCCTCCGGTACCAATGCGGAGTTCCTGCGGGCCGGACGAGCAGGCCATACCTCGCCATCCCGTGGGGTTTATTACCTTTCATCTTGGAACCAATTTGGGGATTAACTTACAGCTTTTGAAAGGTGGAAAGGTAAAAAGAAGGTGGAGCTAAGTGGACACGGGACAGCTAGAGAGCGAGGCCGCCGTCTGGGTGTCCGAAAGATGCGCGTGACGTGCTCAGAGGGGAACGCAGCATTATTGGGGCCGCTGCGGGTTGCTACATGCTGCTGATGGCTTCGAGGGCGAGGTCCCCTGTTCATCCATCATATAGACAGGAGCTGGCTCTGGGGGCGTCCGGTGCCCAGCCTGACTGCAAATCGGGGGGTACCTACGCTCGTTTGGAGGACAGAGAGTACGGGACAGCGTATTTCTGCTGGCTAGATTACGGAATAACCGTAAAAAGGTCATTCACCGTTTCCTACACGTAAAGTTTGTGGCACATCGCCGTATCTGGGCATGAGGTGACCATGTTACTCTCCCTCTGTGCTTCTTTGAGGGACTTAAGCAGGAATGAAGGCCATTTCAGGAAAAAAAAAAACAGATCCATCCATCTATCTTAGGCCTGCTTATCCTGCTCAGAAATGTGGGTGAAGGCGCGTTTAATGCCCGAAAAACTAAACGCCAAGATTGATATCACATATAAATGTCAAGTGGCTTTCTCAGCCGGCTGCATGAAGTCCCTGGTCCTTCCGAGACGTCTGCTCGATCGGCAGCCATACCTGCATTTCCCTGGCAGTTCAGAGAGTGTGGCGCATTATCGGAACCAGTGTCCAGCCCCTGACCCCCCCCTTGCTGAAGGCGCTGGAGCGTGTCGGAGCCTGCTCTTCCATCGGGGGCTGCGAGGGCGTGGCAGAGAGGGCCGTCACCCACAGACCCGAAAACACCCCAGCCTCACATTAAATAACTCGTAAAAATCTGTGCAGTGAAATTAGGTTTTCGTTTAGTTAGATCAGGTGATTAATGTCAATATCTTTGCTTCTGGGGGGTCTGTCTTGACTCCATTTCACGTAGCTTAAATAGTTTTTTAATTCCTTGCAAAAAAGCAGTGTATTTAAATGTCCTCCTTGTATCTATAGAGTCTCCCTTGGGAATGCTGGCTTTGTCCCGCATGCCAATAACAAGCTGTTAGGGGAGGGGGGATTCCTAAATTGCCCGTAGTGGGTGATTGTGTCTCTGATTGTGTGCCCTGGGCTGGAGTGGGGGGGGGGGGGGGGGGGGGGGGGGGGGGGGGGGGGGGGG
>JAODKN010000063.1:20524760-20538920 GCA_026774425.1 Petrocephalus zakoni
TCTCTGACCTCTCATGCCTCCCTGCACGCACCCAAAACCTGTGGATGACATCACCTCGCCCCCCCACCACGGTTCACGATCTGCCGGTACCGGTGTGTACGAGAATGCACGGGGGGGTTGGGGGGGGGGTCATTTTTCTTTATAACCTAAACAAAGGGTTGTTTGAAAGGCCTATCTGGGATGAGTGAGTGAGAAAGAGCGGGACGGAGATGGCGAGCGGAGAGAACATGGGGAGAAATATCCTCGCCGTCAGTGGAATCTTGAATTTTCTGAATGATGTTGATGTATAGACCAGGTGGGCAATTTGTCTCTATGACAGGAGAAAATTCAGAGGAGAAAAGGTCAGGGTGGGCTGAAAAACCATCAGAGAGGAATTATTCCTTGGTGATGGTGCCTACTCATACATGTGACACCAATCCCTGTTAAGATGATTGAAGCTGCGGGCTCTCAGGTCCGGGGAGGCAGAACTTTCGTACTTTGCTACTTGAAAATGTCAGAGGGAGGATGAAGGGTTAGCTTCCAGAACCTTCCTGGCTGTAGGCGTGGGTGTCAATGCCATTGTCTCGCGGCAACAGATGGACTCTTGGGGGCGTTTCCAGTCACAGGTCGCACCGCCCCTCGGATTAACATCACAGGACGCCGCGTTCGCCAACCCGACCCGGTCTCGCTCTCCCTGCCACCTGGCCGTTTCCTCCGTCTCTGTCGCGTGCCGTTCATTCCCAGGAGCCCGACACATACAGTACAGGGGCTTGGGCAAACTCCTCATTTTTCTTTGACTCTGCAGGAAACTTCTGTGCAGGCAGGATGCATTTCCGCAGGAACGGGTTGCGCGGAGACTCTGGGTGCTGCCGTTGCCGGCTTGCTGTCCTGATAAATGCGATGCTGTAGCTGAATGGCAGATGTTAGCACTCTGGGCCCTGATTCGCCATATGGGGCTAACGGCGTTTCCATTACGGAACAAGATGTAGCACTTTAGCTTAAAAAAACATCCAGATTGGATCGTAGGTCATGAACCAAATGCCGGGACCGTGGGACTGAGGCTTCTATTTTATATTTAGGATTTTCTGTAAAGCTCACAGAGCCTCAGAGACACGGAGTATCTGTGCCTCCATCGTGGGGTGGATTCGTCCCGCAGGTGGCTGGTCGGTTCATTCTTCGTGTTAGGGCTTAAGGTCGGTAAGGGGGCATTACCTACGCGGCTCGGGTACGGGGTCCTGGAAGCGGCATTCAGCTTGGGTGATGACGTTGGACGGCCGTGACCTGGCTTCCGTTCGTCCCTCGACGCAGTGTGTCATTGCGAAATGGCCAGGTCTGCTAAGCTCCCTCAACAGTGGGGCGGGGCAGGGTGGGGAGGGGGGGTCGAGTGAAGGAACGGCCAAAACCGGGCCGCTCCTGTCGCCCCACCCAGCACCGAGTGACCGCATCCGGATTAGCATCGAAGTGGGCGCTAAATATTACCAGACCGCCCTCCGCCGACTACTCCGCCTCCTGAGCTTTCTGTCGCAGGCCGGCCGTAGGTGCATCTGGCCCCCATGTTTGGCATCCCTGCGGGGGACGAGCGAATTAAAAATGCTCGACGGCGACGCCATGTGCTAATCTGACGGGAATTAAAGCTCCTGTCCCACACTCGGCCACGTCGTCCCTTAAGGAATCAAATACGACTCACTTCCTGTCTGCCTCTCTCCCTGGGGCGCACTGTACTATTCCTGTGATTAAATGTGCCCCAGTCCACAGGAAAGGAACTGAATTTTCACAGCCAAATGATATTATACTGACACAGAGCAGTATTATTTTTGCTGTTTTTTTTTTCGTTCGTCACGATGAAAGAGGAACCCGGGAGAAGCACTTTATCCACTGCTAAATTTGATTTTTTAAGGTGATTTAGTCAGCCTTTCCCTACATGAAAAGACCAAAAGACAACTTCATATTTACTAAAATAGTTTTGTGTTTTGGGGGGGGACATTAAAATTATAGGATTCCCAAATGTGATCTACGCAAAAGTGAACCAGCAGACAAAAACGCACGGCATAGGGTGTGGATGCAGATAACTGGCGGTGAAAGTGCAGAAGTTTGAGACTGTGGCCTGAGACTTCCTCTCTCAGCTGATGCTGTGCGCTGATCGCATTTCTTTTGCCACTTTTGTTTGCTTGACCTGCAGGGACTCCCTGAGCAACCACTCCTTTGACACAAAGTTAAACCAGCAGTACCCAAGGATTCTACGAAGAGACACAGTACCAAAGGAGTGCGGTCTTCATGTCCAGTCACTGGATAGTGTCCATGTCGCAGCCATACAGCACAGCAGGGAGCACCAGGACACTAAAGACTCAGACCTTTGTCCTCTTATAAATAATACTAGGAATACCAGGAATACTAAACCAAATTTCCAGTATTCCAATACCCTTCCTTTCAGTTCCATCCCCAACATAATCACCTGTTATTATAATTGGTGGAGATAAAAAAATAATAGCTATTTGTTCATGTGAACTGATGAGGGTCCGTGGAACCGCGGATAGGCACACACCGCGTTTACAGCACCGTGAGGTGTAGTCTGGATTCTTAAATTAGAGCCTGTTTCTGCGAGCGTGGGCGCCATGTGCGCGGATGCCATCGGTACCGCTGGGCCCATGACGGTCCCCTCTCCACTGTTCAAAAATAGCGCGCAGTGTCATTGCCGCCGACGCCACGGTAATTAATGTTCTGACTGTGGACTTTTTTTTTTTTGTCTGCTGGTTCCTTTTCAGCGTCCAGATGTTCCCAACGCCCGCATCAGATGGCACTCATGTGCAAGCATGGCTGCCACGTAACCCTGAGCGAGTCTGAGTCTGCCTGGGATCTGTGGGTCTTTGTATCTGTCCTCTCCAGGCGTGTGTGTGGGGGGGCTTGCGTAGATCACATTTGGGGACCCCAAAGTGTGGTAAAACCTGATACTTTTTTGGATAACCTCATTTTTATAAAATCTGTGAATACAATCAAAAAATGCCAAAAGTCTTGTATTTGGGTTGGTTACTTATGGTTAAGATTTGGGCTGGCTAGGGCTTAAGGGTGTTGTGACTAGGATTAAGGTTTTTCCCATAGAAGAGTCCTCATTTAGATTGGTACACTGGTGTGCATGTGTGTGTGCCCACAATGTAATAAAAACCTGTTATTTTGACATCATGGGGACCATTTTTTTGGTCCCCACAAGAGGAAACTCAATTTTATAAAAATGAGTGACTGCATTCAAAAAATGAAAAAGTCTTGTGTTTTGTTTAGTCACCTGTGGTTACGTTTAAGGCTAGGTAGGGGTTAAGGTTGCCGTTGTTTGAATTAGAGTTTTTCCTATTGAAATGAATGGATGGTCCCCACAAAGAAATGAGTACAAATGTGTGTGTCTGTGTCTGTGTCTGTGTGTCCTTGTCCTCTCATGGGAGAGACCGCTCGATATTTTTCCTCATTTTGGTTCGTTTATGGTGACCAGGTGTTCTGTGGCTGGACCCACCTGGGCCTTGAGCAAACCCCCCGGGGGGGTACCGTGTCGGCCTCACTGTGAACATCTGTTACCTCTGGCCCGGTCCTGTGGGTATGCGGCCTGTGCACTGAATCAGAGAGGGAGGCTGAAAGTGCCCTTTCACAGCACTGCCAATCAGTAAGTCAGCTGAGTCTGATCGGAAATAAAACGCACAATAGTATCAGATTAATAGATGCTCCAAGACAAACACAGCTAGGAATTAGCATTTGTTTTTATAGATTTTTTTTTTTAGATGTTTAATAGTCTGTTGGGCGCTGGGCTGACAACACTAAAATAAAGCTCTAACAATTGAGAGTTCAAAAAACAAAAGTAGCTGGCTGTGACGTAAATGGGATTGAGTCATGTTGCCCGACCTAATTTGGAAAAGCTGAAGCCGCTTTGTGGGGACAGTCAGAGTGCGCTTTCGATGGGTGCTTAACCGATGGTGGCCTCTTCAGTCTAATGGCCCATCCAGGGAGAACAGGACATGCTGTAGGCTGGTGCCACTAGTCTGTTACAGAGCACTCGCATATCACACCTAAACGCCCCATCGTCCTGTCAGAGGCTGCCCAAGAAAAGTCCTGTGAACATAGATCTGCACACAGATCTGTTTATGTGAAGAGAATCCATGAAGTCTGGTGAATTTCGGATCGTTTTGCATGCTGCACGGTGCAGCGAGAATATCTGTGTTCATATCGTCTCCGGTGGTATAGCGCAGTGTTGCTAGCGGACATCTCTCGAAAGGTTACCGGGAGACGCCTTCGATCCCTGGTCCATGCTATGCTTGTGAGGGGTCTGGATGGTAATTTGCATATATTTATGCACACAAAAGACATGGGGCAGTGGAGAGGGGTGATCTGAGGGTCTTCAGCTTGGATACCTACATATATGAGGGGAGGTGGGGCCTGATCGATTGGAACCTGGGGGGGGTGTTAGGCTTCCCTGGAGTACGAGCAGGATGGAGGTAGGTGTCACTGTTAGAAGGGAGCCATAATCGGAGTAAAAACCATACTGATGCTCCATTATGCGGAGGTGGGTGGAGAGAGGGGCCATTAAGGAGAGGAGCAATGTCAAGATCCGAGCTGTGGCATTAATCAGCCGCTCTCTCTCAGTGTTGGACCGCGGCGTATGGATGGATGGTGGGGGAATGACCCTGTTTGGCCTTCAAGCTTGGATTTTTATTTCTGCATGTTATGACGGTGAGCTCTTAATCAGCATTTCGGCAACTAGACTGTTTCTGAGAACCAGAAGTTCCTCCTCTCAGTGAGAGCCTTGAATTTCAACGCCTTGCATAGCTACTCCGAGGCTTATGGGACACACTGCAGGTCGATTAATGCCAACAGCAAGGCTGCTCGCCTTTCAGACTTTTCTCCAGTGGACTTGTTATACCAACTGATTTATATGTTATTGCTTTAACTACATCCTTGAATAGGCTCCTTCATTGCTGTGTAGATGCATGGATATTGTAAGTGATTTTGAATAGTTTTTTTTTTTTTCGGGTAGATCAAAATTACTATGCTTAGGAATGTTCCAGACCCAGTCCTCTGTGTCTGCGTGTGCTGGTCCTAACAGGGGCCTGTGCATCTTGCACAGACACAGATCGCCTGTCACTCAGTGTTGACATTTGATTCCGATCTTCCTGTGGCATTGTCTGCATTCCTCAGAGATGGCCAGGCTCATTCCCGCGGGGGTGTCAGAAGCTCCGTAGTGAAACTAAATGCATGCGGTCGGCAATCCCCCTCTGCTTCCCCCCCAGCAAACGAAGGCAATCAATATGGGATTTAACACCATAGAGAAACCACTATTTGCCCGACAAGGCCAGGAGTGATGAATGTCATGTTTTCATAATTCAGATATCGCCGTCGCCGTCCAAAGATTTTCTCTTTCCCCTCCCTCCGTCTCTGTGTCTCCAGTCACGCGTTTGTCTTTACATCTCTACATGATCTCCAAGAGTCCCCCCCCCCCTCGCAAGGCCCCATCTTGTATCAAAAAGAATAAATGATACTTCTGTTGTGCCCCAGGGAGGGGAGGAGGGACCATGGAAACCGCAGGGCAGCACGCAGCCAGCCGGGAAGGCTGCTAAATGTGAAGTCTGGCCTCCTCTGCTTCTGAGCGTACGCCGGGAGGATGCCTGTCAGCTCGACCCGTTCGGCTGTTGGCGGCCTGTTTCTGCAGTCTTGGGTACTGCTGTGCCCTGAGGATGCCAGGTGCTAAGCATGGGCACCCTTATTTGCCATTTCTCCTTCCCAGAATCCCATGCTGCTATGTCCACTTAGACTGTGTTGCTCAGCAGGCTAGGACTCTGCGCCTGTGACTAGAAGGTTGCCAGTTTGAATCCCGGCGCCTGCTAACTGATGCTGCCATTAGGTCCTTAAACAAGGCCCCTATTTCCTGATTGCCCCAAGGGTGCCAAATTAATGCTGTCCCTGTGCTCAGACCCCCAGCTTCACTCACACTTGTCCGTGCTTGGTCCTCTATCCGTCTTCAATACCCAATTGTCCTAGGCGGTGTCTTGGGGGTTCAGGAAGAATGGCCCGCAGGTAGGGAATAACACAGGAGAGGGCGCTAACCAATCACAGAACACACATACAGTACTATTCACACCTACTGGCAGTTTGGCAAGTCCAGCTGAGCTGTCAGAGGGGGGAAACTGGAGAACCCAGAGGAAAATCCACAATGAAACAGGCTGGAGACTCGAACCCTGTTACCAGAAATGTATAGGAATGCTTATGGGAGTTATACTTACAGAAATGTGTTCTGTGGGAAAAATGAAAAATTACTGGTTTAGAGAGATAGCCAGTCAGATTCTAGAGGACGGGGGACCCAAAAATGGCGGCGCCCCTGCAGGGCTGTGGCTTTTAGAGCTCCCGACATGTGACTGTGTCTGCTTACACTATGTGTAAAAAATTCAGTTACCTTGTATATTCTGTGGATCCTGAGCTTCGCCATCTCGTTTTTCAGTATACTTGTATATGGAAAGATGACAATATAGTTCATTTTGACTTTGACTTTGACCAAGACATCTGATTGGCTAGTCTGGTCTGATTGGTTATCTCTCTGAACCAATCATTTTTCGTTCTGTCCTCAGAACGTGCTTGAGTATATAAAACTCCCATGAGCTGAGAGAACAGTGCTAACTGCTGGGCCGCCCCTGCTGGTACTTGTGTGACTGGCAAATAAAGTGTCATTATTATGAGATGTGCTCGAGTAAGGTGCCAGATGATATGACCAGCTAGCCCTAGCTCCGAGGTCCCGGATCAGCACAGTCCCCTGTTAACACTCCCAATGCCTTCGCAGCAGTCACAGAAATATCCCTTTCAGAAAGTACCTTGTTACTTAGAATTGCAACATTGTGCTAAATAATAACTCTGGTGCAATGACTGGTATAGGAAAATGAGCAAAATGAATCTCCACGTGAATATATTCTCATTTTGTGTTCTACTGCTCTCCTTGAATATGATTGCTTCTTGGAAGTGCTGTAAGTATATTATGTTTACTTCGTAGGTGCGGTATGTTTTAAGCTTTAGGTGCAGTAAGTTTACTTATTCTGTGTAGTACGTTTGCTTTTTCCAGTGCAGCATGCTTATGCCTTACCTTCAGTATGTTTACGCTTTAGTTAAAGTATGTTTACTCTGTAGGGTCTGTATGCCTGTGCTCTAGGTCAGTGTCTCTCTTGGACTTAATTAATATTAATTAGTTTACAGTCTTTAAATGGTAATTTACATCTTAATTTGTGGCTTACTGGTGATTGGTCGATAGTGTTTGGGAGAATATGCAGTATTAATATCTGAATATCTGTTCACCAATATATATAATGTGTGTGTGTGTGTGTGTGTGTGTTTTACACTGACAATAATATGCATCAATGTGATATACATACAAATACTGTATGTATACATATACATAATTGGATCACATTTGATACAGATGCTGTTTAACAAACTGTGGCAGTTTCCCCCGCAGAAGCCTGTGGTCTTACAGCCTGAACTGCGTGTGCTGCGTGGAGGTGGAACCCCCAGCTCGTCGTCATTTTCACCCAGGAAAGGGGAGTGGGGACCAAGACTTTTTAGGGGAAGCTGAAATAGCTGCTATTCTGGGAAGCAAAATGTGAGTAGCGAGCATCTGTGGCTTCCTCAGCAAGGCATCCCAGAATTCTCCCGCAATATTAGTGAGGGGCTCATCAGTACGCTAAGCAGCCGGAAACGAGGGGCAGCCGGGCCGGATCAATACCCTTAATGCCCGTGACCTCACTCTCCCTCCCCACACCGCCGTCTTACTGCCCGCTACTTTTAAAATTCACCGGCTATCTAGCTAATCAAGCCGTACATGAATTAAACTCTTTGACTGTGACAGATGGGGCCGTTTCAGAGGCCAGCAAAAGGGCAATACACTGCTCGGGCCTAATCTGACACAGGCAAAGGGTGTGAAGCGAAGGCTCCTGCAAGGCTGCGTCCGGAATGCGGAATCCGTTTGGGAATTGCAGTGGAATTATTGTGATCATTTTCCGGAAAGGGCTTTATATAGCTGCCCGTCCATTCATCTATTTTCATTAACCTTTTATCCAGTTAGGGTTGTAAGGGTCTGCAGGCCCAACTAGGATGTACCTGGTTCCCTGGCATGCTATACCAGTGACATACAGGAGATTCATTTCATGTGAACATGGGTAACTTGGATACTGATCTCTGAAAGCCTTTTAGGACAGAGTTGGATTTTATTTGGTATCGCAGGTATAGTAATTCAGTGCCGTTCCAACCCACCCTGGTTTCTCCATTCCTGTAGTTATATAGCTGATAATAGATGCCACCATGATTTCAGTATTAATTTTGTCTTGAAGTACTGCCTTTAAACAGTCATTGTAAAATATAAGCTATATAAACAGATTTAACCTTGGAATTTGTGTATTGTTTTGGAGTGTGTTGAATTTGACAGTGTCATGTCATCATTCTAGGTATGAAGTTTGGTCCAGATGTTTGGGACTCTCTGAAGCTGTGGCCTTGACCACACACATAGTCCCAGATGAGCATTCCCAATTGTGATAGAGCTTCCACAGTGTCGTCTCATCCTCAATTTCTACATGTAAAGATGGCTAATCGTTTATTTGGAGGAGAAAACATGCCTTTCCCTTTGTTCCATTCCATCTTCTGCTTCTTGGACAGTGTCTCCAGCACCATGCAATTAATCTGATACGAGACAGCATATGCCAGAGACACCATGTGTTTCAGCGGAGTGAGCTCATATCTTTCCGATATTTGGGAGTATTTTTTTTTAAACCCCCAGACTAGTGGCTCATGGTCTCTTTCCTCCTAGACTCTGGGCAGATCTGTTGAAATATCCTCTCTGTTTTCCCCTCCACAGATGTTCTCCTGTTAAGAAGATGGCATGTCAGATTATATCAGATTCAATATGTTCTCAAGCTGTTCACTGTTTCATTTCAAAGGGGGGATTAATTAGGGAGCTTTATTAGTTATGCAGTTCGATAAACGTTTCATTTTTTTTTTATGAGAAATGAAAATGGAAAAAACTGGGAGGGATTTAGATAGTGCCCCCTGTGGGTCGAATTGAGAATTAAATACCCCGCTTGTAATGATGGCAGGTTGGACCCAAAAAAGCGTCGCTGAGCCTCCATTCCGCTGCTATTACGCAGCTGCATTAATGCAGGAACAGGTTGAAGCTGGAGCCGAGGATAGCGATGAGATTCTCAGACCGGGGGAGTTAACTGGGAGACAAATCACCCGCGATATTCAATTACAGCACCTCCCCATCTTAAGTCCGTCAGCGAGACGCTCTGCGCAGTGTCCCGTGTCCGGGTCGAGACTGCTCGCTCTGAATGGGAGGTGAGAAGTGTGTTTTATGACAGTTAAAAAAAAAAAGTTTTAGAAAGTTATGAGAGATTAGCGCGGACCCGGACGTGCCTGCCAGCGGCACGCCGTCACCCCAGTGACGGATTAGATGGGCCGAGAGCCGAGACTCAGCACCTCCGACAGGCCCGGTCTGATCCTCTGCTACCGTGGGCCTAGAGCCACCCGGCGCTGCCTGGGGATTGGGTCACATGACCTGCCTGGTGGGCCGTTTATCGCAGCTTTGCAGAGACAGGTGGGGGCTGGGTGAGTAACGGCCGCGGGGAGGAAATCCATCCCCTGGGGGAGGCTGCAGTCTATCAGTCCGACAGCCAATCAATGACAAGCGTCCATGGGCGTGTAAGCGTGTGACAGGAAGGCATCTGCGTTGGTACCGTAACGCCTCATTGAAACAACATGCCGATGGCTTGCTCACCGGGTCCAACACCCCGCATCCACCCCCCACCATGAGGATCTCAGAGGGCAGCAAGGACATACCTGGCTGGGTCTGTTCTCTGTTTACTGGGCCAGCAGGAACTCGGTTCTGCTCGGGAGGGCCGAGCCCCAGTTACTCCAGGGTCTCAGTGCTGTGGAAAAAAGCCCCAGGGTTATTTCAAAGGGCAGACTGCGCCCGAGATGGGAGATGGGGCCGGTGTGAGCAGGTGCGATTGGTACGATTAAACACCAACTTCAGCTGTTCCCACCTCTCTCCACTAGGAGGCGCCTACATGGGGACGTTGTGCGTCTAGTGTCCATATACCCTTGACTTATTTTACTTTCTTCCTTCGCAGGCTGTTTTATTCTGCATCTGTTACAGAGCTTGAAACGGACCTATTTATGTAGCTAGTTCCATTTGCTGAAAAGGTTCAGGTCCCGAGAGCAGCCCCCCGTCTCCACGGTTACAAGCGCGGTCCTTCACCACGGCAGCGGCGGTCCCACCCTTTTTATCTGCATCGTTAATGCTGAAGTGCAGCCGTAAAGCATGATAGCGGCGAAGGTTAGGAGAACGACGCTGCCTGCGCAGCATGAAACGCAGATTTGACGTCTCGCTGGTCCTGATACAAGTGGAGGGAGGAGAGGAGCCAGTAGCCCGTGGGTGGGCGGGGACTATCATTAACCTTCTAAGGGGGAGGTCTGGGATGGTTTTGGCCAGGGACCGTGGATAGAAATAGGGACATATACAGTGGCGGGGCCACCTGCCCCAACTGAATGCTGATTGGCCTCCGAAGTGTCCCCTCTCCTGTCACTCACAGGTTCAAAACATATCATTGGCTAATTATAAGGATGGCCCCTCTGTATAAATTATTGCCCATCCTGCCACCTTAAAAATCATAGAATCATCCCTGGATATAAGGCTGGTGCCCCTCATACTGTTTGTTGTTTTTGATATAATAATAATAATAAGAGCACAGTACAGTACAGTATCCCAGGGAAATCACATCTTCCCCACGTTTCTTCTGTGATCATCTAGCTGTTAAAAAGTGAGTGAAGTCGTAAACTGGCCCATCTGCGTGGGTCGCGTCCCATAAACGCAACTGCGAAACACCTAAATAACGTGAATAATGGCTTTAATCATTCCCTGCTGCTTTTATAGCTTTATTATAATCTGAATGCCTTCTCATTCGTTAATCTTCTGGTAACGTAGGACACAAATAGTGCGCTCGAGCCGTTAGCCTGCAGCCAGTTTTGGGCGCCGGCCTCCCTGACCCAAATCCTCCCCGACCGGGACCGTGTCCAGCTCGCCGAAGCACACAGGTCGTTTGAGGAGGAACCTGCCCAGGGTCTCGGAGGCCGTGTTTATTGGAAAGATAGGCCCCAAGAGAGAGTGAGTCTTAGCTTCTGCAGTCCTTAAAGTGAAGTTCACACTACACTACACGATTATAGCACCGGTGTGCTCAGAGTTGGCACATCAGCGCCCGATCGCTATTTGTGAACTGTTCAAAGATGGCACCTATCTGGCAGGTTAAATATCTGGGCCTGACGGCGACTCCTGTCGAGTGAAAAATGTGGTAGCGGCTGGCAACGAATGTGACGATGAACGGCAGGCAGTGAGTACCGGGGGGGACCCAGGGGAGGCACTTAAAAAGGTGTGAAAAGTTCACTGTGTTTAGTAACTGTTCTTAGTGCTCAGGTGACAGTACAGTTTATGGTGACAGGTATGATTATTTATCTTGTGGCTTGACCTTTGTGTGTGTGTGTGTGTGTGTCTGTCTGTCACTGCAGGGTCACTAAAAGCCTGAGGTAAGTAACAGTGTTTCCTGAAAGTCCAATGTAAACAAGGACTAATTTGCTTTCTGCAGGTAGATCTCATGCTGTCATTTGATTAAAGTGCTTTAGTGATTTTTAGCACGTTCCCACTAATTGGAGAGCTGCCATCGTCCCGTCTCACTTCTGATGTGTTTTAGTGACAAATTGCATTTTGGAGACCAGACAGACTCGTCTGGGATTCCCCCTGGTGAAAGATCTCGTAGTGTGTGACGCCCTGTCGCTGATCAGTCATGTAATGTGTAAACCATTATGACTTCAAGACTCCTGATGCCAAGACGACAAGTTGTGAAGTGTGAACAGTACAGCCATCTGACGACTCTGAAAGTCGTGTAGAGTGAACTTAGCGTAAAAGGTGTAATTGGGTTCTGACAGGGAGGTTTGGAGGAGAGGATGCAAGAGAGGAAGAGAGGGAGGTGGGGGAAGCAGACGACGAGGGAGCTGAGGAAGTCAGTCTGTCTACTTCATGCTAGCAGTTGACTTTCCTGGCGCTCGAAAAGCGAAAGCCAATAATATATTCGATTCGTGAATCGGTACTTGGCGGGGACTGGCATGTCCTTGTTCCTCGCCGGGCCAAATCGGGACCCACTGAACGCAGACGACAGTTACGAGAAGGAGTGATGTGTTGAACGTGCAGCATTTTCAGCTGCCCGCGGAAGGGCGTGAGCGAAGACTGTCACAGGACATCTCGTTAACACCGGACGTGATGAAACATCCTGTAAAGAGGGGAGGAGAAAAAAGGCACTTTCAATGTCATCTGTGCCATGAAGATGACAGAGTTCGCTCTGTACCTGGCTAGACAGAATGATGTAACGCGAGCTTCATTAATGGATCAAACTTGGCAGGTTATAATGATGATGCTGGTGTGGGCTGCCTTGATGTTTGCAGGTGGGCTCCCCTGGGATATTTTTGCACCCTTGACCTCTTACAATGGCCCAGGGGACGGCTGAGTACCGGATCATAGCAGACTCCTCCTAATGGCCACCACTTGACAGCGAGGAGTGGGCAAACTGCTCACAGCCTCACCTGACACCTGCCCCCCCCCCCTCCGCTTTTATTAAACCCTGCGCGAACCACTACGTGAATACCGCACATGCCTGTGGGTAGGGAGTGCAAATTTGGCTAAAGATGCCTGCCCAAAACACCCAAATTCCCAGCCCAGGATGGCCTCTTGGTGTCACTACTGCAATGGGGACCTGGGTGGGGGAGCAGTGCCCTGGATGTCCTTCCCTTGGCAGGACTTGGCTTTGCCCACCCCCACCCCCCCTAACTCCTAGTCCTGGCCACCTCCCCAAGTGCCAAACGTCACGATGAAGCCCTAAGCTCTTTATTAAAACTCCACAGGGAGTCAATAACACATTTAGAGCCAACAAGACAGGGGAGCGAGGAAGAGGCCGAGGGGGGGGCTCTCAAAAATAATTCCCCCCCCCGTCAGTAATAAGTCACTGTGCTTTGTGCGCAGTCGTGCAGCAGGGCATTATGGGAATTATTTTAACCTAACATATCTGTAACTCAATAAGAGGCTTATTATAAGAGGCAGGGCTGCGTTTAATTATGATGGCAGCGCTCTACACACCCACCACACCAGACACTAATTAACCGAGCAGCCCTGACGACCATGACTTCGATCAAGGAAACTTAAATCCTGTTAAGGGAGGGTCGGAACGAAGTAAAGGTTATCGAGGATTTTGAACGTTGTTTTGTAGATTACCGCGCTTTGTTTCTGACATCCCCGTTGTGACATCATTGATAGTGTCTTAAAACTTATTACAGGCCTTAAATTTATGTGTCTGCTGTAAAATATCAGGATCAGCCCGAAAGCTGTGCGACAAATATTATTCCGTTGTTAGGCTGTTGGGAATGACATTCACTTTTGAAAATTTAAGAGAATGTCACCACACTAGTCACCTATATATAGTTCCTATTTATGCTAAATTTATGCTTTAAATTCCAGTCAGGTGTTTCCATCACCGAATATTGGATGGAAAAAGACTTTTAGGGGGAAGAAGCTTTGCTTGGAAGTTTAGCTCTGGGTCTCACTCGAAAAAACAGGCAATAAAATGAAGATAATTTATATTAAAGAGACAGGACTGTGTCTCAGCTTGGATGAAATGCGAGCCTTTTGTACGTGAGAGTCTGGCCTTCTAAGTAGCATCCCTGTGTGCGTGTGCGTTTGTGAGCGTGGATTTGTAATTAAACATCCAGGGCAATTATGGGTCCCAATGTCCCCACAATGTGATAAAAACCTTTCACTTTTTACCTGGTGGGGACTTCTTTTCATGTGTGTATGTGTGTGCCTTTGTCTATGCCTGTGCATATGTGTGCGTGTGCCTTTGTCTATGCCTGTGTATTTGTGTGTGTGCGTGCCTTTTTCTATGTCTGTGTATTTGTATGTGTGCGTGCCTTTGTCTATGCCTGTGCATGTGTGTGTGTGTGCCTTTGTCTATGCCTGTGCATATGTGTGTGCACGTGCCTTTGTCTATGCCTGTGCATGTGTGTGCGTGTGCCTTTGTCTATGCCTGTGTATTTGTGTGTGTGCGTGCCTTTTTCTATGTCTGTGTATTTGTATGT
>JAODKN010000063.1:20540213-20551081 GCA_026774425.1 Petrocephalus zakoni
CGCACCCCCCCCCCTCCCCCCTCCCCACACCTAAGCCCGTCGCTGCGGGGGGCGGGGGGGGGGGGCGGGCGGGCCGCCCCCCCCCCCCCCCCGGCTAGCATACAGGTTTAGACATCCAATTTTAGTTATTGTCAATAAGGAGCTATTTTCGAGCCAGGCTAGTGTTTTGTTTCGCCGGGGCACTGTTTGTTTGTGCGTGTGTGTGTGTGTGTGTGTGTGTGCGTGTGTGTAGGGCGTCAGTCTGGCAAGATAAGGACTCCGGAGGAGTGTGAGGAGCTGAGAAAGGCCTGCCTTCCTAATGGTAGGCCCACACGCTCTGCATTCCATTGTTCCCCTTTAAACTCCTAAGCAGATTTGTTCCCTTAACGTATCGAAAGTCTTTAAACAGGGTGGTGCATTAAAGTAGAGTATATCCATAAATGGATAGCTGGGAAAGGACGTGACAGTGCCAGTGCATCAGGGTGTGCGGCGAGGGCCAGCATCTCTGCCAGATGAGCTGAATAGACCCCATTCAGGCTGTCACACTGCCGAGGCTGCATGAAAAGCCCCAGAGCAGAGGAACACCGCCCCGATCCTCCAAATCTGTCCAAAACGGAGTCAGCATGAGAAAGCCAGCCCCCATCTCCCCCCACCCCGATTTGCAGGTGGCGGGAGGGGGATCAAGGCGGGATCGAGAGGTGATAGAGCAGCCTGACAGGGTCGGAATAGGCCTGCTCCCATGGGCTGCACAGAGGAAGATGTCAAGCAGTGATTGAAATGTGAGCCGGGTTGGGGGGGGGAGGCATGGGAAGGCAGCCCGAAAGCTGGAAGACTAGCAGGAGCGAGTCACAGAGACAGCGCTGTGGCAGAGTGTGCTCACGGACACGCGCACGCCAAACCCTCCATGCACACACACACACACACACACACACACACACTCTCACGTGTTGGATATGAAGTCATTCTTGCTCGTTCATAGACACCAAAGCATAGAAGAATGCGCAGTCCATCTCTCTGCCTCTCTCTCACAATACAATGCCTCTGCAGCCTTACACACATAATGCAGACGAGCACACATCTGTGGCTGCTGTCACTCTGTTTTACTGTCAAACATTGTTGCGGACATATGCGCATGAATATGCTGTTATTCTCGCTTTCTATGGCACACACGCGCGCCCGCACACGCCAACTGCTCTCGCTTGATTGCTTAATTAGCAGGAGTGTTACAGATCCATCCCAGCAGGGGGAGCCAGCTGATTTTCCGAGCAGTCAGTGCAGGCCCCTCAGGTTTGGACACCGGTGGGATGCGCGTGGCCCGGACAAGCCAGGGGCCACGTTTGAGCGCCGGACTCCCAAGCAGATGGCCGGCCCCGTGGCCCAGCGCTTCGTCACCATAGTGAGCCGAGGGCCCCGGAGCTCTCTGGCGCCAACGCACACGACCTTCCCCCTTTTTATCAACATTTATGCAGAGAACAGAAAGCGTTTGATGCAGCTGACAGGTGCTCCCTGGATGCTAAATGAAATCGCCTGTCACTGCTTACACTGTGTCTTTTCCCGAAGCACACATTACATCCTGTTGCTATGACTGCCTGCCCATTTGTACTGCATTGATGTTCAGATTGACATTTCTTTCTGAACACTTTAATTACACGTTACTTCATCTGTTAACCTCCTAAATATAAACTTCAGCATAAAACTTCAGAGGAATATATGTTATAATAGCCGGTACAAATTAACAAGCTAGACTGCCAAGTGCGCCATATTTCATTGTACCGAAAAGTAGGACATGGAGCGAAAGGGCGTCTTTTAACGGATTTGATGGTGGCAGTTATGTATAGGGACGGATTCTGTTTGGATAGTCCATAGCGACAGCGAGAGTCATTCCAGCAGAATTATTTATGTAATGTAATTCTGTATTAAAGGCCACCTTTGAAAGGATAGTGCCTTTGAAAGATAAAAAGGATATTTTTGTCTTTAAAAGATACAAAGGACTGAAAGAATAGCTTTCAAAACACGTAGAAATGGAATTATCATGCTCTTCATATGGGCTGACAGATGATTTACGAAAAAAAAAGCTGATTAGCTTTTGCCCATTATATGATTAATAAGTGAATTAATTGCTCTAGCTGCACGTGGATGGTTTGGCGGCGTGTGCTAGAAGAGTCCTTCTACGCACGGAAACAGAGCCGTGATGTTAATCGTCTCCTATCACTGAGAAACATTTCATTCAATTTAATCATCCATCCAAGAAATGAAGGAGCCACATTACCGATTCCAGGGAACGCGATGCTGATGGAGGAACTTCTTCGCGTTTTTTTTCCCCTCACCGAAATCCATCAGACGAGTGCTGCAGATCTGTGAGCCCATGCTGAGTTTGATTAAATGATTTTTGAGGATAACTCGCACCTATGTTGGGTTATCTCTCACGCAACAGGAAATGATTACAAAGTGTTCATCTATTACTTACCTCTGATGAGAACATGGTTACACGCGACTGGAGATGCATTCAGCCCCTCAGCTTCCACAGTTGGCACTTAACTGGGGCTGGCGGGCATCGTGCGGGTGGCGCGGTGGTGGAGTGGCTATCTCTGTGGCCTCACACCTCCAGGGTTGTTGGTTCATGTCCAGCTCCTCTGTGTGTGTGTAGCATCTGTATGTTCTCTCTGTTGCTGTGTGGGGTTTTTTCCAAGTACTTTAATTTCTTTCTCCAGTGAGAAGTCCTGCCCTCCTGTGTGGTTTTGTGTGTGTGTCCTGATGGACTGGCATCCCATCCAGGATGCCCCCAAGCTCCCAGGGATGCACTTCACACCCCTGCTGCCCCGTCCTAAATAAACTGGATGGATGGAAACCTTCATTGTGCAAGGTGCCCTTAAGCTAATTTATTTACCAGCTGTAAAGTAAAAATTTTAAGTGATTTTTTTTGCATCAGGTAGAATGTTAATATTCCAGCCTGAAAAATACAGATAGAGGATTAAAGCTTTGATCCGTAAAGCAATTTAATCTATAGCTTTCCTGTTTTCAAATAGGTTAAACCATATATTTGGAAATAATTCACATGCGTTTCTAATCCACAGTCATTCTGAGAAAGGCAGCTCGGAGACTCTCGGCACAGGGACTGTTCCTCTGAGATATGGGCACCCAGGTGTCATCTGACGGAATAGATTTCCTCTTTTTTATTTTCTCTCTTTTTTATTGTTTTATTGTTGTTTGATGCTAGTTTTACATTTGATTTAGTTATATTGCTCTAGTAGTAGTACTACTTCCAGTTTGTTCTTTCATAACGAATAATCTGGTTTTTAGTCATAAATTTATAATACAATAATTTAAAAAATGAGTTAAGCATACCTGGTAACAACTAGCTAGTGTTACTGAAAAGCTGATTTTTGTACCTAAATTCAGTATCTGTATGTTTTAAGAGCTGCACGGGAATTCCTATGTAACAGAAGGATATGTGACACTGTTACCTTGGATAAGGTGAGCGCTTCATGATATGAGCAGGAGATCTGCTGCTATGTGAGTGTGTAAACCCAGAGCACATCACATGACCTGAAACTGGATTCTGATTGGTTGCTATAATAATGTGCCATAAGAGGGGGAAAAACTGGTTTTTCTATCTATAACAAGGCTTTCAAGGCTCATGTTTGTGGAGTTGCTGTTTCAGGAAGAGCATCGCTAAGCTTTTTTTTTTTTTTTTTGGTACTTGACTTGCATGAGCATGGTGATGCCTAGCATGAGGCAGCTTGTCAAAGCTGGAGGTGTCGGCACGCAGTGCCAGGGAGCGTGGAGGCGTGGCCACAGTCCACAGGCGTATTCTACATCAGTCACTCTGTGGGCTCCAACCCGAAGCACATCACCCAATTACAGACCTTTGGGCTTCCTGTCACACCAATACAAGAGCACTTGTGGCTGGCCAGCAAGATGCAATCAGTCACTATCACATGCCCAAAGTCTCCATGAGAGTGTTAAGACAATAATTAATATTTCTGCCACTTAGAATGTTCCATTAGAAACCAAAACCTTTTTGCATGGGTGGTTATTGACGTGACAAGAATTAGCCATTCTCAGCCGACCCCCGGTCTCAGCGTGCAGATAGACCCTAATTAATAACGAAGTATTTTCCATGCTACATCTACCTAGATCCGATTTTGCTTAGCACGCATAGGTAGAGCAGTGATGTTTGTGGGGTCTGGCCTGCAATTGTGAGCCTGTACGCACTCTCAGCCTGCGGGGATCGGTTTCGGTGTGAGATGACGAGGCTTTTATGAGATCAGCGACTGCCGCTTGGTGTGCGTGTTCACCACAGACTGCCAATGAACATCTGTGATCGTTATAGGCTATGGAATCGCAAGCCAGTTGAAAAAAAAAAGCCTTGTGATTTCTCCATATGAGAAATGAATATAGATTATAGCTGGAAATATTTTAAATAAAATTCACTTTTCAGTGAATATTTTGGCACCTTCAAGTAATAAGCAGGGCTCAGTGCTTTTCAAACTGAAATCAATTTAACCTTAATGAATATTTATTAATGTTTCGTTTTAACCACATTTAATTTTGAACCAAATGTTTTTAAATGTGCCTACAAATACAGATGGAATGTGAAAATCTTTTAAAAATGGGCCTAATTCTTTTACAAACTAAAACGTTTACATATGTTTCATTTATGCAACTATCACAAATGACACGTTAAACCCATTTATTTGAAAAACTACTACATGCTATATTAGCTATTTAAACAATACAAGTGGAAAATATGTGTTGAGGGTAATAATATAGTATATGCTGTATACAAAGATGTGAACAAAATATGCGTAATTCCTATTTTTAAGCACGGTAGTATATCCGCACATCTTTACAATCTGTTGAGTGATTTTCATGACTATAATGCTCGATATGATTGTACCAGTTGTCTAAATCTTTCAGTTTCTCCTGCATACAGCATTCACCTGTTTCATGGGTAACCATGAAATACATACTTGATGTATTGACTGCGCGATCTACCGAAAAACTGAACTGCTCTTTGCATTATTTTTTTCATAAATCCGTCTCGGCGGACTGTCATCCTCGTCAGTATACAGCTCTGAAGGACTGTCAGATATTCCGTGTGATGCTGCAGAAGACGGTCATACAAAAAGGCACGCGCGGGGGTGGGGGGGGGGGTGGGGTATATAAAGCCTGTGGAATTAAGCGGGGCGGAGGCCGGCTGCTCATATAACCCCGACGCAAAGTGCCCCTGATGGAGCGTGGTCCTGCCCTGTTTGCCGGGGATTACGGGCGCGTCTAACCGCGAAAAGGGACGAGGCAGCGCGCTGCGATCGCTCTCCATGGTGCTGACGACGTGACGAGCTGGGCTTTTCTCGGAAGTGCTCGTCCTATTATTAAAATCTCTTAATTAGCGATTTACATGATTGCTCTTCCTCCTCCAGCGAGGGGGTGGGGGGGGGGGGGCAACTGATAAGCGGCAGAAGCGCAATGTCACGCCAGTAGGGAGCAGGGTTTGCCGCACGGACAGCTGGATCGCGGCGCCGCGTCGCCGCCAGCCAAGCCGTGCCAGTGCGGCGAAATGGCAATATGTATAGCGCAACAGTGATTCTGCCCTTTTCCAACTGGTGGCTGAGCCAAGGCGATCATTAAAAAGTGTCGCAGGGAAGCGCAAAGCAGCCCTTTAGGAAAGCGGGGACGCAGCTGTCCCGCATAGCGAGCGAATCCCTCGCTAAACCATCTTGGACACCAGCTTCGATCTAATGTGATAAACGTTGGCCACCGCACTATAATGACTGCAGTTACAGAAAAGGAGAGGTGCCAAAAGTAGACGGTAGCGACAACTTACAGCTTTTAACGTACGCTCCTAGTATTAATTTCACTATAAAAATTATTTGCATTTATTTCAAAGCCGGTCTACCTTCTTTAGTCAGCCTAGGCGATCGAATTGGCAAACTGGAACAAGCTTTTACATAATGGACAGGTACATCCTCTTTAATAAACGGCGCGCCGTGTGAGCGAACTGTCAATGACGAATTGCCATATGGTGGCAGCGCGATAATGTCTCTGTAGTCATGATTCAAATCTGCAAATACAGGGACATCAAACAGCTCCGGGTTGATAGTGTTTATTCATTAAATCCCCACCGCATTGCAACAGACGCCGATCTCCGCGAATTAAACGTCACGTGTTCAAATAAATACCGAAATAAGTAGGAGCCTACAATAAATGCAGCATTTATTCTAGGTACGATATTGATGTATTGTGTACCACAATAAATCAATAAAACGGCATGACCTAAAGGTTCTGGATCAGTTCTGGGACAGCGGGGAGTACGCTTGCGCTGTGAGAGAATAATTTCGAGCAGAGCCAACTGAGGGATGTATTTCTTTATTTCAGGTTCAGGAAAGCGACGGGGGACTCGGGGTCTTCGGTATGCTCGGACTACATTAAGGATTGTCTCCATCTAGCGGCATTTTACTAAGCATGTATATAAGCTATGTATATTATTTTATGCATTTTTAAATTTTATTTTCTGCGGGAAAAAAATCCTCTTAAGTCAACAGCCGTCACCTGCAATTCCTCTGTCTATGAGCTTTCTTTTGTGAAAGGAAAAGCTCTCCGATGTGAGTTTGGACCTTAAAAATGAGAAGCTTAACCCGGAGTACGGAAGAAGCAAACTTTACCGTCTGACTTAAATGAATAATTGTACTGCGGTCGCCGTTGTTGTCATGCAGACACCCCGGGACGCATCGAAGCGGCGAGCTTCGCAGCGGAGGCTCCGCTGCATCCATAATAGTTAGCTAATAGTTGCAACACGTGACACACTGCTGTTGCTTTCGGGACCGGGGGCAACTTGGTCTATCCTAGAGCTCCACGCTTATGCAAGTGTGTCCGGGGGCGACTCGATCTGTGTGCGACGTGTCAGCTATTTTGACGACTTTGGATGTCTATGGGTCGGTTGTTGTTTTATTATTTCCAGGTATCGGCATCGGTGACATTTCCACGGGAACAGGCGGTGCCCGATAGTGATAGGCTGCCGTATTTTCCGCCAGCACTAGCACACAAACCCGGTGCCCCGGCACACCGCTCGCCAGGGTGGTCCTGCGCTCGATGAAAGGAGCTCAGTTCTGCTCCTCTTTTGGGGAGGATCGCGCGGGGGAAAAGGCACTGAAGCAGACCTCATCGTGTTGCTTCCTAGTGGGGAACTAATGCAGAAGGAAAATGCGTGCCCTCTGATGACTGTGCGGGAGGCTTTGCGTGATTACCTCCGTTTCTGAACTTGTTGCTGGTTCATTCTGACATTCCTGAGGAGGAATTAAGCTGGTACTTCGCGCTACTCTGTGGTTTACAGCTGCGGGGAACCCTGGATATTTGTCCTATTTCCCCCCGAAGATTGTAAAACAGATGGGAACCACCTTTATGTGTCTCTTTTAAATAAACCAGTTTCACGCGAAGGTGAGTGGCAATTCAGCAAAGCAATTTAAACGTAATTCCTAAATTAACTTTATATTTGGAAAGATGCAAAAGAAAGCAATTGTGCATGATCTGCATCTGTTCAGGTTACGTTTCAAAGCACGGGTCCAAGGATTTTCCCCCCTAATTGGTATCGTGCTACAGTTTTGATCTGGCACACGGGGACTAATCGCAGACACGGGTTGCCGTACATCTGTGCATATTTTTATGCACGTCCAGTAGTCAGAACAGAACTGTATAGCCTATGTATTCGGGATATTCTGTTCGCTAAATGTCATTTTGCGCGATCGCGCCGCGTGTTTCAGTGTCTTTCACTCCCATCGATCTGTAGATGTCCTTCCATCGCCGCGCCGCAGCCCTGTAACTGCAGAAAGCGGGACTTTCACTTGTCACTCGGCTGGACCAAGTTGCCGAAGAGCGGGGTCAGCATGGCAGCGGGAGTGGCCGCTTGGCTGCCCTTCGCCCGGGCTGCGGCCATAGGATGGATGCCGGTGGCGAGCGCACCCATGCCGGCGCCCCCGAGGGACAAGCGGCGGACGCAGGACGGCCTCATAATCCTCAATGTCAGCGGCACCAAGTTTCAAACTTGGAGGAACACTTTGGAGCGGTACCCGGACACCCTGCTGGGCAGCACGGAGAGGGACTTCTTCTTCCACGAGGAGACTAATGAGTATTTCTTCGACCGAGATCCCGACATATTTAGACACATACTTAATTTTTACCGCACCGGCAAGCTGCACTACCCGCGGCACGAGTGCATTTCGGCGTACGACGAGGAGCTGGCCTTCTTTGGGATAATACCGGAGATCATCGGCGACTGCTGCTATGAAGAGTACAAGGATCGGCGGCGGGAGAACGCCGAGCGCATCCAGGACGACGAGGACAGCGAGAATAACAATGACCTGGTGTCGCCGGATATGACTCTCCGGCAGACCGTGTGGCGCGCCTTCGAGAACCCGCACACCAGCACCATGGCCCTGGTCTTCTACTACGTCACGGGCTTCTTCATCGCCGTCTCCGTCATGGCCAACGTGGTGGAGACGGTGCCCTGCGGGACCTCGCCCAACAGGGTCAAGGATATATCGTGCGGCGAGCGCTACGCCCTGGCCTTCTTCTGCCTGGATACGGCGTGCGTCATGATCTTCACGGTCGAGTACCTGTTGCGCCTGTTGGCGGCGCCCAGCAGGTACAAGTTCGTCAAAAGCGTGATGAGCATCATCGACGTGGTGGCCATCATGCCCTACTACATCGGCCTGGTGATGACCGACAACGAGGACGTGAGCGGCGCCTTCGTCACCCTGCGCGTCTTCCGCGTCTTCCGGATTTTCAAGTTCTCCCGCCACTCGGCGGGGCTGCGCATTCTGGGCTACACCTTGAAGAGCTGCGCCTCCGAGCTGGGCTTCTTGCTCTTCTCCCTGACCATGGCCATCATCATCTTCGCCACGGTGATGTTCTACGCGGAGAAGGGCTCGTCGGCCAGCAAGTTCACCAGCATCCCCGCGGCTTTCTGGTACACCATCGTCACCATGACGACGCTGGGGTAGGTGCTGACTGTGGCGGCGCTGTCCGGCCACGTGTTCCTGAGGTTGACGCGCCGTGGCGCCGCGCATGCGCAGACACTGCCGCTCCGCGATTCATTTTTATACTCATTACGGGTTCTGTGTATCATGGCCTATAACTGGAAGATGTCTTGAAATCTCCTGCCCAGTGAAAAGTTATTTTAGATTCATGTGAACAGTCAATGCAGATTTTTTATAGCCTATAGAAAAACCGGAATCATGGGTCTATTGGTTGATTAATTATTGAACTGCAGTGACACTTCATTTTAGAGGTAAACATTTGCAGGCGCCAGGTGCCTTGATGTGCGGTTAATGAATTTGTCATGATAGCTGCGCGCCTTGAAGCATTTTGTTTTCCGACCATCAGCCCATTTTGGGGTGGTCCGGTCTGGTCCGGCGAGCTCCGAGCTTCACGCGTGGTCCCCGCTGTCCGTGGTGCTGAACCCGCCGCTCTGAGCTGCCCGATTGCTGGGGTTTGGCTTGAGAAGGGGATTGGCGGAGCACCCCCCGCACTCCAAAAGCAGAACATCCATGCATATTTTGTATATTGTATAGTTTTGGTCACGCCGCACACGACAAACGATTCCAGCTCATCTGCGAGTGGGCGTCAAACGGGACTTAAAGGACTTAAATATGTCGCCTCCACGATTACTGTTTAACATAATAACAATCATAAATAATTATATCAAAATACGTATACGTAAAAGTCCCGATATAAAAGCTGAATATATATTTTTCTATTTTCGTTCGTAATAATAATAATGATCCGGTTATGAGAATCACTTTCCCCCCAGATCGTAACGGTCTTGAGAGGGGTTCAGCTATGTAATGCAGTGTAACTAATAAGCAGAAAGCTATCTATATAATGCACACTTTTTTGAAAGAGATCTTACAAGGGTTTTGTGTCAATAAGAGTTTTTGCTATTCAGAAGTTTCATTCTTTGAGTGTTGTTCCTTTAATGTTTTGTCCTGGAGCCTTAGGCCTCCATATAGTCCTTGAATCAGTCGTGTGTCACATTTGCAAATGCACATTCAAGCAGCACTGGTGCGTGACAGAGGTGTTTTCAGGGATGAGTCTTCTCTTAATGCTAATCAGTCGAGTTTTCAGTCCGCTGCTGAAAGATGGAGCGCTAATGGACGGTAAGAGGAGTGTGGGTTTTATAGGACCAGCACATCACCTGCTCTGAGATAAATGTGTGTGACTGCTTGCTATCTATAATCCTGTTAAGAAAACTCAGTTGCAGGCAGGGCCACCTGGTGCATATGGAACAGCTATGGGCAAGTGACAGTGACTGCGTAACTGCCTTATCGAAGGGGCACTCTCCTAGATTGGACATGGCACATTTTTAAAATGCGCACATAATTTATTAAAGTCTCATTACTCTGTTGCTAGATGTGTGACAATGATTCATCTTCCTCTGCAGTCTTGTGGGAGATTAAAAGGTAAATTGACGGGTGTTTACAAACTCAGGTGGTAGGAAGAAACGGAAACACCAGATAAGTTTTGTGCGAAATTTTTCGTCCTGGTCATTTCCTCGATTGCTTGGGATTGTTGTGCCGGAACACTGATGTAAGAAGCTGAGTGCAATCTGTTTTGAAGCATGTTGTATTTCAGCATTAATATCTTTGGGACCAGGGTTCAAATCTCCACCAGGGCTCCAAGTGGAGTTTGCATGTTCTCCCCATATCGTTGTGAGGTTTCCTCTGAGATCTTCAGTACTTGACCCCCCGCGAACATGAATAGGACAAGCGGTTACAGACAATGGATGGATGGTTGGATAGGATCTAAGGGGGGATCTGTGCTAATATCCAGTATGTTATGGGTTCTTAACCCCACCTGTTCTGTGGGTACTGGATGCTAGTTGACTCTGTATC
>JAODKN010000063.1:20551181-20567551 GCA_026774425.1 Petrocephalus zakoni
TGTGCTAATATCCAGTATGTTATGGGTTCTTAACCCCACCTGTTCTGTGGGTACTGGATGCTAGTTGACTCTGTATCATGACTACAAGCTTTCTCATTCGTGCATCATTTTGGGCATCTAGCATCTACTAAATGAGTTAATGGCAATCAGATGTTATTTATGTTGTTTATAAATAACAATAGAAGAACAGGTTAATTTTACCAAGAAATTCTCCTTGAGATATCCAGGGTTTTGCTGTTTTGCCCTGGTTTAGCCATTCAGCATTTTGTCAGATTCTTCTCTTAAACACGATTTCCTTGTTCTTAGGCTTAGTACAAGTTGATGAAAAAGTTCAGCTAAGAATGTACATTAGGAGATGGTTCTTTTTACCCCCAGATTTTTGCCCTGCCGCCACTTTCACTTAGACGTTTCTGGTAAATGAGGCTGGTCACAAGCCATTGAGTCTGGGTTTCCATGGGTTCCTGTGCAGTTTTAAAAGGATGGCTAGCTTTCAATGTACATAAAAAGAAAATTGAACTCACGGAATTGGATACCAAATGAAGTCGTAAACTTGGCTAATTTGTAATAATGGACTAGTGGACGTCCCGAAGCAAATTACACCAGGAACTCCTACGTTATGTAACAGCCATGAGCACAACACAAGTTCAAAGTGTGCAGAGTAATATCTCATGAATTTTTTTTTTGGGGTAGGTTTTGGTTTGTTGTGTACTTTCACTGTGCCAAATAATTTGTGGAGACTGGAAAGCCACTGATTAAGGCTACATCTAAGTTTTGGGCCAGTCACGTCTCAGATCGAGTTAGAGATGCCAGGTCCATGGGGATCGGCAGTCGAAGGGAATGAGAGAAAAGGCTGGGATTCGTGTCACTGATTAACCCTTGTCTTGCCCTCGAGCCCCGTTAATTGACTTCGTCCTGGCTTTTGCTGAAGTGTCCGGGTGAATTTAATCAGCCTTGCCTTAATTGGCTTAGCCGCTGTCAGATTGCATCTAATAAGAGTCGCGGCTGTCAGCGTTAACGACCGGGCACATTAATCGCTTAGCAACACGGAGGTTTTCGGGGGCTGGCGGTGTGTGCGACCTCACACCCTTCCGAAGCACAGGTGTGTGTCCCTGCCTTCTTCTTGGCTGTTCCCACTTTGCTCGGATTTGGCAGGACAATGTCGCTACATGCAGCACTACGAGGAATGGGGGGCAGGGGGGCCTTGACCATAGCAAGGTTATACGCTTTCTCTAAGGGACGACTGCCAATAAGAGTTAGGGATCGAATCTCTGAAGGCCGGTGGAGGGGTGTCAGGATTGTCACTTGGGGCTTTGGAGGTTCTAACCTTGTTGCACCAACACTATAACTCTAAGAACTTTAGACTCCAGTTCATCATAAGCCTGAATTAACCTACTCAGATTTCATCAGTAATCCTTAAACTATTCACCTACCCATTCTGGCTGTAGTACAGGATTCATGTGCCAGAACAGGGGCAGGAGTCTGGCTGACTGCCTGAATTCATAACCGTTCCCTACGAGCACATCCGTACCCTATCACAACGCAAATGCAATTTAATAAAAAATAGCCCCGGTTGTGTAATCGCAACCTTCCGCATCCCGATTGGCCCTAATTACGCCAGTGAGTGCGCCCTCGCAGGAGACCAGCTCGCATGACATTCAGTGGCACTTCTCTGATTCAAGGTGAGTGTGTGCAGGAGTTTAGAAACATTTGATTAGTCCTCAAAAGTATGTAATTACAACTGTGTTGTGATGTAATTAAAGCGTCTTTGTCACTCTGAGTTATCCCCCCGGAAGAATTTTGATGCCTCTGGCACATTCCTATGCATTGTTCTTTGAGGACCATTGTGGTATACGTTAAATAAATTTCTCAACGTTCTTTAAAATGAATCCCAGCATTCCAAACACTTAGACAAATCCCATGACAGCCTGGACCTAACTGAAGAAATCTAATTAAAAGTTTTTGCAGAAATAGCATGTAGTCCCATTTTATGTGTGTGTGTGCCTTTTAATTACTTTGCTATTCACACTGTGTTGAATTATGCATAATGCAAAGGCTAAACAGAGAATTTAATTTTAACGTGCTTTTGAGGTATTTTAACAGAGAGACGCTGTGGGCTTCAAGGCCCATGGGCTTCTGTTTCTGAAGAAGGCTGGAATCCGTCTAAGGGTTTGCTAGATACTAAGAATTGCCAGCTGAACTCACTGGCTGTGCTTCCTAATGAACTTCAGAATGGAGGGGCCAAAGTCGCAAGTGACATCCTTGCTTAGGGTGACCAGTCCAGTTATTCTATTTGTAGAACAGTGGTTGTTCAATATGCCCCCATAGTTGAGCAGAATAAGGTGGTGGGTTCTCCTAAATAGCAATCACATCTCTCCAGCATAGCGATGTCCTTAAAGCCCAGCCGCTTACCCTCATGCATCACAGGCCTTTTAGTTTCTGCCTATCAACCTCCCAGCAACTCCTGCAAGGGAGGAGCAGACTTCCCCAAAAGCCTGAGAAGAGTGAATGCGAACCAGGGAGCTGACAGACCGACCCCCTGAAGTCAAGACCATCCACACGTCAGGTTCTTGCAAGCAAGGTTATAATAGTTTCGCATTTTTCATTAGTGTATATTTTTATTAAATTTTCTTTTTTGTTTTCAATTTCAGTTTAGTTTTTAAAGTGGAGTTGCTAGTTTCATTTAGTTTTTCGTCTTTGAAAATGCCTAGTTTTCATTTAGCTTTTATTACAGGGGTCTCCAACTCCAGTCCTGGGGGGCCGGAGTCCTGTGTAGCTTAGTTCTTCCCCTGTTCCATCACAAATGATTGTGCTTGAGTGCTGTGCGGTAATTAGCACAGTGAGTTGAATCAGGTGTGTTAAATGAGGGTAAACCTAAAAATGTGCAGGACTCCAGCCCTCCAGGACTGGAGTTGGAGACCCCTGTTTTATTAGTTTTAGTGTTAGTTTTAGTTGTTTGTAATAGGTGGGCTATTTGCATAACTAGTCAAGAAAGAAAGCGCTGCAAGTCCCACTCCAAAGCAGGCCTAAGAAAAAAGTCTCGTCGTTTGCGCGCATAAAACTGGCACATTTAAAAAATGAAAAGAATGATCCACCTAGAGTTATGTGCAAAATAAACTGACAAAAAACTGAAGACATTTTCTCAGTAATTTAAGTTTATTTTAGTTCATTTTATAAACATACAGTACAGTTTCAGTTAGTTATCGTTCGTTCATGAAGCCCCGTTTTTATTTGTTAATGAAAATGTTTTTTTCACATTTCGTTTTCATTATTTCACTAGTTTTCATGAACGATAATAACCCTGCTTGCAAGATTCTCTTAAGTCAGCCCCCAAAAATGTAATTTCCGTAATGTCTCAGACAGACGTTTCAGAAAGACAACGGAGCAGCACCGACGCCGAAGCCAAGTCTTGACAGCACTGGCTGTTAATTTTGTAATTCAGCAGCCTTTGTCCGTTAGCCAATAACGAGAGTCTGGCAATGACACTGTCAGCAGTTCTTCTTTCTTCATAACCCCAAGAAGAAATTACACTGAGAGTGAAATTCAAGTTGCCGATTTTAAAGCACGACAGGGGAATGAACTGATCAAATGTAAATGAATGCTTCTTTCGGTATACCTCCAGAATGAGAGTAAAATTCTCTCTCTTCTTTTCAGGCAGAGGGCTGTATTTATTTTCTTAAAGTTCTGAGCCCACTAAACCAGAATAACTGGAGTACCTCCTCAACACAGGCCAGACAGGACCCTTTGCAGGTTCGTAATGAGGGCTTGTATTATGGAAGGTTTTTGAGGTTTTGCTTTATTAGATTATTTCCATAAATTGGGAGATCCCCTTCCACCCCCTCTTCATGTGGGCTGGGCTCTTGTTGAGTGTATTTGATTTCCGGATGATTCCAACCTGAGTCGAAGAGCATGGATTTAATGAATGTTTTGCTCCGCATGGGTGGCGTCTGTGCTGCTGCGGTAAGTCCTAGCTTAAACCAGGATGTTGGATATTGCCTCCTACATGACCGTCAAAAACAAAGGACTGTAAACAAACTGGGAAGACTGGCTCCAGATGGGATGGCGAGCAGAGAGCCAGGTGACTTGGGCCTGGGAGAGAGGAACAGGGGTGATGGAGATGGGTTTATCACGATCGTAGAGAGGAACAAATCCGAAAATAGTTGGCTGGGCTACAGGCTGAGGGTATTACAGAGCAACAAAATGGACGTCTGGCCGGAGAAAGGGTCCCAGCAGGGTGTGGACTTAGCTGTCAGGCTCTGTGTCTTCTGGCACCTGAGAGAAAACAACAGAACACAGTCTCATGTGACTGGTAACAAGGCCCAGGTGAAGTGAGCGAATGGGCCCAACGCCCAATTTCACCCCACGCTGAGATGTCTACATCTCCTGGCCTCACAAACCCCATAGCTAAATATCTGCGAGACCTGTATGCAGTGGGCCAGGGCAGTGAATTTTAATCAGACTGCGGCCCACGTGCTGTAATTGCATGAATTTGATCCACGGTGCGGGTGGGGAGAGTAGCGAGGCGGAAAGGAGGGTAGGAGAAACCTAGCAGGCCGAGATACTCAGAGTCAGGGGCGTTCAGCTTTCAGTTTTATACTCGCATCACTATGGTATGTTACCCGACACAAAATGGGATGTGAACTCTTGACCTTTGTCTGCGAGTCCAGACCTGTAACCTCTGGCTGGTCTTTGAACTCCATTGAGCGGCTGTCAGGGCAGTTAGGCCCGTAGCCAGAAGGATTATAGCTTATATCCCTGTAGAGCCACAGATGTCACCCTTCTGAGAAAAGAGTCATGAAGATGAATCGCTGTAGGATGGGGTGTCAGCTCAGAAAATAAGTGTCCGTGTTTCTGTAGGGTCTGTGTTACTGCTGGTTTGTAGGAGATCTGGTTCTTCGTATATTCATGAGCTTGGCGTTTGCCTGGCGAGGCATCACAGCATGAGATTTTATCTACCGCTAAGCGGTAACATATGTCATGATCTGTACATGGCGCGTGTACCTTCCCTGTTCAGGAAACACGCCTCTTGTTCTGCCTAATGAGGCATCCATCTCCCCCTGGAGTCCAAGGGCTTCGCCTCCAGAACCTGTGTTTACATTAAAGGAAGGTCGATAATGAGCTGCTGTGTGGCCGGCTTGGACGCGCATAACGGGGTCCTCGGTTCCGAGCGGGCAGGTGCCAGCGTGTGTCCGCGCTCCGTCCTGCTCTTCCCCTCTCAAAGAGTGGGCCAGACCGCCGCCAAACCCGCGAAATGGATGCGCCTGTCATAGTTCTTCTGCGTTTTCCGTTAACGGCCCACAATTCCGAGCGAAAGCCGCTGAGGTCGTCCCGACTCTATGGAAACACCACGATATGACTAATGGTGCCTTTCTGGACCGTTTTGGCATCTGTTGCTGAGACAGAAAGCAGGACTGCATCGATACTTTGTTTTATTTTTCAATTTTACAACAGACACTGAGGTTGGACACAGCTACCTGGCTCAACATGGAAATCGCATTAGACCATGCCACCTGTTATCAGTTAAACAGCAGTTAAATTCAAGTACAATACATAAAAAAATGTAAAGTGTATATAAATATACAAATATTTATAATGCATAATGGATTCAAAGATGGGGTGGTGCAGTGGTTACCACTGTTGCCTCACACCTCTGGGACTTGGGTTTGAGTCTCTGCCATGGCTCTATGTGTGAGGAGTTTGCATGATCTCCTTGTGTCGTCTTGGGGTTTCCTCCAGTTTACCCCCAAAGTCCAAAAACATGCTAAGGTGAAGCGGAGTTACTAAACTGGCCGTGTGTGTGTGTGTACGTGCATGCATCGTGATGGGTTGGTGCCTTATCCTGGGTGGTTCCCTACCTTGCACCCATAGGCTCTGGACCCCCCCCACCATCCAGAATATGACAAGTGGGTACAGAAATGGATGGATTAAAAAACATATTTATTAATGGATTATATAACATCTAAGACATCTAAGTACATGTTTAGAGCCTGCACTGAATTACCTCCCGTGGAAAATGGGTGGATGTGTGGATGTACACATAGCATAGTAAATAGGTTTTGACAGTTTAAACGGCAAGCAGGATGGATGACGTTAAAAACCGGGGGGGGGAATCTGCAGCATGGGGGCCCGGGTGGTGTAGCGGACAGCACTGCAGAAGTGCTGGTGGATCATCATCAAAATATGATATTTTATGGTGCTCTAAAAGAGCAAAGCACTACAACTGATTTTTTTTTTTTGAGATATGACATAAGTCGGGTCTCTTACGCTCTTATTTATTTTATGGCAAAAGTTCAGCTAAGCTTGGTTTTGAACAAAAGACGATGACATGCGGATTGGCAGTCACATAACCTGGAGCCCTGCTTCTCGGTTTAATCGCCAGTGTAGTCACTGTGTTTGGCCTTCGTGGGGCAGCGTGTTGAATAGAGGCAGAGTATAACCTGTGTGAGATTATCTACTGATTTATATGCGTGGCCTTCTGCATGTTCTGCCCGTGCTGCGTGTGTTTCCTCCAGCTAATGAAATTTCCTCTCATATGCTGTCTAGGCAAAGCAGAGTCTCTAAATTACCTGTGCGTGTGTGTGTGTGCAGACTGTGTTTTGTGTATTGATTGCAATCAAAAAACGAATGGTTGGGGCCTATGGTTAAGGTTAGGGCTGGGTAGGGGTTAAGGTTCCCAGAAAGATATGAGTACAAACGTGCATGTATATGTGTGTGTGTGTGTGTGTGTGTGTGTGCACTCTGCCATGGGCGGTCACCCTGTGTGGAGTGTCCCCTGAGTTTTGCTCTGTGCTGCCTCCTGCAAGCTCCTCATGTCCCTGTGCTGTGTTTGATGGATGGATGGATGCATGCATGGATGGATGGATTTTAACATGGATGAACACACAAAGGTAAAATCTTTACCTGACAGACACGGCTTACCCTGACATGCCCATGTTAGTGAGGAGGAGTATTCACTCCAGTCATTCACAGCATTTGTCTCCGCAATGGGTGATGCCCGCCACACGTATCCATCACAGCCCAATCATCAGTCCCAGGTGTGGCTGTCACTGGAGGTGGCTGTCACCCGTCCTCGGGCGATGCGGCCGCAGCAGCGCCTTTACTCGTGGCTCCCGCTTGTCTTACACGCGTCACTGTTTGCGTTTTCCTTCTTGATCGGCCATCACTCTTCTCGTCAGGATCCGTCTCCTTCCTTGTGCCTGTCAGGGTGAATTTAGGTTGTCATTTTTTTGCCTGGGGCGTTTTTCCTCTCGGTTTATTTTCACGTTGACCTCTGTGATTTGCGGCCAAACGGGATGTGATGTCAAGCGTAGGGTGTAACCCGGAAGCGGGGGAGGGGGTTGCCGGGTTACAGATAAGGATAAAGATCCTCGCCGTTAGCCTTGGCCTATGGGTATCTGAAGAATTCTTAGACACATTGAGCCAACTTAAGTCTCACAGATCACGTGATCTCCACTCACCAGCTGATCTTTGAAACATCATCTCAGTTTTCCAGTCATTCGCTTAATTTCTTCACTTAACAAGAGGCTTGTTATGCGCTTGTTTCTATTTTCTCTATCATTTGTACTGATTAAATTACACATTTAGTTCAAGAAGCCTTTGTCGCCTTATTCTAATTACATATTTATCAAGCTTTCAGATACTTGTGGCAATCTGGGAGTCGGGTGGGATGAGGCTGCCGGTAGGTAGAAGTTGTCACATCTGCGTCTTGGCAGATAAAAAGCCGCGTCTCTCCCCAAGGCCTCGGGCTTGCGTTTCCTTCAAACCGGTGCTTGTTTGTTTGCAGATAAAAGGATGTTCCTTTAGCACCGTTCACCGGGGGAGCATCTGAGCGTAACCTGAATTTGACAAGCTTCGGCTACGGATAAAAAGCAGCGGAGGTCGGAACATTCGAGTGAAAGGAGACGAGATACATCTCTAACGCATTCCGTCCGTCGCGTGTCGGTGTGTCAACCTGTTAATGGTTTAAATGGGAATTCTTGGGGCAGGTGAAATGGGAAGATTGGCAGTGGCTTTATGCCTCCTGTGAATTTCCCAACTATTTAGGAAATCTGTGCAGTCGCTCCTGTCAGCAAAAACAATGATTAGATTTGACCTCACATCTGCTTGGGTCCCTTGGAAAGTAATGTAATTAGTCTACACAAGGTCTTAATGATATTAATATGGAACAAACAGATTTGGAAGGAGCTTCTTTGGGAAATGACCAGGTGACATGACATCGCAGTGACCCCCATGGGATGACAGCCGATCTACTTATTGCTGACTTGCTGCCTTCGCCAGCGGACACATGACGTGCGCTGTCTGAGATCTGAACTCCATGGTCCTCTGTGGACATTTGGTCTGCATTGTGTTCAACATTTATCCTAAACTACCCAGCTATTAAAAGAATACCATGAACGCAAATATCATACTTGTGGTCTTGGCAAGAGCGATCTTGCCAAATTGCCTCTCAAGAACAATGGTCTCGTTCGTCAAGGACGCAAGCGATGTATGCTTGATATTTGGGGTGGGGCAAGAATGACATCAAAGGATTTTGACCATCCTACGTACTTAGTATTGGAGCTGGTCTTTGGCAATGGAAGATGACATGTAGCAAGTACATGAGAACACAAGTACGGTCAAGTAGGTGCATTGAGAATCAGTCCATGTTCTGCTGCATCTTTTTTGTTATGTTCATGTCATTTGTTTTGCACATCTGCCACTTTAGATAGGAAATCATCTGATGTGATGGAAGTCTCCATGATGGAGCTACTTCTCTCTCCCCCCTCCTGACGGGCTTCCCGTACCCTCTTCTCCCCTCTGATGATCACATGGGCTCTTTTCGATTGGATGCTCTCAAAGATAAGATAGATGGCATTTTCTTCTCCCTTTCTGCGCTTGTTAATGCCAATACGGGATGTCAAGGTGGTGCCGGTGAGTCCTGGTCTTCTGCTTTAAGCCAGATAGGAAGCTGGTGTCATGTTTTATACATCACAGAAGACCCCCCTCCCCCCACCCCCACCAGTCTGACACCGGCGAACCCTCCGCCTGCCTGGCCTCGATAGCCCCTGCCGCGGAGGTGGGAAATCATTTATGTGACCTCATTACAAGCCGGCATCACCTTCAAACAGATATACGCTGCAGGTCTCCGGACACCTTCTTTATGTTTTGTTTTTGTGTGGAGCTTCTGTGAAATGAGGTGCCTCGCCAGTAACGTGTCACTTTATAATGAATTCATGTAGCTTGTGATGTCACACCAATCGCTCCTCTTCCTGCTTGCAGCCCGCCCCCAGAAGCAGATTGGGTTATTCAGCTTGACCTGGGGCCCTGTATCACAAAGCGGGATATCTGACTTATCGTGATAACTTGTTGGAGTTAAGGTATTCTGGGCTAAATTTTAATGAACAAAGATAAAGTCCATTTAAACTTCAGCACCTTAAATCTGACAAGGTATCTGACTATCTTGATACAGGCCCCCGCATATTGGAGGGACTGAGGATCATTAAGGATCATTAAGAGGTACTTTCTGCCTTGGCCGTTGATGGGAGCAGCTAGCGGCTGAGGAGGAACCTGTATCCTCCATGGGATTGTATGTGACGTGACAGATTCAGTAATGCTCATCCGGATTTCACATTCCCGAGAGGACGCATTCTGCTCGGGGGTAGATAACGTACCACCCAAGCGATGTCATCGTACGTGACGGCGGTGGTGGCGCCGGGTTTTTAGCACATTAAGATGCATCTGCGAGCCCCATTTGCGCTTATCGGAGTGCGTGGGTGCTCCCCCTGGTCTCACGTCAAGTCCAGCAGGCTGCTGTGTTGAGTTATTCAGGAGGTGTTCAGGGCAAGACACCATCTGTACACATTTGCATCGCTTGTCTATTCCCGGGAGTTTGGGCTAGATGGCGGAGCTCCCCCACGCCGATGCCACGTTATCTCTGTCCGTCACATGGGGGCTGAACAGCCCCGGCGATAAGGAGACCCTGAAAATGTCCCTTGGTCTTGGGAAAGATGGTTAACGGGTGGGCTGCCAGGGCGTCACAAGTCGGGCTGTGCTTCACCTGTTCTGGTCAAACTGAGCACCTTCTGCAGATAAGCCGACTGTGGACAGAGGATTTAGGTCTTTAATCTGATCATATGGCTTGGGGGGCATTCTTCACCCTCCCCTGTGGCCGTCCACGATTCTGTGCAGCTGTATGCATGCACAGGAGCGACACTGACCCCAGAGTAAACCCGTCACATGGATTAACGCAGGGAATCAGGAGCATTTGCATCAGCACATATGACCTGTGCTTAACACTTGATTTTTATTGCGGTAGTTATCGCATTGGAATTATTCTCTTACAGGTACACTGCCTGCACCCAGAGCATTTTTAATCAGTTGAGATTATGTTTGTTGAATAATGCAGGTGCTATTTTACAGCTTTGCACCAATTTTGCATTTTGTTCTAATTGTTCTGTTTTCACGTTGCAGATTGTTTTTCTTGTTTGTTTTTCTAAAGTGGTTGTGTTTGTGTAGAATGAAAGTACGCTGTGATTGGCCAGCTCTGCCCCCCCCCCCCCCCATTCAGGCTGTGATTGGCTGGGCGGCTGACCTTGGTGGAGAGTAAGCAGTGCCATCCATACAGCTGCAGCACTGTCCGGCGACGGCCCGATCCAGACCACAAAGTCCTCCAGATCCGTCGAGACGTCCGGGTCTCCACCGTGTCAATCCCGAGGACATTTAGCCAAATCCTCGGCACACCGCTAGGAATTCGGGGAGCGAAATAATAGGCGCATCTGCCAGGGATCATTGATTCTGGGCTTGCTGCGAATACCAATGAGGTGGCATTACACCAAAATGAGAAGTAGTACCGGTGCGCTGCTCGCTGTTCCAAACGCACCGCAGGGAGGCAGACAGAGGCGTGCCGGTTATTCCAGACGGTGCCTTTATGACTACAAGGAAAAAATCTATTAGGGGTGCAGAGATCCTGCTTACGTGACCTGGTCATGCTGAGTCTGAGAAGGTCTTTCAGATCCAGATTGAACCACAGATACACAATGAGTACCCTGACAGGCATCTTCAATCTAATCTCTGTAATGCTTATTATTATTCTCCTGATGGACTGTTAGCGTTGTCATGGCAACGCTGCAACAATAACAACGTGATGTGTGCCATTTCCTCCCCAGCTCAATTAATTAGGCCGTCTTGTTTATTAATTAAATGCGGGTTTGCATTTCGACACTTGTGACAATTGTACATCCCGAACTCTTTGTTAAAATGAAGTGTGCTGGATGTGTTCTCTCGCTGTTAAAAAGGGATCCCTGTCATTTTCTCTTAGCTTAATTTGCCTCTTAAAGGATCCCTGACGGAAGATTAATTTGTGGTTTAATTAGCCGAACAGCTGAGGCAGACCTGTGACTTCATTTAATTTGATAACCTGGCAAAAGTTTGTCATTGTACCATTGACATTGGACAATACAACCTCCAATAATAAATACTTTTTGGTTGCTTAAAATGAGCTAAGAAGTTTGGATATGCTTTACATTAACTGCACCCTCATAATGCATTCATTATGCATTAATAGAACATTTAGTGCACCTTCATAATGCATATAAAGAACCTTCATAAGCAGCATGTAAGGATATTTTAACATCCTACCATTACAGCGGATGAAGGCAAATGAAATATTAGGTGGTAGGTGCTCCCTGCAGTACAAAGCCCATGCTAAGGTTGATAGTTTGACATCTGGAAGTACGAAGCCAGCAGCTGGTTAAGTACAGTATATCTAGTGTGACCTAGATAAGTAGTGCTATATAATGATAAACCATCACATAATGAGCTACATGAAAATGCAGAGTAGTATAGGAAAATTATGGTTAAATGGTTAATTAGTTAGCTGGAATAATTATTTTAATGCAAATAACAATCACACAATGTAGTTTGGCTCAGCTGAATTTGTTTAGGCGCCCTGGAATTTTAATCTGTGATCATCTGACCAGTAAAACTCCAGCGACACCAGTGACTAGCTCACATTCCACTGGTCTAAAGCGATCAGCGGTGTTACCCCAGAAGCTGGCGGGTTCTCAGACGTGTGATGGCGTCATGTTCGGGGCCCTTGAAACGCTTTCACTGATGGTGCCTCCCCAGGACGGACTCCAAGAGCAGCGGCTGACAGTGTCTTCCCGCCTGCATGCGCTGGTCTTCCCGTGGTTAATCCCCCCCCCACACACACACACTATTTCACACCTGCCATTCTTGGGGGCGGACAGGTGCTATGAAACTTGCCGCAGGTCTGACGCAGCATACGCTTGTAGGAAGGCTGACGAGTTTGGACGCGAGGGTTCCCTGTCGTCGTCAGAGGAGAGCAGCATGTGAGAGGGAGCTGTTTAGCGGGACAGCATTTATGATCTGATTAGATTTAGCGTGGTGTTGCCAGGGATTTGGGCTGAAGGGCTTCTTCCGCTTTGCTAGGGCTTTCATTTAAAGTCGGGCTCCTGCGTGAGAACTCCCATCATCCACTGTGGCCACATGCTGTTCTCAGTGATCTCCAGGTATGTTTGGGGGGGGGCGCCCGTGACTCATGACGCTCGATCTACCATCATTAAAGGAGACGGGATTCCGCTGAACCATCTCCCAGCAAAGGGAGCTCCCCACCTCTGCCCAGCACATCGCGGGGCCCCGTGACTCAGCCCCTGACGCAGGGCTGTCTGGAAGAGCGGCCCCTGCCTATGGGGGGGTGGGGGCTGTGCGGGTTCGGGGAGGGGTTCCGGGGGGAGCTGTCACCAGGGCCGTGTTGCGGAGGCTGAGATTTGTCCGGGAAGGACGGGGGCCGAAAGTATCACATGGATCACAACAGCGCGCCGCCCACACGCGGTGACGAGAGGCCGCGGCGGGAGCGCACCATTCAGCTGTTCCTCATCTGTGCTCTAATCCACACGCTTTTCTTTGTATGCGGCACCGTGACATGATCGTCACTCCTGACGCGAGCCGCCTCGGCGGCAGCCCTCGCTCTCGCGGGCTCGTGCGCGACGCCACAAACCAGCGCTTCGCCGGTCAGAACCTGAGAATGGTGCCGCTCGATGGACATGGGCTGCATAACAGAGGTGGGGCCACAGGGGCACTGACCCAAGCTGAACGCTGATTGGCCCCCTCCCCTGTCAATCACAATCAAAACAAATCATGGGGTAATGATAAGATTGGCCCCTTTTTATGAATTTTGGCCTATTTTATGCCCTTCCACCTTAAAAAAAATCCCAGATTCACCCCCGAATGGAGACCTGCAGCCCTGATAGGTTTTAAATGTGGGCCGGGCCTGACTACATCGTGTCTTGAGACAGTGATGGAGCGCAATCCATTTCCTTGTGGGGTCGGTGCACTGTGCCGAGAGACAGTCCTCTCTCCCATGCCAGCATTTACATTTATCTGATTTCAGGAATATTACACTTGTAGTGCTGACAGGCCCCCGAACGCAGTTGTCTGTTTAAGCACTGGGTTTGAATAATGAAATATAAATGACATTGCATTTTAAAGTAAAATTGACCCGCCTGCTGCTGATGGCCGGACTAATGTGGCACGGGGACGTAAAATATGGCATTTATATCTGGCACAGCTCAGCACTTTCATGCTTCCTGAGTTTGAGACGGCGAGATTAATGAAATTCACTGGGACGAGATTAAAGCTGTACAGCTGTATTTTCTGCACCGCGGGAGGTGTCACTGCTCCTGCGTGACTGGTATTATTTTTTTTGTTCTTGGAAAGATTGTTGTTCAGGTTGCCCAGGTCTAATGTTTAAATCAATCTATCAATCTTCTAACTGTTTATCCAATAGACGGGGGTGAAGATCCCTGGAGACCATGTCAGAAAGCACAGGGCTGGAGGCGGGGGGGGGGGGGGAGCAGTCCATTTGGGGGACACATACTCACCATATGAGAACCTTTTGAAATTCACCTACCTGCATTTTTTGGTTTGTGGAAGGAAATATGTACACTACAGAAAGGTGGGATTCAAACCCCATACCTGGTGGCGTGAGTGCGGGATTCAACCCCCCAAACTTCAAGATGTGAGAACAGGATTCCATCCCCCAAATCTGAAAGTGTGAGGGCAGAGCGCCACCAACTGAGCCAACCCTACATGCTCAGCTTTCACAGTGAAGTGTAAACAGTCACTTGTGCGGCTTCTTAAGGTTTGTTTAACAACATTTTCTCCTGCATTGGCTCAGCAGTCAGCATCTAAACACCATGATGCTGCAGGTCCCTGAATGACTGTTAGGGATCAGAGCGAGGACCACGGTCGCGTCGTAAAAAGATGCTGTAGGAAGCACCGCGAATACAATAAATGGAACCCCATAAAAAAGGCGCGAAAAAAAACGGCCCTCCCTTCGCCCCACCAAGGCGATCGGCGACGGCCCCACACCAGCGCCGCGTTGTACGACGTTATCGAGGAGCGTTACGGCTCGCCGTCCGCGCATAATGCCGGCCGGCGTCAGCACTTCAGGAGCGCGCCTCTCTGCGCAGCTCGCCTTATAAAGATGCAGCGCATAAATCCGTGGTGCCCCCCCGGCCCCCAGCCCCCCAGCCGCCGATATGTGGTTTAACCCTTCCCAGCCTCACACTTACTTTCGGATCATTCTGAAGCTGAGTGCAGTTTGCATCTGTGCACTGCAGGCGTGCATTTTCGGTCTGATACTTCTCTTAATCCGGGGGGTGGCGTTATATATATTTTATTTTATTCGGTTAGCTGACTCTGTGAGACACCCCTGCCGTTCCTCTCAGCGTGTGCATACCTGGGGACCTGGTAATTCTGCCCGCGGTGCATGCTGGGTAACGGCCAGCAGCGCCCCCTACTGTCTCCCTGGGCCGTATTCCCTACCCACTTTGCCCCCACCCCCCCAGTCACGTCCGGTGCACGTGGGCACGCGGCCGCTCCGTCTGTTTGCTTTCAGCCCTTGTGATTAGAGGTCGCGTGAGTCCGGTGGAGGGGGGGGGGTTAATCTGGCACGGGTCGCCACGATGCCAAGTCAAGCTGAGAAGCTGGCGGTCACTCGGGGCACCGGCACCGGCACACGGGCGCCGCATACCGAGCGCTGCAGGCGTGGGGGCGGCTGCGAGCGTGACACCGCGCTCTGGGCCGCCGCCACGCTTCGTGCCTTCAGCTCGGGGTCGCCGTCGGCCCCGCGCTAATGCATCTAAATACCTTGACATTTTGTAATCACAGCTCATTCTGTCAAAGCATTTAAAAAACGTGTATGGCAGCATCTGTGCGTCTAAAGATATCCCCACTGCTGCAAATTAAGAACAAACTCCCTTATGAGGGTGATTACTGTGCTTCGCCGGGTGACTTTGTCGGGCAATTGGTGGGGCCGCGCCTGCGTCACGTCTTTGGATCGATCCGCACCGGATCCGCTGTGTGCGTGGATTTTAATCCTTGAATTTCTTGTAACGATTTGTGATTATAGTGGAATTGAGGGGCGAATTTCCAAGACACACTCAGTCCACGGGGTATGTTTTCGAGAAAAAATTTGTGATTTATTGACAGTTTTTTTGTTGGATTGCATCCAGTTTTGGTTCCCAATAGTGTAACACAATATGAGGAAGCCTGACTTTAGGTCACTGGCGGTCTCATCTAAAAAAAAAAAAAAATCATTAAGGTTTGGAATTTCTTTTTTTTTTGGTAAGCTTTTCAGTTGGTGCCTGTAAATTATCATGACTGTGCCTGCAGGGTGCCTCCTACCTTGTGTTATCTAGAATATCCTCCGCCTTCATTGCAACCCAGGATGTGGCTTTATGTAAATATGAAGGAGATTGCAATAGCGTAAAAGAACATTCACTGGGGCTTCTCAGCTGTCCTGGTAGCCCAAGGTCAAAGCTGTGCCTCCAGGGTCAAAGCTGTGCACCCAGGGTCAAAGCTATTCGCAGGAGATCAAAGCTGTGCCTTCAGGGTCAAAGCTATTCGCAGGAGATCAAAGCTGTGCCTTCAGGGTCAAAGCTGTGCGCCGGAGATCAAAGCTGTGCCTCCAGGGTCAAAGCTGTGCGCCGGAGATCAAAGCTGTGCCTCCAGGGTCAAAGCTGTGTGCCCGAGATCAAAGCTGTGCCTTTAGGGTCAAAGCTGTGCGCCGGAGATCAAAGCTGTGCCTTCGGGGTCAAAGCTGTGTGCCGGTGATCAAAGCTGTGCCTCCGGGGTCAAAGCTGTGCGCCGGAGATCAAAGCTGTGCCTCCAGGGTCCAAGCTGTGTGCCCGAGATCAAAGCTGTGGCTCCAGGGTCAAAGCTGTGCGCCGGAGATCAAAGCTGTGCCTTCAGGGTCAAAGCTGTGCGCCGGAGATCAAAGCTGTGGCTCCAGGGTCAAAGCTGTGCCTTCAGGGTCAAAGCTGTGTGCCCGAGATCAAAGCTGTGGCTCCAGGGTCAAAGCTGTGCGCCCA
>JAODKN010000063.1:20567752-20605353 GCA_026774425.1 Petrocephalus zakoni
CGGCTTTGAAGTGTTTGATCCCGTTTAGAAAAGAAAAAAAATCTTAAACGAGGAAAGTACAGTACGCATGGATGGCGCGTCATTAATTAAAATGGCAGCAAACACTTCAGCGGCAGGCATGGACAGAAACGAGAGAGCTAGTAATAAAAACGTGAAAATGGGAATGTCTCGGGCAGGCCGGTGAGGAAGGCTACTCCTGTGAACCCCAGCCCTGGCAAATTAGCCCGCAGTAAAACACCCGGGACATGCCAGCGGGAAGCGGACCAAGTAGCCCCCGATCCGTCGAAATTACAGCGAAATTAAGTTAATTGATGGGGCGCACGGACGCTCTTTTCACAAAGAAGTATTTGAAAAGAGCCGCAATATTGGCAGAATCGTGTCATTTCAATGTGACTCTCGTTTTATATCAGCGCTGGGGGTCAATCCCGTTATACGGGGGACGGAACTTAAATCATTTCAACAACTTTAATTGACGAAACGCATTATCCCGTGTCTGCAAACGGCCAGACCTGCGGTGCCGGACACGGATCGGGCTCTGTTAATGGTAGCTGATCGGTGCTCCCACTGAGAATGAATTACTATAACAATAAGAATGAAGAATCCTTTAAGTGGCTCCCTTACTTGTCGTGGCGTTTGGGGGGGAGGCGGCACCGCTGGTGGCTGAGCCCGGTACTGAAGCCGGGCTTTGCGGCCGTAATGCAGACATTTGGCGGCACCAAACTTCTGGGTAATGTTGATGCACGCTTTGATTACGGCAGGGAAACAGCAATACGGCGATGCCCTTTATTATATTATTATTAATATTATGAGGCATGCACTTACATATTCACTTCTAACTAATACTACATTTTTAACTAAACAGCTGCAAGTTTTAATGGTTTTGAGTCATTTTGCTGCAGAAAGTGTCTATGTAGCCCATTAAGTTTTGCTAGCGTCCTCTCTCCCTATAGCTAAGCCTCAGACTTATTTTATCGCTGTACTGAACACAAGTGCTTAGGCTGTGGTCGTATTATGGCAGGATAATTATTCTCCAACTGCTTTGAAAAACTAATGATTTCAAATCAAATTAATAGTATATTCATTTCAGTTGCACAGCGCTTAATAAGTCTGCTTAGTTCAAAGTCTTTTGATCCATGAATGAGCTGCAGTATATTGCAGTATCATCTTACTGTGGGAACACATACAAGCTAAACGGGGCAGTCGTTTAAAGCACTAAAGAAACAAAGTTGACGGTGAAATAACTTGAGATAATTTTCGGCCCCAAATGGCGCCTCTCTAAGGTGTTACGAAGTAGGAAGAAAACGTGATCTTTACAATACTAGTGATAATACACGTAAAAACTGTGATCGGCGTTAATGAACTTCCTCCAGCAGGTTTATCTGCCAATCTTGCTCAGACTCCGCTGGTTGAGTGCGGCAAAGCGTCGGCTTATTACCGCTCCCTGTGCTGGCTGCCCTCATTGAAGAAAGCCATTACCTTTTACCGTAATTCATGCCTAATGTGAATACATTTTCAGGCTGCCACCTTGTTTTTCTTTAATCTACTTTAACCCTCAATCCTTTTTCTAGACTCAGGCAATTTGGCATGAAAACCCAGGGGATTCGAATTCCACCTCCCCTCGGTCTCTAGACGATAGATGGGTGGTGTATTTGACACCATAATCTAACAGTGTTTCACGCCATGCCCAAAAGGCAGTTATTGAAGATGGATATATATAACGGTAGTTTAGCTGCTGGATGTATGTCATCAAAGTCACCATTAAGGAAAAATGTGACTCTTAGAAGTGTGTATATATACCTGGAATCACGATCCGCTGGCTCACTTTCAGCCTCAGTTTGACACTAACATGGCCCTGGGTGCCAGATCCAGGCAGGCCGTCCGGTCGGGCCGCCTGGTGACGCCGAGGATCGCGGGCTGCATTTCCGGGAACAGGGGAAGCCGCCCCACCGCCAAACCTGTTGGCCCGCTGCTGCTTTCCGGGTGCCCGCCTCTCGTCGCTGTACAGAGTGCCTGTCAGCTGCGTGTTGCAGCGCGGAGCATGTTTGCCTTGAACCGAGGCAGCTCTTGTAATACTCTGTAAAATGGCAGCATAATGTCAATGTTGTTATAGCGGCACCTTTGTAATTGGTTGACAGTGAAAGCCCGGTGTTCTGTTGACACCGCGGTGTCCTCGAGAGCAGCTGTCCTTGTATTTTTAGCAGCTATTGTCACTGTGGCCTTCTCTACACCTCCTCTGATAGGCAGGACATGAGGAAAACATTAGAGAGACTGCAGTTGTCAGGCAGCAGTTGTTTTTAATACCTGCCAGATTGTTGGGAAAGTACATCCCAGAAAACTGGCTAACTCCACTCGTGGGATCGGGCAGGGTCTGTGCCGAATTACGGCAGTGCGTGAGTGTGGGCCAAGCGGGTACCTTCGCGCGAATCATAATTCCGCTAGATGTTTTTTTTCCCCAAGCATTGCGTGTCCCATTGGGACTTTAATGGATTCTCGGGCTTGGCTGCACCGCGGATGTCATCGATGCGCTTGTCCTTTACAGCGTCCCCTAGTGGCCGGTCCATAAGCTGATTCTGCAGCAGCTCTGCATCCGCCTTCTGCACATGGTGAGCTGGCAGGGTGAAGGTTAATTTGTCTCTTCCAGTGCGCGGCAGTGATCATACGCCCCGGCCTCTGCCCTGCACGTGGGTGGGCATTCTCCAAGTGGACCTCCTGGTAGGCCCGTCCGTGTGGAGGAGGTCCAGCTGTCACTCCCGCCCGGAGGCGTGAGGAGGTGGACTGAGGGACCACGGGGGTCACAAACTTCCAAGGATCTGTCACATCCGGGCACTTGCTTCTGCAAGAGCGCCAAACACCGTGCCTCTCGTTGGGGACTGGCTGTAACCATGGCAACATCTCCTTAATGCCCGGGCTTGGTTTTTTTTTTTTAAATGCCCCAGAGGCAAGGAGATAAAAAGCTCATTTGGAAAGACAACTTCTTTGAACGCAAAGCTACGTGGCACCCAGAGACAAAGACCATGTTCCTCTCCTGAGGTCACCCCTTACTTTTTAGCTGTTTTATTTATTTCAAGTTTTGCCTGTTACGCCAGAAAGGAATCAGAGGGGTATTTCCACCCAGTCCGGTGAATAACTTTTAGAAGTTCGGATTTGACAAGAGGGACTTGTTCCAGAGATTCGGGTCTTTAAGAACTTTTTTCCTCACCTGTTTGGTACCTGTTGGTATCTATTTTTAGCATGGATTAATGGAACTGCATCAGGTGTGTGATGAGGCCAGGGCATTGTTAGAGCTGTGCTCCTCTCTGCCACTGGAAAACCTCGGTAGAGAGAACATTTGTGAGAAATCCTGCAGGCCTCAATGTGCTAGTACCACTTATCACTATGAGAAGGATGTCAATACATGCTTGTCCAATCAGGGAGCTTCTATGCAACTGTGAATACCTGGTCGCCATGACGATATTCTCTCGAATGATTGTCTCGGCGATAATTAATTAAAATGCTAATTGTGAACCATAATCACTGGTTTTAAAGTATCATTTAATCACCTTAATGAACCATCTGTAAGTGGCTGTACAGTGTTGTGTATAAAAAGGTGCAATGGGAGCAGTCCGGCTGGAGTTTGGTTATATGTTGACAGTCTGTCTACTGCTGTGTGGATGATTGTCAGTTGCCTGGTGTTTGTGAGGCTCCTCGAGGTTTTGTGTCCACTCACGTTATGGTGCCTGTACCCATCATTCCCCTTCACGCCTGAGGGGCTGATGGCTCGCATGAGTCATACACAGGGATGAAGACTCCAGAGGGGGATTATCTAGAAGGCCGCATTGGCGGACGGCGCCCCCTGTTGATGCCTGCCTGTCATCTGCGTGTCGCATGCTGGTGACCGCAGTGTCCAAAACATGTGCCACTCTCGCTCGAGTCTCTGTAGCTCTCTGCTGCGAGGAGGACTGGCTTCTAAAGATCTGTGAATCAGTCAAACAAAAGGGATGCAGAATAAGAGCCAGGAGGTGACATGAAATCACTGGTGCTGCTTAGCTACGGTGTTTAGGGTGGGGGCGACAGGTCAGCCGGGTAGAGGAAGGCAGCCTAACGGCACGGCCGCTAGAATCCGCATTGATCGAGGACCCTTCTGGTTAGCGCTGGCTTCCCTAGGTCGCCTTTCTCAGTTGAAGCATAACTGTCCTTCTTCACCCAACAGCGACCATCAAAGCGTTGGAGAAGAGATCTTCAGAACTCTGAGCTTTATTTGTTTATAGATGTCAAGTGTCATGGGGCGCGGGTGGCCCCGACGGCGCTCCCGAAACTCAGGCCACGGCGACAGGAAGGGGAGCCGCTCCGCTTCGCTAACTGAGATTGGCCGTCGTATCGCTGCCCGCTCTTTTCCGGGGACAATTTCCGCAGATGGCAAAGAAGCAAATGCAGCCTAGTGGACTAGAATGGGTCTCTTGCTCTGATCAGAGAATGGGGCTCGTTATGCTCGTTATGCTCGATGCGGTGGCAGAGGAGAAGCTTCTTTCATTGTCACCTGTTAGTCCCTTTGATAGCCCCCGGTGCTCCTTGGTGCCCTCTTTCTGGAAGCGTCCTTGACAGTCTCTGACAGTCCCTGACAGTCCCTCATGTGGCTGTACCCCACTGGGTGTTGATTTGACCCCCCTGTGATGACAGGAATAGGACAGGCAGGGCCCTGGGGTGAGTGTGCACCGGCCACTCAGACCACCTCCCTGTGCGAGTACAGGCACTCGTATGCTTGCTGACAGCGATGCACAAGCTACATTCACTCGCAGATTCGCATCTGTAAACGCACAGACACATTCACACATGTGTATAAGCACAAGGATGCACACGTTCATACATGCACTCTCACACTCTCGTGTGTGTAAGTGGCACAGACGCACACATACACACACTTAGGCACATGTGGTGCTCACATCTGGTCACTTTTCAGGTGTAAGTGGCTGATGAACAGAAAGGTGCAGGATTCTCAGAACACACATGCTCACTCTCTCACACCCACATCTACACAGCAACAGAGAGCCAGGCCTGGTGATTTATGATCTTCGCCCTTCGGTTCCTGCCATGAAATTGAAAAGTACAGGACCATCAACCAAATGGGAAGAGCACATCTTCCAGGGATTGTTCACTCGATGTAACAACGCTGTGATTACCACAATACAAAGAGCAGGGTTTCACATCATGGCAATAAGAACACAGCTTCCACAAAGGACAGCTTCACCCTGGCAACACGAGCACAGCTTACACAAAGGACAGCTTCACCTCGGCAACACAAACACAACTTACACATAAGACTGCCTCACCCCGGCAACACGAACACAGCTTACACATAAGACTGCTTCACCCCGGCAACACGAGCACAGCTTCCACATAAGAATGCCTCATCCTGGCAACACGAGCACAGCTTACACATAAGACTGCCTCACCCCAAGAGCACAGCTTACACATAAGACTGCCTCACCCCAAGAGCACAGCTTACACATAAGACTGCCTCACCGCGGCAACACGAGCACAGCTTACACATAAGACTGACTCACCCTGGCAACACAAGCACAGCTTACACATAAGATTGCCTCACCCCGGCAACACGAGCACAGCTTACACAGAAGACTGCCTCACCCCAAGAGCACAGCTTACACATAAGACTGCTTCACCCTGGCAACACGAGCACAGCTTACACATAAGATTGCCTCACCCCGGCAACACGAGCACAGCTTACACATAAGACTGCTTCACCCCGGCAACACGAGCACAGCTTACACATAAGATTGCCTCACCCCGGCAACACGAGCACAGCTTACACATAAGATTGCCTCACCCCAAGAGCACAGCTTACACATAAGACTGCCTCACTCTGGCAACACAAGCACAGCTTACACATAAGATAGCCACACCCCGGCAACATGAGCACAGCTTACACATATGACTGCCTCACTCCAACAACAAGCACACAGCACACCTCAAACAGCAATATAAATATCTGCATCTCCACAGCTCTTAAGATTGCCATATTTATTACCGTTTAGCTGAAGAAGTTGAAGTCTACCAGATATAGCATCAAAGGGCTTCCTCGGCCTGTTCCTCCACGTGCTACTTTGGAGATCACTCAAAATGTATTTCGCATAAAGCACAGATGAAAGGAATGATAAAATAAAAAATAAAAGCAACTTTACACTCTTCAGATCTTTCCCTGAAATATGACAATTGAATAAAAATATGCGTAATGGATACAGTAAAGTATAAACACATCATAAAATGCACATACATTTTCTGCAGCGATGTAGCGAATGTCTGTCTCGTTCGGGGTTTAGGGCAGCGGCGGAGTGGCTTGGAAATGGCCTGTTGCATTAACCGGGGGAGAGGTGTACGGGGGGGGGAGGGGCTGCCATCATAACCAACTGTCAGTTCACAAAACAGAAATTCTCGTTGGCCTGTGAAGACAAGCTGTCACAGTCTCATCCTGAATCCGGGATGGACGCAGAGCCGGGAAGCCAGGTTCTGTGCTGCTCTGTCTGTGTCAGTGAGCCTGGAAGGATAGAGGAAGGAGTCGTGTGTGATTTGCATGAAGAGGCCGGGGAGAATGGTCTGGGTGGGTGGGGGGTCGGGTTACGGCTTTTTTCTTCAGCTTTTTTTTATCCAAAGCTACATATTTTTTGGAGAAATCAGGATCCGGCAGGGAAGCATTTGGAGGTTAGGGCCTTGCTTGAGGGCCAGTCACTCTGCCAACCATGAGATTTGATCCAATGACCTTCTGATTCGATCCAAACCTGCTGAGCCACTGCCTCACTTAATAAGTCATTTGGGGATGGCTGTGATGCCAGGCTCCCGTGTATTGAAAGTGCAGTACTCAAATGCCATGTTTTAGTGTCACCCTAGATACGGTGGGGGGGGGGGGCATATTTGGCACATGCATGGAATGATGAGACAACCTTCTGTGTTCTGTATTCTCCGAGGGCATCCTCGCTGCCTGTGGACTCCCCCGGCGCCAGCGGAGAGTTTGTGGAGGGGGTCGGGCTGGCTGGGGCACAGACGGCCAGCAGCTGGGAGGCACCTGCCCCCCCTGGGGCGAGATGCACATACCGGATGGTAAAGGTGTCCCCGCGGTGCAGCCATGTGCCACGCAGATTACCGCACGCTAAACGTTGCAACGCCCCCCCACCCCCAAACCTGGAGCTTTTTAATAAAATGTTTAATTCCATTTTTGTCATGAAAATTGCCAGTCTGCATTGTTGTTGTTTCTTGATGAATGAAATCACTTAAGAATATTACGGGCCCCAGCCGCCAAAAGCATTCTGGGTGCTGTATGAGTACGCCCCCCCCCCCCACTGTGTAAGCTGGACCTGAACAGAGATCGAGGTGGGGGGTGGGCAGCACTCAATGGGAGTAACACTCACCTCCCCGGCAGACCCTGCATGCTCCATGAACCTCCCATAATCACCAAACTCCTCCCGTTTCACTGAGTTTCAGGTTGTTAATCCTCACCTGCTATTTGGTTCCATTGCACCCCAGTGCTCACCGCCGCCACCGCCGCCACCCTGCCCACGTTCACCAATGCTGCCCTGCTCACCACACTCACTGACTGCCCACGGTCACCAGCACCGCCCTGCCTACCACATTCACTGACTGCCCACGGTCACCAGCACCGCTGTGCCCACCACACTCACTGACTGCCCACGGTCACCAGCACCGCCGTGCCCATCACTGACTGCCCACGGTCACCAGCACCGCCTTGCCCACCTGCTCACCACACTCACTCCCACCGCCCAGCTTATCAAATACCGACCTGCTCACCACGCTCACTGCCACCGCCCTGCTCACCACGCTTACTGCCGTCGTGGCATTTCCCTGACCTTTGGAGTTGCACGGTCGGATGCCAACACATTTTTTCTGAACACCCGGAGCAGATTGCCTCCCGGGACGCAGTTTTTCGGGGGGTGAGGGTGTGTGGTGTTGCAGAATGCTGACGGGTGGAACCCCCCTCCTCCATCCGCCGTGCTTGTTCTGGTCAGCATTCCCTGGGTGTGCTGGTCTTGGCCTCCCCTCTGATTCTGTAGTGAGACAGGTGTTTCCCGGAGCAGAAGTCACCCTCATGGCTGCTATCTCACACCGCTCTGTGTGTGTGCAGTTTGCTTGCTTGTGCGGGTTTCCTTCCAGTTACCCTCATATCCCCCTCCAGCGGTCGGGTGAATGGTGTGTGACGGTGAGTGTGAGCGCTGTCATGCGCTGGCTTTCCTGCCGGGGCTTTCCGTGCCCCCCCACCCCCCCGCTTCCTGCACTGCATACCCACTCAGATTTTTTTGCTCATTCTTTATACAAAATGACATTTTCACAGTTTTACTCCACTGAATAATTTGCGGGTTCGAGGTTTGCTCCGAAAGCAGAGCCTGCTTGAGGTCTGAGCCGCTAGGGTCCAGTTTCCGGCTCCTCGTTCCTCACCGTCTCACCACCAGCCTCCATATCAGAGCTGAGCATCGTGCTGATCCCTAGTGCCTCTGATTTCTAAGTGATTTTAATATCTGCTTGTGCTTGCGCCCGGATCCGGCCCTGGTGCTATTAAAGCTGACAGCCTAATTTTGGCTGAAGTGGGGGGGGGGCAGGGTCAACCCTGTGATCGATGTCTGTTGTGCGGCGGGTGAGCTGAGAAGTCATTTATTAAATCCTTTGTCATTAAATAACGAAAGATGTGTGCAATGAAGGACCGTGAAAGATGTAACAAATATCCTCCCTGTTACAAAACAGTGGACTTTCATCAATAATCATTTTATATAAGATATGTGACAAGTCATGAAGGCCAGTCATCGGGGATCCGTCATGGTCCTAATGCCCCTGGCGCGGTGTCCTGCGGGCTTGACCCTGTCCGGCCCTCCTTACGCAAGCTTTCTGTCCCGTCGCGGCTTAGCGCTCTTGCCATCGTTCTCATCTTTACGTAACCGCCTAATCGCCAGTGCTCCCCTTTTTGCACCATCCCGGACCTGTTCTTATAGAATTTTGCCGGGGAGAGGGAGAGAACTTTCATCTTTCCTCTCCCGGCTGCATCATCAGGGACGTGTCGAGGCAGCTTCCTCCGCCTTTTATCTTCCCGATTTGCTTAATCGCCACGGTTTTGGGCGCGACCCGCTGCACCCTGGCGACGTGCTCATTCCGCACGCGGTCTGTCGCCGACGGCAACCCGCTGCCCCTCGTCCAGCCTGGCGTTCGATATTCCTCCGACATCCCAGCAGAGCTGCGGATTAGTTCAGCACCCCCCCCCCCCCCCTCTGTGCTGTAAAGCGGGAAACCATGCCACAGCAAATTTGCCTCCGCATTTATTCCTTGGCGTGATGTAAGCATGTGGGCTGGGTGATGGCCATTTTCTTCAGAAACCTTCAGAATGGGGTCCCCAGCTGCGATTCTTTGTTCTTGTGTCTTGGCAACTGTGGAGGACACTCAGCTGATCAAAGGCATCACCGGCGACGGATCCACTTAATCCGCCTGGGCTTCAAACCCGCAGTCGGCCCTCCTCTCTCTGCGCTCAGTGCTTTCATGCCAGATCGCGGTTTTTCCCTTTCTTTGAGTGTGAATGAGTGAAACACAGAGCTCGGCATGGGAGGGGCCAGGGTTTGTATCTCGAACCTCCGGCCAAAAACCAGGCGAGGTGCCGGTTCTTACCCCACCTTTTAACGCACTGATTTATTTTTTTTAATAATGCTACCCTGTTCCTTAATTTATGTAGCATTATCCTATTTATGGCCAGGTCTTCGTTAATTCTTAGGTATGCTATTTATTACTGTCCCTATCTGCAACTATTATATAGCTATTGATTTTTTAAATTATTATTATTTTTAACATACTTTACGCTGCTGGACCACAAATTACATTTTCTACATGAGACAACATGTTAAGAATGACAATAAACGAACTTTGAACCTTAATTGGACACTGTCGATAACTGGAAGGAAAGATTTTTTCGCATTTACATTTAGCTTTTTTCTCATAGATGCTCATGTCCAAACAGATGTACAGTACATGTGAGGCAGATAGCATTACAAATGCGCATGCCGTCGAGGCAGATAGCTCATTACAAACGCACATGCCGTCGAGGCAGATAGTGCATTACAAATGCGCATGCTGTTGAGGCAGATAGTGCATGACAAACGTGCATGCCGTCGAGGCAGATTATAAATGCGTTTTGTTTTTTTTAGCCTGAATCGAGGCGGCAATGCTGGGGGCGTGGCCTCTGACCGTCTTGTGAGGGGAAGTTAAGTGACCAGGTTAATTCATATCGATTACTTCTGCTTGGCCACCTTCTTGGCCAAACGTATAGATTGACATGCTCTGTTTTATCCCACAGTGAACCCCCCCCAAGCATGCCTGTGGAGTCACAACTCCCCCACCTCACCTCCACACATCAGTCTCAAGTTTAATTTTTGGCTCCCCCCCGCCCCCCCCCCGTCCCCGTGTGAGCAGCACCTTGACTGACATTAATGTCTGTGTCCTGTGAGTTTGATCCTGTCCTGCTCCCACCTGTCGATAAAATGGCACCCTGTTGTAAACAGACCTGTTTCCTGCCGTTAATTCGTCGTGTCACACGGCTCTGTTTACCATCTTGCCTGGAAAGAGAGGAGACTCCTCATTTCTCCAAATCGCGAAAATGAAACCTTCACAATGTGTGTGAATGGGGTCTGATGAGGGTCCGCCTTGTCCCATGATGCACTGGGGTTGTGTGTTGTGTGTTGTGTGACAACATTTTTGAACATTTTGAAAGACAACATCTTCTGAAGTTTCCTTCCTTTGTTAGGTTATTCTGACCTTCTTAATTAGATAAGTGCGAGTTCAAGACAAACATTTTCCCTCCTTCAGAGTTTATCTGCTAATGGAAATCACTACAGATGAACTACCAAGGACACAATGTGATAGATAAAAGTAGATTTTATGAGTCATTTTAATAATGCAATAGAAGCACATGCAGTAATTAGTGTTGGCTTTGCTACTTGCCGTTGTTTGAGTAAAAAAATCCAAATTGAGTAAAAAAAAAGAATTTAAGTGCAAGAAAATCATGAATTATTCATTAACCTGATTATATATTTAAATATGGTCCACAAGGAAATATTGTTTATTAAAACATTATCTTATTGCACACAGTTTAACACTGTGGTTTAACACTAATGAAATATAGATGAGCTGTATAGTAAAGAACTGAGTGTGAGCAATTGGGGTTTTTGTTTCATCAACGTTAAAAACAACATTGATCAAACAAAATAATAATCTCCTTTGCTTTATGAGATAATTTAGTGTCTACAAACTGGCCCAAAATAATGACGGATAAAATAAAATCTGTCGATGTGTTTGCCCTGACCACTCGCTTTAACGCGAGTCCTCCTGGTCACCAGACTCGATCCGGAAACTTCCGGAAGGACCCGGGCACCAGTCGTTGCTGATCATGCCACGGTGATCCGGCCGCGGTCTTCTACGTGTAAGTGCACGTCATGGACCTACTCAGCCCTGACTGGCTCGTAACAAGCTGACAGGGTAACCGTGGCAACGGCGGTGGCTGTGTCCAATTAGCGGGCACTGTGGTTTGTATCATCTCCCACTTGGCGCCAACGCCGGGATCTGCGTTGACGCATTTGCTGCAATGAGAGTGCCACAGCGGGCGCATTCCTTCTTGACTTCCACACGCAGATTTCCTTGCTGTATGCTGTACATTTTTCAGACGCAACAGGCAAATAGCATGCATCCGGATTTTTCCGTGGCTGGAGCCTCCTTGGCAGACCCCGGATCCATTTATGGCTGAGACAGCCCATCTCTGAGTTCAGAGTTCTGCAGTTATTCCCAGCTGGTGGGACTTCTTGTTCCCAGTCGGAACGTTTGTTAGACATTACGAGATCACCGTGCAGCGAGGCACCACTGGTGGGCGTGTCCCACTGATCATAGCTCTCGTTATTGTGTTTTGGTGACTTGGTGACTATTGTGAGCTTGGTTTCTTCACTGTCACCTGGGTAAATCTTATGTAATAGGCTCAAATTTTTTTTTTTTTGGCTGGCTAGCTTAATGACTTCTTGGTACATTTATTAGAATGCTGGGATTTAGATCCTCAAGAATCAACCTTAGGCAAACGGTACCATGTGAGCACATTGAAGTGAGATATAAACTCTAAGGATGTCCTCCAAGCTCACCTCAGTGCGTAAACAGAGGGGTGTGTGCAGGGGCGGGACTGAAAGCTGATTGGACGCCTCTGTGTAAATGCGTCATCCTGGTGGACCTGGCCAGGGGTCTTTGTGGGCCCTGCTTCCCCCGGCGTTGAATCCCCGTTCCTGGCTGCGGGGTCATTCGGCACCTTCCACAGACGCGGGCGAACCAGGTCTCAGGCTGCAGCTCCATGTGGTGCGATAGTCCCCCGTTGCGCTTGATGCTGTTCCTTCCGCCTTCGCTAATGGAAAGTGTGATAGTGGAGATGCCTAGGAAGCTGAGGATGACAGATTCTGCGCTGGCCCCTGGAGACAACTCAACATGACTGTGACTATCAAATAAATGCCACCCAATTTCAGCTGAAATTCCACGATACGTTCACTGTGCATGAAGCTGCCACCTGGGCTGAAAATTGTCACTAGTATATCCAGATTTATTTATTCATCCAGAATATGCCTTTCTTGCATATTTTTTTTAAAGCCTTTGCACTTGAGTTCAGTTGTAGTAGCTAAGCCCTCATTAGGAATATAACCCACTAGTGGCCCCATTTGAAAATGAAAACCTTTAAAAGCAGATTGTAACTTCAATCTTTCTGACTGTCGATGATGACGGGCAGAGCCAAAGCCGGTAACGTAACGTCCTAGCATCTGTTTCATAACAAAGCTTCAACCTTCATTTTTAACGTCATTAGGGCCAAATGTTTAGTTGCAGAGGCAGACATTCAGATGAATTTGTTAGTTAAAAACCCCACCATACGTGTTTTTGAATAGTGACACAAACACAGCACATGTGATTTGGCCCCGTTGCTAAAACATCAGCTAAATCTATTAGCCGTCATGTCGCAATGCATGTCAGACCTTGACATAGGCTTACAAACGAGGCTGGAAATCCTGCTGGATTGACTTCCAGCTTGCTGTGTGCATCACAAATCCGAAACCCAAACCACCTCAGTGATGGCCTCCAAAGGAAGCTGCCATACTGGCGGGCGCTGGCCGCTAGCCACTAGTCACTGGTGGGCATGTGCCAGACGCTGGCCGCTTGCACACAGAAATCACTCCCATAATAATGCAGCCTTTTGTAGCACTAGTCTTGGGAGATAGGAAGCAAACTTACAGCGCATCAATGTCACGCGGACGAGACCCAAGAAGGCCGTGCTGTAAGTAAGCGTCTCCGTTTCTCATCTGCAGACACGGACCGCGGGTTGCGACGCGTTATTTTTCATAAATATAGATTATGACTGAAGAAGTGACACTCTTTTTAAATATGTGTTTTCCCCCCTCATGCCCGACTTAACAATGCACACTGTAGAGTTGTAAGTTATTACAGTCTCAGGCTAGCGGGCGGAGAGTCAAGCTAAAGGTGTGAAGCGGTTAGCTGTGGCCAGGCCCTCGGGACGTGGGCAGTGTTTGGCAATTTAAAGTCCTGTTCTGGTCTTTTGTGAAACAGTAAAATGATCACAGGCCTAACCAAGTCTGATCCACCTTGTTTTGACATTAAAATGCACGTCAGAATATCGCCACGGGCCGTGAGTCGCCCATTCGGCGCTGATCCCTTTGAGCCGCTCGCTGCGTGCGCACAGGTGGCTCTTCGTCAGCGAAAGCTGGGGAGGACGTGTCGGAACTGCCGGGTATTTGCATTTTCAAAGCAGCTCCGCGCTCATTTTGACAGGCACTGCCGGGCCTAGGCAGACCCGTGACTCACGGGCTTGCTACAGAATAACAGAGCAAGCTTCATGAGGCTTCCAGAATTGCCCGGGGGGATGTCACAACACGGACCCGGTCGAGTTAAGCAACGTTTCCCATGGATCCCGGGAGTCTGGTGTTCTTAATCAGCCGGTACCGGCCATTGTGCCCTCTCCGAATAAACCGAGGATCAGGCTTTTACATAAATCCCTTCTTGTGTATTCAGGTCTCTGTATAATTTTTTTCTTTGGACAGGAGGGGGAGGTAGGATTAAGGATTGGAAAGAGTCACCAGCAAGGGTTTGGTCTATCGGAAGATGGAGCGCGGTGTAATCCGCAGGGGACTGTCCGGAGGCGTGGGAGGCGCAGACAGGCCCTGCTAATCAAATCAGATCAGCGATTCCCCAGGATCCGTCGGCGAGAACGCGGTTGAGGAGGCGGAGGATTGCCCCGGAAGGTCTAGCCGGAAAGCTGGGCTCCGCTCCTCGCGGCTAAGCATAGCACGACCCAGCAGGCTTCTCGTGCTTCCCCCCGCCTAGAAGGTGACATGGAAGCAGCATCACTATTCTGAATTCTGATGTGATTCAGAAACAGGTGTGGGCTTCTCCTGTTGCTGTGTGGCGTTGGCTCCTCTCGCACCCTTGCTCCTGTCATCTTTCCTCCCTCTTCTCCTCCATCTCTCTCTGTCTCCCTTTTTCCCTGCTATAGGCAATTTCATACAAAATGAGGACAATTCCTCTGTCGGATAAATAAGCCTGATAGGAAATTTCCTACCGCGCACACGAACCGGAGACTCGTGTGTCTTGAATGCAATATATTTCGATAAAACCGGTTTCACATATCAGCTGATTTCTGAGTCTCTTTAGTCCGGGAGCTTTCAAATCCAGCCCTCTAATTTAACAGAGTATTATTTTTTTTTCTACGTTCCCTATTAATGATTACATTTTCTCCCCCAGCAGGCAGTCTGCGGGCATATTGCGACAATTACAGGAGGAAAACAATCATTTCTCAGTTTGCCGTTTTGAATTAGACCACAAACGTAATCATGAAAGGGGACAGAAACTAGATGAATGTAACTGTAGCCACTGCAGGCTGCTGGTGGAGGTGTTTGGGCGATTAGAGCACGTGAGCCGCTGTACCTCGCCAGCTAAGGACCCGGACACACACCCAGCCGGGAAATGTTGTCCCTTCTCATGTAAAATCTGTCCCGTATTATTGTGTCGTCCAGTTTTAAGATAAACATCCCATTCCGTGGAATATCGACGTTCCTCTAAGCAGCCATGTATCGCGTGTCCCGTGTGCTGTGTGTTCCATGTAGTCCGTGTTCTGTGGCTGGTGCGGGATGCATCGAAGGGGTCCAAAGTCTAGTACAGGTTTCGCACACGTCTCTCTACATGCACCCGCCTGCCATCTTATAATCAATGGTTAAAATGGTTACAAAGGCAAACCACGGAGACACGTGGCACACAGGAAGCCCGTACTGCTAAGCTCAGGCATGGTTACTTTAGCACGCTTACCTTTTTGAGTTTTCTGCTGCTGTTTCTGGAATGGGAATCAGGAAAGGACTGCGGATCTTTTGGATCCAGTAAGATGCAGTCGGCCCTGGCGTGAATCGGCCCTCGTTAGCGAGCCCAGATGGTGTTAATATGCAATGGTGGCACAGGTAGATCCAAACCGCCTTACCTCTGTAACTGAGTAATCATGATGATTGTCTTACAAAGGGGGACCTTTACCTGCCAGCACCGGTATTGCCTGGCTGTGGAAGACAAATGCTGGAGTTTGCGTTGTTGTCGTCCCCATGGAAACAACCTTCCGCGGTTGCTGTGTTAGCGGCTGCCTGTTGCCTGCCGGAGCCATCTCCATGAGCACGATGTAGTCTTCAGGGGAAAGTTTGCTTGCGTGTGTGTGTGTGCGTGTGTTTGCCTTGTCTGTGTGCATGTGCCTGTTCTGCATGTGCCCGGCTCATGGGAGTTAAATGTGATTTCTTCCACTCTCATTGGTCCATTTTGGGCCTGGTTCTTATCAACCACCGAGAGGAAATGGAATTTGAAGATGGCACTGTGTAATGACAGTACATGTGAGTCAGGGGGCCTCTCCCCTGCCCTGTGGAGCACACGCAGCTGCTTTGTGTGCCCCTGTGTGGGCCCGCGTGTCCGGGCGGTAAGGGGTGAGCTGCCTCCTGACAATTACACCATGCCTTGCTCCGGTTTCCATGGAAACGCCGACCACCTGCCCTCCCCCTTACGCCGAGGAGTCTTACTGGTGGGCGCCGTCTCGTGAAGTTGAAACGGACGAATGAGGATCGAGACCCGATTATATGGCCTATTTAAGAGTCAACATGACTTCATCATACTGGTGATGGCTAAATGGTTCTTACAGGCAACAGGTAACAAGGAAGTTTTCATGTTTATTAAAGAAAAGAAATGTGAAATGCTCCAAATTCTGCTTTCACGGTCCACGTGCCTCAGTGTGTCGCGGTAGCAGCTACCCCTGTGGCCTGTGTGCTAGCGCCTTGCACAGAAAGGGGCAGAGCATCATCCTGCACAGCACCGGGGTATCGCTGGGTCGAGGTCCGGTGCGGGGCAGGTCCAGCAGGCTAACAGACTTTCTGGCATGGGCTGTGTGAGGGGGCTGGCTCACCAGCTCCCCCTAGGTTACAGGATAGACAGTGCTTGGGTCTAAAGTGTAATAAACCAATGAAATAAAAATCAATAAACACATGGTATTCATCCATTCGTTCATTCATCCATTCATCCATCCATCCGTTTTCCCTATGCAGGGTCACAAGGGGTCCAGATCTCAAAAGCAACAGGCACAAGGCAAGGAACAACAAATCTGCACAATATTACTCATCATCAACTGTCTTGCTCTCACGATACTTACCCAATCCTTCTTAACTAACCCATAATGAAGGTGTGTCTACTTGTCGCCAGGACACAAAATAATTAATTACCTGTTAACAGTTAGCAGATTTGAACATAAATGATTGCACTGTAAAACATTACTGAGACAGTGTGTGCCTGTACAGAATAAAACAAAAACGCAACATTCATTTTTTGCAGGAAGGGTAATCCTTCATGTGCGGCATTTGCATGAGGTGACAGATTAAACCTGTCCCAGCAACCGGTTTCACACGACCAAAGTTTGGCGGAGAGAAATGGCTCCCAGCGCTGCCTTATAATCTGCCCGTTTGAGACCCGCAAACGCATCTTCTGATTTACTTTTGAGCGAACCTTGCTATAGTAAAGCCAGTGGTATGACAGCAAAGTCCAGGGCCTGCCTACACCATCGAGGCCTTCACGGCAAGCAGTCACAGTCCGAATCTCTCCAGACCTCAGACTCGTCTCCTGAGACTGGCATGTCATCCTCGCCATCCCGCTGAAATGTTATCGAGCTGAGCTGAACAAGGGATTGTGCCTCTGCTTTTTCGATTGAGATTCTGGATGCGTGCACTCTCCCGTTCTCAGGCTGTTTGGGTGTGCTGACTCGCCAAAGGCATCTCCCAGTTCCAGCGCCAATTAGGAATAAATGTTTGCTTAATAAACCAAAGTAATTACCAAATAACCTTTAATATGGTGGAGATTATGATCAAGAGCACGAGAATATCTGTGGGTCTTTTTCAAGAAACTGCCTTGGGTTATTTTTTTGAAGTGTCTTCTTGGGTGGCATGCTTGCAGACTGATTGTGCTTGATTATCAGTGAGGAGGCAAAGCCTAGTCAGTTAATCCTGGTCTCATTCACTATAGGACAGCTGGATTTATGACAGTGGATTTATGACCGACCTCTCGCCGGCGAGGCTTTCCTGCTTTGCCAGATGGATAGGAAGCAGGCACGAATAACTCGTGGATTATCATAGTCTGACGAGGATTTCTTTGTTTCGCTGATTGTGATTCTTTTTCTTTCTTGCAGCCAATCAGCTGTCATTCGTCGTAGGTACGCCTGTGATTTGCCGTGGCATTTACAGAATGGATATTCTGGGCCTTTTTTCAGAGGACCGGCATGACTTGGTTATTGCTTTCTGTCCCGTCCGTCTGCCATCTGCTTATCACGGCGGAGCTTAGGGGCTTAGCTTAGTTATCGTGCTCTCATCATTTGTGTAGCCGCTGCTTTTAAAAAGAAGCCCCGTCCAGCCGTCACAATGGCTCCGCCAGGGCCGGACAGTCAAAGCAATAAGAATAAGAGGAGACAGCCAAACTTGAGTGCAGATGAGAAGCCCGTCGGGCGAGTCCAGGAGGTGCATCACACTTCATTTATGAACTGGTATTTGGCACCATTTCCAAGGGCCAGGAACCACCAGTCACAGGCGAGAATGGTGCTTTGCAATGCAGAGAGCGCCGCCCTGCAGGGGCAATTCCGTCAAATACTCATAAACAGCTTTAAGGCCGTAAAGATCTAGATGATGGTGCAGATTACACATGCAATAACAGAGTCATTTACACAGTGGACTTCATTATGTTAACAGAGACATAATAACAGTGGCACTCACAATAAAACCTTAGGTCAGAGGATGTCCCAAGATTAGCAATGTGCTATACTAATTACTGTGGCCCACGGGCATGAGATAATCAGATATCTTTGAAAGCAAATAATCTGTTTCTGTGAATGTTTCTGGCATGAATCTTTCCAAACAGTGAAACATGAACTTTGTCAGTGACTTTGCCATCATAGATCACATGTATGCCTTTATATGTCTGTGCCATATGTTTTACACAAGTTCACGGTTAATTTAAGCATTAATGGCTTGTGTTATTCTGTAACACTTTAATAGAACCCAAGGACTCTGTTGTGCAGAGAAATCTGATATTGAGCATTCAGGGTTACCGAGCTTTTAAATGTGATTCATTTTAAATTTATTAGTGAAATGAGACTTCGTCATTTATGGTGGTGAGATTACTGTGCTCTGTCATTCACAGCCTGGTTTAACCCAACAGGAACCAATAAAGTTGCCAGAGAAGCAGGTCTGGCACAAAAGGGCGGTCAAGGTAACCTGGCCCATGCAAATACAAGCTTTGTCCACCCCAAGGCCCATCCAATCATGAGCTTTGTCCACCCCAAGGCCCATCCAATCATGAGCTTTGTCCACCCCAAGACTCATCCAATCACGAGCTTTGGCCACCCCAAGGCCCATCCAATAATGAGCTTTGTCCACCCCAAGGCCCATCCAATCATGAGCTCTGGCCACCCCAAGGCCCATCCAATAACAAGCTTTGTCCACCCCAAGGCCCATCCAGTCATGAGTTTTGCCCACCCCAAGACCCATAAAACCCCAGTCACTCAGAGATTATTTTGATTTATTATAAATAAGAAGAAAGCAAGCCAATTTTCTGAGTATGCAAACACCCCCGCAGCCAATCGGGAGAATCCTGTTGCCCACCCTTCATCTCAGAGTCGAGCCCACAGGGAAGTGGGTTTAACCTGCTTGTGATTGATAGCACGCCATAATCCCACTCCCAGTGAGTCTCACAGCCTCCAATCACTAATATTCATTGCTGGCTGTGGCCTGACTATCAGCTCAGCAGCCGAATTGTGGAAGGTGGTAATGCAGCAGAGGACTGGGGCCTCTGCCCATCTGTTGTTTTCCTATTTATTTTTTAAAGCAGGGACAGGAGTTTGTCAAACAGCAAATCGCATCGCTAAGATCATTTGGGAGGTGCTCAGCAGGCTTGATTTAAGAATATGCTATTTAGCAGTTGGGTGGGGGCCGGCGGGGCAGCGGTCTTACATCTATCACACAAGCAACCATAAGGTCAAATAGTTTTTACTGCTGTGGGCACCAAGGTGCACATGCATCTCAGGTCCCGGTGTCCAGCCGCTCGCTCCCCGGAGGTTAATGTAGCCGGTTCCAGCCGCTGGCAAACAGAAATCACACACACTTGCTTAAGGCCTTCCATCTGTTCCACTTGGGATTCCCTGGTAGCCTACTGGAATTATTATGAAATAAATGTAGCCTCTCTGTTGCCAAAACGCACATTCGATACACCCGTACGTTCTGATACAACTGCTGAAATGTCATTCCGATACGCCCATAATTTATTCGTAGTCTCAACATGAACAAATGACAGTAACGAGGTCCAATCAATAGTTGCTTTACATAGATTCATTACAGATTCATTACGCTCGCATCGCATGCGACAGCTGCGCCGCTGATGAAACGCAGCGGGAAGAGTTTGTGCGGCATCGTGTGCCTCGCCCCACGCCGGATCAAGGTACCGGATTTGGCCACCGTGGATCCAGGTAGCGAGCGGCGCGAGGACTCTCTGTGAACCCGGCCTCTCGTAATCAGGGGCAAAGTCACATGACCCAGGGTGGGGGATATTTTGGGCCTTGTTTTGTTGTTTTGTATGCAACGTCCAGATCAGACCTCTGTCACGTGCTCGGCCCCGGAACTTGATTTGATTTCTCAGATTAGTATTCTGAGAACACCCTTTCCAGGGCGATGGGTGTCTCTGTGTCTGAGCAGGTGTGTGTCTATGTGGGTGGTTGGATGCTCACTCCATCCTCTACAGCTTTTACTTTGTTTATCGTAATTGCATCCTGCCAGGCGGACTGACGCCCCGCTTCTGCGTGCTGGCGCTCCCCTCCTACGCCTATAACTCCCTGTTTATCTGCAGTCAGCTCGGGGGAGGGGGAGGCAAAGGAGGAATCACTGCCTCAACTGTGGGGCCCTGTGGTCCCGGCGGCTAGTGCTGACCTCTGGCTCCGGAGCCCAGCACTGTCCCCCAAGGGGACACAGATAAACCAACGCAGGGGTTGGGGCTTCCCAGCCGGCCCGCTCACCCGCCTCGACCCGGGTTCGGCGTCCGCTGAGTTATGGCGCCGTGGTGTTTATTTCCCGCGCTGTAATAGTGGAAAGTCGTTCCCCAAAATCATCTCTGCCTAATGAATCAGAAAGCAGAACAAAATGAAAACATCACAGTCATTCCCTCCGACATCTGCACACGGAGGCATAAATTAGAGTTAATGGGTTATAATAATCTAAACGAGAGAAGCGCACACACACACACACAGATACTGCCGCGGACCCGTCTCCTCCACGCCGCTATCTACTACAGCCTCAAGTAGGAGTCACCTATACCGTCCCGCCCTCCCAAAATCCATCAACAGCACTAAGACTTCCATTCCGCTGCACTCCACGCTCCAAGTACCGGACTTAAGAGGGAAAAAGGGTCCCGATTACAGCAGTGGCCGCCCCACTCTCATGTCACTCAGGGATATTATCCCTCTCTGTGCTTTAAGAAGCACAATCTCCTGTTCTGTTTTTCAGAGGGATTATGGGTATCTTTGCATTTAACAAACACTTACCGCGCTGCCACCGGCGATGGCTTCTCTGCTCCTTACATCCAGCTCGTACGTGCACAACCGTCCGTATGGGGAAAAGTGCTGTGTACTCGTTTTTATTTTAATTATACATCACACACGGCACAATCCGTGTGAACAGGCTCCCGCTGAGGGGTTACGGTTTGCCGACGTGGTCCCGCAGTTTGGCTGTAGAGACAGGAAGTGAGGCGATGTAAGGGGAACAAGCTCATCCGCTCTCCCTGCAGGAAGGAGAACTTCTCAAACGTCCAGAGGAAGGGGGAGAAACAGATTCTGGGCCTCGGGGGTCTCTCATAAAGCGAGCGGATCCTTCAACCAATTTGGGAAGCAAGCGTGAAAAGGGGGTGGGGGGGGCACAGTACTTCTCATGCACGAGTTGCGACTTTGATGCAAGACTGTTGTTAGAGCCCAGAGCCTCATGAATGTCAATGAGCCTCTCTGTCGACTGCGCCGCGTGGGGGTGGGAGCGCTCCCCGCTATCTCCGGCGTGGCGAGCACCGTCAGGACGCCGCCGCCATACTTCGCGTAAACTCATTTAGGAGGGGCGTGCCGCCGCGTGATGGGGCAGAGGACCAACCGTGGGCTTTTTTTCTTGATTTTTTATTCTAGGGTCCTCACCCCTGTTGCGGCAGGACAGCATTTGAGTGCTCATGCTGTGATAACCCTTCATCTGACAGCTCTGTGGACATTTCAGCTGCATGCCATGCCTGGTTACTCTGCTGTGATGTACGATGAAAGCTGGAAGAAACCATGTAGCTCTTGGTAGGAGGGGAAGTTAAGCAACAAGCCCCATGATTCCCATATGTTCTCCCTCATCAGGCCCAACCACACGTTGGCACCCCAGAGCGAGCCCGACGTCCATCCGGTTTCACCTTTGACTTTTGTTTCAGCTCCCCCCTCCCAATATTACCCCAAATAAAGACTCTCTTCCTTCCTTCAAATCCAGTGTCACATGGCGCCGTTCACTGTCCCAAGAAAAGCAAACCTTGAATACCTGCCCCCCCCCCAACTCTGCGGCATGTTTATCCAGCAGGATAACTAGTAATAATGGTCAGTTTGTGCCCTGGTGCTCATACACCCAGGAATGAGCTGGTTAAAGTCTTAGTGTTAAGATGCATTTGTTAGTGTTCTTGCATTAGCTTGTTACTTAACATGACCATACACCAAACACGTGAAACACAGGAAGGCCAACCTCTTACTTTATCTGTCCTCCCCTTCATCTCCGGCACGCCTTTGTTTGGCTGTCTGAGCACGCACGATGGTGCTGGCCTCCTTCTTCAAGGACCAGAGCGTGTGAAGTAGGGGCACCTTGAAATGACACAGAGATACACATACATATGCGTGCCCTGCCGACAGGGACACTCAAAGCATCCAGGATACACAGACACAAACGGCCCATGACTGAAAGCCACCAGTATAGAAGTAGGACCTCTGCCTTTGGTAGGCGTAGCTCAGTATTCCGGAAAGGCGAGAGCATGGGTGGGACACTGGAATACCGCGATGCAGCATATCTGCTGGGCTCGGGGGGGGCGGTTTGGCTCATGGGGCCCCCGGGCCAGCGGACAGCTGTCGTCAGAGCCCCAGTGCCAGTGGCCTGTTGGAAGGAGTCCCACCACCACAGTCTGCCTGGACAGACAGTAAGCGGCTCCTTCTCCTCCTCGCCTGTCCTTTTTTTCTGTTTCTGAAGGATGGACGGGCTGCGAGCCTCAGCTCTGCCTCTCATCTTTATTCAGATGCTCTGAAGCTTTGATCTCTGGCTCGCAGCTTCGGGAACAGCTGGCTCTCTCCTCTCCCCTCATCATCATCATCACTGGCGTCATCATCATGACCATGGTCCTCCTCACTGGCATCATCAGGACTTTGTTTCTACCATGTTTGCTACACTGTCGGAAAAAAATGATACAGCCCTGGTACAGTTCGGTAGCACAAGGTACAAACAACACTGTTTAACAACAGTGTACTCCCAGTGGTGCAAAAATGTTCCTCAGAGTCCATTTCTGTACCTTAAAAGGTATGTTTATCTACAGCTAGGGTACAATTGGCAGACCCTTGAGGGTACAGCCCCAGTAACAAGTAATTGTACCCTCAAAGATACAAATTGGTTCTTTTTTTCTGCCAGTGTGGTTTTACCCATGACAAACTCAGCAAATTATCCAGAGGACCCACTCAGCAACTCGGAGCCAGCAAGAGAACGATGGCCCTTGCGATTCTTTCAGAGCACGTCTCGTCAGAGTGATCTTTAAGTGCTACTCTTTGATGCTGCAAATGATGCGACTTTTGCAATTAGCTCGGGAGCAAAAGCGAGCGGCAGAGAGGGCCTGGCAGCCGCTGACGCATTTGTGGCACTGGGCTTGAGCTGCTGTTGCAACCTTGATGTTGACAGGGTGTGCCCTAAACGTCACAAAGCTTAAGTCTGCAGCTGTCGCTGAGGTCATTCCAAGAAATAATGAAGGCCATTGGCTGTCAGTGGGATAACCCTCTTTGATATGCCCATGTACAGCGAATGTCTTTATCCCCTTATGACAGATGTGTTTGTACTCAGGGTCTGTTCACCCCACGCACTGATGTAAGACCCTCTACACGACCTGCGCTATCTCCCATGTCATCAGGAAGATTAATATCATCTTCATACCATTATAGTATTATTCAAGAGGGAAATGTTGACATTGATATATAGATGTGTCCGATTAGACACTGCAAAGAAAATTTATCTTACAAGATGATCATTTGATTTTGAAGAACTTTTTTTTTGTCTCAGTCATTATGTAGGGGATGATGTTTGCAAGATGGGGCCCTTTATGATATTCTGTGGGGATGTGTTTGATTTTCTTGAAAACTGCCTAAGATTATTATATTACTGTTTACTTCTTACCTTCAATATATGTCTTAGAAATGGTGCAGTGCACAAACCCGCTGTGGTGAATGGCGGAAGCTGCTCTGACCGTTGATTTTGTTCCAGACACTGCAGTTCATGGGTGCTCAGTTACAGGACTGAGCCGTCCCCATCTCCCTCCCTCTCACACTGACCTAGGAGGTCAGTCACACCAACGAAGGGTCACGCAAAAAGCTTCCTGTCCTTCTTAATGCCCATAATATCTAGCCATAGTTCCCCACTCCCTGCCACTTAGCTTCCGGGCTCTTAGTTTCCTGCTGTCTATGATCTTTATGTAATGAAACACCTGGTACTGGACAAGAAAGCAGGTCACTGTGGAGAATATCAAGGTCACATGGAGCTTCTTTTCCAGTTGTGAAGAGCAGGCCAGATCAGTGGGGTACTAAATGAATCACAAGACATCAGTGCCCTAACTGACCAACGAGAGGACACTGTGTCATGAAGTAAGGAAACGGCATTAACCATTGGAGGAAAGGCATAGGGAGACTTGGCGGTAAGCCAATCATGTTGGACACACATTAGTTCATGCATCTGAAAGGACAGCAACCCAGTGTTGCTGTACTAGACCTACTCACTCCACTGCTCCTCTGCCAACATCTACACTGACTACCTGCCTGGCGGAGATAGAGGCGTAAGCCCTCTTAGTTGGCACACTACACCATCTCCGCTCTTCTACCATCACCAGTATCACCTTCTCTGTCCGATACATCCCCCTTTCAACATCTGTCACAAATTTGGGTGTTAAAATGGACCCTCAACTCACCTTTGACACCCACATCAAACACCTCTGTAAGTCATCATTCTACCCCCTCAAGAACATCGCCAAACTCCATCCAACACTTATCCTGGCTGATGCAGAGAAGCTTGTCCATGCCTTTGTCTCCTCCAGGTTGGATTACTGTAATGCAATCCTCATTGGGATTCCTGGCAAGGGTATCCAGAGACTACAGTATATTCAGAACAGCGCTGCCAGGATCCTGATGAGGGTGCGAAAGCATGACCACATCACCCCCATTCTGAAAACCCTTCACTGGCTCCCTGTCTCGCTCAGGATAGAGTATAAGGTCTCCCTCCTCACCCATCAGTGCATCTATGGTCATGCCCCCCTTTACTTACAAGAACTCCTCACTCCCCATGTCTCCACACGCACTCTCTGCTCTGTACACACTATCACCCTCCAAGTCCCCAGGACCAAGCTGCGCAGCATGGGTGATAGGGCTTTTCCCTCTGTGGCTCCGAGGCTGTGGAATGCCCTCCCGGACTACCTGAGAGCCCCGCAGTCGACTGATGCTTTTAAACGAAACCTAAAAACTCATCTTTTTAGAAAGACATTTTGTTAACCTATTTTATAGATTCTTCTGTTCTTTATTTACTTTTTTCTACTCTGTAGCACTTTGAGATTGCTAAAATATAAAGTGCAATACAAATAAAATTTACTATTATTATTAGTAGTAGTAGTTCTTACAAGGAATTGTAAGAACCTTCTTATAACACAGGGTGCTATGGTGGTTCAGAAGGTACTAAGGTAGCATGGCTCAGTCTCTTTTTGTTCTACAGGTGTCCTCCTGTGATCCAAAGACATGCCTGTAGGTTAATTGGTATCTCTAATTTGCCCTTCTATGACTGTACCCTGTGATGGACTGGCATCCTGTCCAGGATGTATCCTTGCCGTGTGCCTTATGCTGCCCGGGACAGGTTCCAGACTATGCTGGATAAGCTGTTAGATAGATAGGTGGTTTTAAAATACAACAGCCCTCGGTTCCAACAAAAACATATTTTCAGCACGGCGGACACAACGTCAGTGCTCAGATATTGGCATGTTGCAGCTTTGAAAATTCTGTTACGTATTTTTTTTTTTTGCCACGTTAGCATTTTAAGTTTTCTTGGTAGCTTCTTAGTAGATGCAGAGAGGATGATATATGAGGCATTTCTTATGACCTTGACTGGGCGGTTCCTCTACACTTTGTGCAATGTGGGAGGGTTGTTGATCCCACTGCTTGTTTTGCATCACCTCTGAATATTGTCGGGGCAGACGGGCACATCGGAGGCGAGGATGGCGTGTCGCACCCTGGAGACCGATTGTATGCGTAGGGTCATTGCCTGTCGATCAGCTTGGCATGTGGCTGTTTCCCTGAATCAGCGCTGTGTCGGATTAGTCTAAACACTGTCTTCTTTCCATCAGTGCATGCATATGCATCTCCCAAGCTTTGGGTAATTCTTCAGCATAGAGGAAGAATGCAGGGCAAGAGTGAGCATGCTACGAAACACCAGAAGAGCCTATGGAGTATAACACGGTTTGTTTTGTCTTTGGTTGCATTTGTATGTGCTTGTTGACTTTAGACCAGTGTTTCCCAACCCAGTCCTCTGGGACCCATAGACCGTCCACATTTTTGCTCCCTCCCACCTCCTGGAGCAAAAATGTGGACTGTCTGGCAGGGAGCAAAACATGGACTGTCTGTGGGTCCCCTAGGACCAGATTGGGAAACATTGCTTTAGATTTACAAGCTTTCCTCCTCACAGTTCAGGCCAGAGTACCTCAGTGTTTCCCAACCATTTACTGCATTTAGCTGACACCCTTATCCAGAGTGTCTTATAGTACATTGCAGGGATGACAATCCTGGAGCAACTTGGGGTTAAGAGTCTTACTCAGGGGTCCACTAGTGATACGAACCGGCAACCTGGTCCATAACCCAGGCCTCATACCACTAGGCCACCACCATCCCAACCCACAGATGGTCTACATTTTTGCTCCCTCCTGAATGGGATTGGGAAGAGTGCAAGAGGAATGTTCGGTCCTGAGGACTTTCTCCTCCAAGACTAGAAGGGAAGTGGGTTTCATTTCTTTCCAAACCAGCACTCGAATGAAATGGAGTCAATTCTCTATTAATTTTCTTTTTTTAAACGGGAGGCAAGAGGGATTTCAGCTGTAAGTAACTCTCACTTATATTGATATGATATTATACCTTTTTGGTTACCCTTTATATCAAGGGCCTCTGCACTGCTTTAATTATGCTGCCTGAAGGTCACCGTTAGACAAACTTTAGTTACATTATTCTTACATCTCTGGGAAATTAACTGTAGCTTCTGCTGGTGTGATCTAAGCCTGGATGTAAACTGTCTTTGATTCAATGTTAATTGATCTGCCGCAGTCTTGTCTTACGTCAGCGGCGAATGGTCTAATGTATCCTTAAATAGAAAATGATTTAACCTTCAAGCACCTGTGGACCCAGTGGAGCTGTTGGTCTGGTGGGGATGAGGTAGATCCATGAAATGGGCCCGATGACCATGTGGCCACGATCCGTTTACTGGCAGCTATCCCAGGAGGCTTTGTAACGGAGCTGTCCTCACAGCCATCCTGGAGTTCCAGCTCCAGGTGATCGCGTGTTAATGTGCGCGATATTGGGCTGCCCGACTGTCTTCCGGAGAGAAAATCCCACACGCATATGGCGAACGCGCCAGCAGGCTGACATTAACTTGAGAGTTGCGAAATTGAAGCTAATTTTGTCCTCGTAGACGCAGTCCTGCTCTGATTGGATAATCCATCGTTGCTTGGATAAGCTGTATTTCCTCTACAAGGACGGCCCCTTTGACACTGGGAATGCAGCTGCCCGGAGACGCCCAGTCACATCATTTCCAAACCCCATCAGTCTGTGAGCTCTTATGCCAACGGGCAACTTATCCTTCCAGCTCAGTCTGATCACCCAGCATGCCCGGGCGTCCAGTGGCATGTGATGGCACTATGCTCTCAGGCTCCCGCACCCATCGTCCTTGTAATCAGGGCGTATTGTCCGGGTCCTTGAGTGGCAAGGCCTGCTTATTAACCTCATATGCATATAAATGAGGGATTAGCATAATCATTGCCGCATCTTGCTATTTCCATTGCATCACCACTTTATTTCAGCAAAAGCGATGGCTGCCCTTCTGTCTGAAGCCATTCCTCGGTCATGACTCTTGTTTCTCTGCTTCGTGAAGAAACTCTCCCATTACTACACAGGTAACTAGCGGTATCAGATTGACATGATATTGGACATCACTTCAGCACTATAATATGGCAATTCCACACTTACGCCCTTTGTCCTCTGCCAAATCATACCAGACCATGCTGGGCCATGCCAGGCCAAACCCCATGTTTCAGCTTTGACTGCCATTGTATTCGACTAGTCGGACAATGTTGTACATACAGTACAATATTTCACATTTTCTTTATTTAACAGATGCTTCTATCCTAAGTAAAGCAGGGTCAGACAGTCCCTGGAACAATCGAGGGGTTAAGGGTCTTGCTCAAAGACCCAACTGTGAAATTACTTGGCCACCTCTGGGAGTTAACCCTGCGACCTTTTGACGGCAGGCACGCCACCCCTTATAGAGTCATGACAGCAAGAACAACTTCAGCTCTTCTCCCACGTCAGGCATTAGGAGTGATTTATGCAGGACGCGATTTTTCACGATGCTAACTGCTAATGAAAGTGGGTGACCTGCTTCATCACCCCTTTGTCCAGTAGGCGGCATTCGGCGAGGCTTCGTTAAGAGTGAAGGAATGCAATGCCGCATCCTTCCCGAATTGTGATGGGGCGTAAACTCTCATTTGGCCTTGGCATCTGGGCCTGGGTCACCCCATGCCGGCATCCTCCGTGACCGCCGTAATGGAAAGCAGATGTGTGATTAGCTTTTATTTCCCTCTTTGTTCTTTTGAGCATACGTGTGTGAGTGATAGAGTGAGTAGAATAAGCTGGGAGTCTGAGCCTGGAACCCCGCTTCTGTGACAGTTCGCAAGTAGCCAAAATACCTGAGATGACCTCGAACTCTCCTGTGGTCCAATCGATGATTCTAAGGGCAACGTTTCTTCAACGTGCCCATAACTCTCTGCCCTGTCCCCGCCTGCTGGCATGGGGAAAACGGCTTAAGGATGCCGGTGAACCCTGCAGCTATTCTGGTTTCTGTTTTTATTCCGGAGTTCTATAGATCACCATCCCCGAATTTGGTAATCTGGAGCAATTGTCTGAATGGACCTAATCACCTCTTTTTTTCAACTATTTTCCTTAGTTTTATATAAATATATAATGGTATGAAGGAGACGGGGGCATTAGCATGATTCTCAGAGAGCTTATTTCCATTTGGGGTTGCGAGCTTATATCCCCATGTTTTAATTTTCATTTCTCTTTTTTATTTTTGTTAAATTATCAATTATTTAAGTAAATTAAGACAGACGAAGCTCCCCTCGCCGGATAAAGGAAAAATTACGTTATTTTCAATTAGGAATCTGGTCCAGAAATGCTTTCCTAAATCCACAAATTATCCATGCCGCGAGGCTGCTCGGAGCATCCGGCGGTCATGTCTCTGCTGTAGTATTAACCGACGTTATCCGTGCCACGCAATGCGGGGAAATGGCGGGCAAATTGCCGGTGATTCTGGGTTTGCTGGGGCCAATCTTCCACTGAGGCTTAATGGACTCTGGAACCTCACTCGTGCGGCGAGTTAATTGCAATCCGTGATTTTTATTTTTTTTTTCTCCTCCCATTTGAAAACTCCACAGCGTCCAGCAGCCATTAGCACCCACCGGGACTGATATGAGTTAATGGATTCATTGGTGGGGGCAGAGAGCTTATAGCCATTTGAGTGGCATAAAAACTGGCACTGCCTTCTTTAAACCCTGGATTTAAGAAACACATTCAAGATCCTGATATCTGATTGTTTGCTAAAAGAACGAAAAGTCTTGCAATCAAGAGCGCTTGGTGCCTGATATTCAGTAACATTTTATTTCCCACAGTGACTCCTCCTCGCCTCAGAGCTGTTGCCATATGCGATTAAAGTATGCTTTTCAGATTTTAGCGGTGTTCATTATACCAATAACACCCCCAATTAGAGTGTGACTATTGCCTGGGTCATGAATAATTCAGCCTTTCCCTGAGCGGCTTCATTTATACTTCTCGTTGTTAACGAGGCTGTTATTTCGGCTCCTGGGTGTTCCCTCTGTGGTGCTGTGTGACTTCAGTAGGTTACGGCACCATTCATGTGATCAGAAGGTCGGTGGTTCAAATCCTGTGGTTGACAGAGTAATTTCACTGTTGGGTCCTTGAGCAAAGCCCATATCCCCAGTTGTTCTGGGGACATCTGACCCGGCACATCACTTTAGATAAAGGTGTTTGCTAAATAAGCAAAATGGGGTTACCTTTGGTGCGTCATCGTACACTCAGAAGATCATTCAAAATGATCACTTTGCAGGATGAATGAAAGAACCACGAGAAACACGAAAAGAAAACACGTTCAACTTATACATCTGCCTGGGATTTTAAAACAGCCTGAAAAGATATTTACACTAATGAAAGGAAAAAGTTTCCAGAGAAGAAAACATCTCCCGGTTTTGAGAGAACACTTACAGAACACAAAATTACTGGCAATTTTCTCCGCTAAAATAACACTTAGGCTAAATTTACATTAGCTTTGCTCAATTGGCCCTCTCTGATTTGTTAAATACTGTCTCGCTTGAACTCCTCGGGGTATTAAGCGGGTGGTGCTCGGTTTTATACGAAAAGATTCATAAACAACAGACTTGGAGCGAATGTGCTGCCTTTGGCCTGAAACGTGGTCTTCAGGGTAGTGAACCGTACAGGTTCCAGGGAGTGCTGTGCTGTTCATTTGGTCCATGGACGCCGACTCTGAGCTCAGAGCTTAATCTGCCCAGTGACATTTACAGCTATACAGATACACCAACCTGCTGCCGGTGATGATTAGTTGTACAAAAACACACTAACCCTAAGCCCAAGATTCATACCTGTACTGAAATAGTTTAAACGGAAGTTTATTTCTGTATAAGTTATTTACATAAAATTTGAGTATCATTTTTGTTTTTTCTGTGCTTAATTGCAATCATCTTAATTTTTTAAAGGATTTTTCTGTCAAGTTTTCCCAGCGTCTACCCCTTTTTCAACAAAACGTCCTTTTCTGTATTTGTCTAATTGACTTGTTTTATTCGTGAACGAACTGAAGGAGTTTGCGGAAAAGTGTTTGGGTACTTCACATTATCTTATGGTCCAATACACGTGGTGTTTTAGATGTTGCCAAGATGCTCTTTACTAACAATGTGTCATTTTGATATTTCACCTTATCGTAATTATATTTATTCCCTGCCGTAATTAACCATCGATTTGCCAAATTTGTGAAGGGGTCCAAGAGGGATACTACTGCATTTTTGTTTGCTTGTTTTATAAGGGGTAATACTTATCTTGTATTCATACTAACGAAAGCCTGGTGTAATGGCACCGTCTGTGGCGTTTCTGTGTTTAATTAAATCGCCAAAAATCTATGCCTCGCATTTGTGTCCGAATCCCGGGTCGTCTCGCGCCCGACGCGCAAGCACGCATCGCGGTACGTGGCGCCTCGCTTGTGAAGAAGAAACTTTTTTATTATAGTATATTATTATCCGCCAAGAAGAGAGACGCCTTCGGGGACGAGTTCGGGGCAGCGGGACGTGCGCATTAGAGGTGAGAGAAAGGGTGGGGAAGTTGTGTTTTGCTCCTCAGAGTAACACACGATTACAAGCCGTGCTACAAGTCAGCTCAGAAGGCAGACTGGGAGTCCTGCCATTGGAAAGTGAGGACAGAGGTAGAGGCAGGACGTTTTGGAAAGGACGGTGGTATAGTAGTAGTAACTACCCTCAAAAGGCCGGAGAAATGTCGAAGTTAATATTGCCTTCAAAGGTGAAATCTGTACCTATGAAATACAGGCAAGCTGGGAGGAAATTACTTAGTATTTGTTTAATTGAATATATTGTACATATGAGTGGTTGTTAATGTATGTCTTTCTGGCATTTTTTATTTGCTAATTTAACCAAAGCTTTATATAATACTATCGGAAACACTTAATCATGTGTTTAAAATAAATGTCTTTATCAAAAGCAAAGTATCACAGTACTCTAGCCTAGCATTTAAAAATTATGTTTATGAGTGTCCACGCTGATGCCTTGGCAGGAAGATTAGTTGTCATACAGCGCTGAAAAACCAAAAGAAAAACATCCGCGATAGTGTAGACTGAAGGCTAAAGTGGAAGAATATGTTTGTTTCTGAACGAAAACGTATTAATGTGGACGAAGCATTCTGCGGACAACGAAAAATTATTACTTCAGAGAGACAACCAGTCAGATTGTGGAGCAGGCGGGTCTAAGACGTCTGATTGGTTGGTCTGATATCTAACGCAAGGTCTGAGTGTTTGTCTCTCTGAGTCAATCATCTTGTGTTCTGCCCTAGAACATTTTTGTCTAAGTGTAACTCCCATGAGCCTCAGTTTTTCTGCTGTAATTTCCGGAGCTTTAGTGGGGTTGCGCCATCAAAACCATTGAAAGGTAGAGGGCAGGGTAATTTTACCGCGAATGTGATGTGCGAGAGGAGGTGTAGTCTTTTCCACCTGGAGAGAAAGAGCAGGTGAATTATTGGCAAAATGGAAGCCAGGAAGAAAAACCTCTTTAATATATCACACCTCCTCGAGATGATATTTCTGGCCAGAAGCTGTGGGCTTGCTATATGGTCACATTTCTATCTAACCCCATTTCAACACCGGGTTCCAAAGTTTTTCTAAGATTTAAAGGTTGTGGTGAATTTATTTTTGACGGAACGAATGTGGCAAATGGGGTTTTTAAAATCTGAACTATATATCTGAAATATAAGGGAGCATGTGCTGTCTTTCATCAAGGCTTAATAAAGGCAATACAGAGTGGCTTCTGTTTTGAGTTAATCAACGATCATAATTGCAGGAACAGGAAACTTACAGCAAAACCCCAATTACACATTTCGGTTAGTGTTTTCTGTCTTTCCTCTATCCTTTAGTATTGCTTCCACTGAAAAGGTTTACTTGTCCCAGATACTCAAGGTCATTAACACATGTTTAAGTGTAATGAACATTAAAGTGCCATAATGTTTGAGTTTTCAGTAAACTGGTGTTTACTTGCGGTTCATTGGCTCCAACACTACTGTTAAACCAACTTCCATACCATCATTTATGAACTGATAAATGATTGCTTGAATGCATATAGCTTCATAGTACTTTCAGACACGAGTCATGTAAAATGATGTAATTTTCTTATGACGTTTTATTGTTTTTTTTCTTTCAATATATCACACTCAGTGGCCAGTTTATGCGGTACCCCTGTCTGTTAACTCAAACAGACTGTTCCTTTAGGAAGCGGAACGGGTGGCTCCAGCTGAGTACATACAGCACACAGACAGGGCCAAGGGGCTCGCTTACTGTTCAGGCGAGCGTCGGAATGGCCAAGAAACTTGATCTTGAGCATGATGTGATTGTTAGTGAAGTATTTGGTGGAAACAGCCACCCTCCAAGAATTCCCAAGGAATATGGTGTCTGCAGAGTTTATAGAACGGTGGGATGAACAAAAGTATCCAGTTAGTTTGCAGAAAACTGCTTATTAATGAGAGAGGTCAGAAGAAAATGGCCAGACTCATTAAAGCTAGCCGGAAGTGCAGAAATAATTCTTCAGTACAACGGTGGTATTGAGAGCCACAGTGGTGGCCTAATGGTTTGGGAAGTGCACTTGTGATCGAAAGATTCGAACCCCTGACCAGCAAGGTGCCGCCCCCAAGCACTGCTCCCTGGGTGCTGAATTAGCTGCCTGCTGCTATGTCAGTGTCACATATGCGTTAAATGCAGTGGACAAATTTCGTTGGTGTGCTGTGGTGTGTGAACAAACAACAATGAATCGTCTTCAGTTCAGAATGGTTTCTTTGAACTCATCACCCTTGCAGTGGTTCTGTAGGTGAAAGGTGAAAACTGGATCCTACCTGACCCTTGCTAGGTGTAACTAATAATGTGGGCACTGCATCTATATTATATTAACAGTTCACCAGTTCAATGTGCAGTAAAACACTCATCCAGCAGAATCATTAGGAACTGGCACACACAGAAGCACCATTTATGAAACATGAGGGACTAAATTATAATTGGTACTTTTTACCTTGATGGAAAAGGTTGTGAATTGGCTTCCGCCGGTGCACAGGCTGCTGGCTTTTATAGCATTTAACGCAGATATACCTTGAGAGGTATATGTGAAAGCCATTTTCCCCCTGAATATTAAAACCTGTTTTTGCAGTCGCCGTTCCAGCGGCGAGTCTTTAAATGGGAAGAGTCAACAGGGGCAGCGCAGGTTATTTCGGTTTATTTTCGTTTTCCCCGACCGCTTTTCCCGCGTCAGGACCGCTGCCCACCATGCTTCACAGAAGCGCAGCGGCGCCAGAGCAGAAATAAACCCAGTATGGTGGTACTGGGACGATGACAGGCGGCCGCCATTGCGGCATGTATGCGCTTATGCTGAAGCTTCTCAGGAAGCTGGGGTGACAGATGCCTAGACTGAGGTTACTGTGCAGGATGTCAGTGTGGGATTTAATTGGACAACCTCCAGTACGGTCTCTCACCGCAGCGCTCCATTCACACGGGGACGCTGCGGGTTTGCTGGGGTGGGGGTGTGTTTGTTGAGGAGATCGTAACCCGATGCCGTGGCATTCTCCGTCTTTTTTGCCTGGGAGGTGACGACGCCTTCCACTCCCTGATTACACATCTTGGGCAGAAGGGGGTGCTAACCCATGAGGTGCATCCCCAGAGGGAAGATGGAGGCCGTGCCGGGAGCCGGGTTTGCTGGTTTGGGCTGTCTGCTTGAGGTTTTGATTTTAGCATCTTGTTATCGCTTTTGCTTAAGGTCCCCCGCTTTCACTGTGTATTTCAGCACTGTGGTGACACAATAGCACTGTCCCTTCACACCTCCAGAGTTTTAGGTTTGTATCTCACCTTTACTCTGTGTATGTGTTGGGTGTAATGGCCCACTGGCAGTGTTTGTGTGTGTGTGTGTGTGTCTCACAATGGGCTGATATCCCATCCCAGGTGTTCAACTGCTGTGTGCCCTCACGGTGACCCTTTACTGAATAAGCAGCTATGGAATCATACAGAATGATAATACATCAAAACTTATGAGTTTTCTACTCTGCAGGATCACAGCGGGCTTTTTGTAGCCCAGTGTTAGCCATTAGCTGGATAGACAGGGTAAAATGTGTACTACATCTCCTGAAGGCAACGTTTGTTAATTACGTTAACAGCTGAGTTAACTGACAGCCCAGTGACTTCCCTGCCTTTGAACTATCCCAACATATAGGCCTCAGTTGGGAGGGCCAGAGGAGTCCGCTGTGGGCGGGGAGGGGGGAGTGTCCCTTTGTGCTGAGAAAGCTGAGAGATGAAGAGGATGGTGAGGCAGAAGAAGGCTGATGGCTAGATCTCCCAGGTTCTCAGGAAGTAATAAGCTGGGAAGGCAGCGAAAGGAGGATGGTGTGGTCACTCAGTGGGTGGCGCCATGGCCTCACACATCAGTGGTTGGGTGTTTGAATCCCACCCTCCCAGCCTGTGTGACAAGTTTGCAAATTCTCCCAGTATCTTGCCGGTTTCCCCTCACTGCCCCATGACATGTGATTAGGGGAACTGGTGTCTCTAAATTGCCCATGGTGTGTGGTTATGTGTATGATGGCTGTACCCTAGCATCATAGACCGTGTGTCCTGGGGGCAGTCTCCAGGCTCAGAGTCAACCTGTGTTGGATAAGTGATTGGAAGATGGATGGATAGGAGTGAGAAGAGGGCCAATTGATTGGCTGGAATCAAAGACCTCGGTGATGCTTCTTCAGCGATTAAGTGTAAGGATTCATCCCTTGAGTAGTAAATCTCTCATCAGCATTGACTTCCTCACTTGATTAAGCATTCCTGAGCTAACACATGCCATAACACCGGTCTGTGGCATTTCCTTTGTGCACGAAAAGGCAAATTAGATGCTGTATGACAGCCAGTGTCATGAACATTTTCACTGGGGGCGTCCTTCTGGGTTGGTGGAGCTACCAGCAGATATGGGGCTTGAGTTTTAGTTCCCAATGGTTTGGATTAGGGTTTGGGAATCTGAGGCCAATCCGGAATCTGGCCTCTGTTCTAGATTTCTAGACCCCGCAAAACACCAGGCTCACCGTCGACTCTGTGTCATGCTTCCAACAGTCGTCACACAGATGCCGTTAATGAAGCTCACCCCCATTATTTTGCTCTCCCCCCACAAAACAAGGCCTTCATTTTCATTCTGCCACACAGAAACAGCTGTCATTGGTGCCTGTGTTGATCAACCACACACTTGTTGTGAAGTTGCGGGCGGCTTGCAAACACTGCTCGTCCCAGCAATCCCCAAAGGGATGGGAGGTGTCTTGGGCCTTTCTGCTTTTCTTCACAGGGATTGACAGGCATCCCGATGGCACCGAGCCGTCCACGCAGACTTCCTGGCCAGCAAAATGATGCCAGACCCTCAGGCTAGATCAGATTCCCCAGCAAATCCCTCAACATGAAAGGGCCTTCTGCCACCGCCTCTTCTGCTAACTGTCCCCCGAGGCAACTCAGTAAAAAAATTGCAGGCGGGGAAGAAAGACAACTGCTACATTATTCCTCCCACTCTGTCTAGCGGGGCTGATGTGCTGAAAGCAAAGTTTGTGCCACACCGTATCATGACAACCACCAGGGTCTCTAGGTGGCAGCCAAGCCTGTTTACCTTGGCGGTATCGAAAGTCAAGGCTTCCCTTGAAACCTGGGATGGGTCAATACCTTACTGATCGCATCAAATCCAGACGCCAGTTAATTTTCCCCTCCAAATGCCAGGTGATGTTAATTTCATTGACTTTAATTATCCAAGTGAGCACAGGGATAGGAAGGAAACCCATTACCCTCTCAAGGGTGCGGATCCCACCCGTGTTTAAAAGGACCTGCAATCATCTGCTTACCCAAGGGTCTCCAGGTTGTGTTTTTCTCAGATCAGGGAAATGTCCCCAAATGGCCTTCCTTTACTTGGGTCACGCCGAACTTAGTGGTACGTCTAGATGGAAATCACTCAGGCTAAAGTTTAAATCAATTACAAATTAGCTGAAAGAAACTTTTTTTTGACACGACTTACTCCAATTATTCAATTTTTTGGCTAAGCTCTGGGTCCATTATTAGGGCAAAATCGAGACTCTGCGTCCCGTGAGTGTGGAACAGTCTGCCGGGTTTGTCACCATGCTGTGATGCGCTCAAGGGCGGAGCTTATCTCTCATAAACAGCTTATGGCAGCACTAGCTGCCATCACCAGGCAGTGCAAAATGTGAGACCACAGCTAATGTTTACTCACTAATTTCTGCCTGTATGACTCCTGTGTACTAGAGACACAGGCTGAGTATAATCCTCAAGTTTACTTTCGTCTAGAAATGGAGGGTTCCTTTTTTCTTAACTGCAAGGTGTATAATGAATATAAACAAAGAAGTACACAGAGAGCAACATTATTGCAGCTTGCACAGCAGATGAAGCAGCAACAATGGCTTTGAATTCAATAACAAGACATTTTACCTCCTCTCATTTCTTATTCACACTTCTCTGCACACTCATACACCCTGGGAGAGACTGCTTAAGTTAGTATCTGTTCTGGAGTCCTGTGACGAGGAACAGCATGCCATCATCACTAGTGAAGTTTCGTGCCAAGCACTTCTCCTGCAG
>JAODKN010000063.1:20617799-20639350 GCA_026774425.1 Petrocephalus zakoni
TTAGGGAGCTTGCGGTTAACGGTGCTTGGACCCCTAATAATAGGACCTTTCTGAGAACAATCTCTGACCATGAAATAAGTAGGTAATTCACTTATGGCTCAGCAGCTGAACTGATATTTTTTTCCTTGGGTTTCCTTGGGTTTCACGTGTCTGTTGATTGTGGGTGTATACACAGTCACTTTGGGCCACTTCTGATTGGTGAGCATGATTGGCACGTGAGGAGCATGGCACTTCTGATTGATGAGACTGACTGTCACACAAGGAGGACGGAATAAGTTTTAAATCCTGGGTCAGACTTGCTGTATAATGCATATCCTAAATCGCAGCCTTTGCAATTTGCTAATTGCATTGTTTAAAAATCGCAATTTTGATTTGAAATCAATAAATCGTTCAGCTCTAATGTACTGTATTTGCGCCTCCAGCTGCACGTGGTATTTGAATGTAGCCTCTTTCAGGCTGAAGTGGCTTGTTGGGTATCCCTGTAGTCTGATGCCTGTTTATTACCCTGAAGGAAACGGGGGCAGCATGATATCTCCCAGGGTTGAGAGATTTCCAATACCAGCTCTGCACCCTCTGTGTGGAATGTGCATGATGGCCTCATGTGGCACAGGTCTGTGACTAACATCCTATCCAGGGTGTTCCTCTGCATTCTTCTCTATGCATCATGGAATAGGCTCCACACAACCCTGTCCAGGATAAGTGGTTGATGGATAGCTTCTGGCTCATTTTTCCCAAGCCACTCACCATGTTCACATTTATATTTCAGGATATTTTACTTATGATTCAGGTTAAGTACTTTGGCTCAAGGCTGCTATAGCCAGGTCTGTCCCGGGAGCCAAACAGGCAGTCTTTAGATTATGAACCTGTGCTCTCTGTCACTGTGCGTTCTGCTTCTGTGGTATGTTCAGGATTCATGTTCCACAGAACTTCTGAAATTTAATAACCCCCGAACACAAACAAACCTGGCTGCATGCTGCTAGTATTGTTAGTAGGTAACTTATCCTTACTGGCCCAAACGGCTAATCACTGAGTCAGTCAGATTAGCAGTCATATTGATGGTATTGGGGGCACTGGAGTTCAGGGGGTTTATTATAATGTCCTCTGTTTAACCATCCATCCATCCATCATCCAGCTTCGCACACGCAGAGCTGGGGGAATCCGAGCCCCAGACAGTCAGGTCTCTTTCTGTCCCCAAAATATCGGTCCTAAATGTGATTTTCTTTTGCTGTTACTCTCCAGGCTGGTGCCTTGATTTTCGTGTCTGTTTTTTCATTGTCTATTCCTGGAAAGGGAAGAACTTTCTAATAAACCTATATATTGCTGTGCTGCCCCCTGTCACATGATGCCATTTGCCATCCTAACCCGAGAAGCCTAGCCTGGGCTGCTTAGCTGTGATTCTGTGGATGTGATTCACCTCTCGGCTTTCCAATTTCAAACGGAATGAGGGCAAACATTTGTATTTATGTGAGTCTAACACTTTTCCATTTCAAATTGAGATTGGCATGCATTGGTGTTTGGTTAAAGATAAATCTTACTTAAAGTAGCATGAATAGAGAACCTAAAACAGACAGTATCCCCACGCCTGATTTTTCTTTATAATTGAGAAACCGCTGCTTTCAAACATTTGTAGTGTTTTTGTTCTGATGGGGTCAGCAGAACTTCAAGAAATTAAGAATGTGGTCAAAGCTTGTGATTTAATGAGTTTTTTTATTTTTCAGTTACGCGACAAATGTTACGCTATTGTAATTTCATGTTCCGTATGAAAATATAAAAACCTGCTATGATATTCATGTAGAGTTCTTTCTAGAATGCCAGCGTGTTGATAAGGAAGGCCTGCCTTCTTCAGAACCGCTTAGCGGGTAGCAGACTGTCAGCTTCTGTAAGCCTCCTCGATGCCCTAAACCCGGCCCTTCGCCATCCCACAGCCTGCAGCAAAGGCACAGGCTATCACACACCCTACAACCAGTTTAATGGAATATATTCCGTTTCTCTCCCAGGGTGGGTCTTTCCTGATTGATTTTCTGGGCTGTGGTTTCAAAATTTGCTGATAAACCAAACAGTAGCTGTAAGCATGACTATTCCCGGCAAACCATTTCTATATTGGATATTTTAGTTTATCAGTGAACTTTCCTGCCAGGCAGCTTTGTGTTCTTCCTACAAGGTCGATTTTTCAAACGACTATTTTGTGGTTCTGGAAAAAAAGCCCTTCACTGACTAAGCTAGCAGCGGGATGTATGTCCTTTGAGGTAAACAAGCGTGATTTCTCTCACTTTTGTCTGAAAGCATTAACACTACTCATTATTTACTTTTACAATCATTCTCCTTGCAAACATCAATGTTCCTTTCTGGAACTATGGAAACCTCAAACTCTCGGAGGCTGAAATGCGTTAATGAAGTTAAACCTGGATGTACTGTTTTATTGAATTATCCTGAAATAATTTTCTAGTTCAGAGTTTGAAGGGTTAAAGGTTACAGTCAGCACAGGGACACAGTCATTCACATCACCTCTGTCTTGTAACTGACCAAATAATTGCCAAATAATCTGCCAAATAACTGACCAAAACCAAACAGTAACCATATGCATGATTGTCCTGGCAAACTGCGTCTATGCTGGTTATTGAACGTTCCTGCCAGGCAAATCGCTCACTTTGGCTCTATCAAATCTGGCCTCCTAATCATCCCCTATATCTAATTGGTGAATCCTCTCCTGCCCCTTCACCACCTTAGCTACCGTATGGTGAGCGTACTGGTGCAGAATGGCTCCCATCACATTATCCAGGTGGGGGCTACACAGTGGTGGGGTTGACATGGCTCCCCATTGCTTATCTAAAGCACTTTGGGTATCTTGAAAAGCGCTACGTAAATGTGACATTCATTCATTCGTTCGTTCATAGTTCATAACAATGTCAAATTCTGATCAAAGGTTGCAGAATAGGCTCACTTGACAGGATTGGACACTTAGACCTCCCCTGGGATATTCTTTATTAATTCATTCTTGGCATACTTGGTGCACTGGTTTTCAGTTGAAGTAATTTGCAGTAACGCTTGGAGCCACTGTCACCCTTCCATGCAACTTTGTACTGATTTTATTAGCTGGATGCGGGCGTGGGGAAGGCGGGGCATTCCCTGTTTACGGCCTTCTTCCTCTACCAAGATAAGCGGACCGTAAAGGCGTCGGTAAAGCCACTGAGCCGGTGACACGGAGGTCGTCACCTTCAGATAGCAGAGGACAGTGCCCACGTCCTGCTTTTAGTGATCCATGGCTCTGCTAGATTCTTTTCCCTACCAGTGTTCCAAGGTCAAAATTAATTGAAAAGTTTTCCAGTAGTAAGCCTCCCCGTGACTCACTGTGTACAGGATGGGCTCGGAAAATTAATGTAAGCATACTACTTAAGGCCATCTTGAGCGTGCCATAATCTTTTAATGGGACCTCTGTGTTTTATTAAACAGGAGAGCACAGATTCAATTTGGAGCATTTCAATCAAGTATTTAGTTAATTTATTATTTGAGATAAGCCATGAATATTAAAAGAATGCGGATGCCACTGTGCTAATGACAGTAGGAGCTGCTGCTAAGCAGCCAGTTTGAGGCAAATTAATGCACAGCCAAATTTCATAAATAGGACTTTGGTTATTGATTACGTTTCAGGATAGCTGGGATGTTAGCCCTCTGGATATTAAGGCTGATTTGAATGCCATGGAAGCAGTCTGTACTCGCAATGAGTGTTTTTGAAAGTCTTTTTTGTGATGGATTTATGGAGAAAACATTACCCCAAGTGGTGTCCAGGTTTGTAAATTCTCTGTGTGATCATCAAGGCTGCCAAGCTGCATTTTTAGTGGTGTTTCATAAAATATTCCCGTAGGAGCCCAGTATTCAACATTCATTTGTTAATCAGCGCTGGCAATATCACTGACATCAAAATTATAGCATCCAAGCAAATCGGTCATTTTGCTACTCGTCGTTTCGTCCTCATTCAGTGACAGAAGTCTCACGGTGCCAAAAGACTATCATCTAGTTTTGCATTTAGTTTCATATTGTTTATTCTCAGTCTTGTATATCTTGTATTATTTAGCACTACCCATATTGTGACTTTTGTAGCTGAATGAAGCTGAATGATATGGAAGGTCAATAGATCTTGCATCTTGTACTTGCGTGGTTAAGCAGTGATTTTGACAAATATGTGAATTTGTAAAAATTTCCAACAAGTATTCATGACAAAATCACTGTAAATATTCCTGGTCTGATTAATGATTTAAAAAGGATGATGTGATGACTGCCATACCAGTATAATTAATGAATGTATGATTTGAAATGAAAGCTCCATTAACCACCTGAAATGTAAACAAAAAAAAAACAATTAGGCTTCCCTCTACAGCTTATCTTTTTCAGAAACACTACATTTCGTCCATCTCTGTTAGGAATAATGAGATTTTTTATTTATGTGTTACTATTTCATAAAATATTTATCTTGAACTTCAGCAAGGTCAGGTTAAATTTGCCCAGGTGCCTAATGATGATTAATGTTTAGTGATGCCATAATATTTGTCGGATGTCTAAATGTTGGCCATCACATTGTGAGGCTCACTTCTTAAAATAGGATGGAGGAGAGAGTATTCAAACTCTATGCACCTGTCAGCTGAATGCCATGGGGCCCAGTGGGGAAATCGCGGCATGTGGAACAGATGGAGAAATTTATAGTGATCCAAGGTGAATTAGCCAGAAGGTTGCCATCCCGTCCGTTACGCGGGCGGAGGAAGGCAGCTCTCGTGGCCGACAGATGGAGTTATTTCGACGCTGTCTCGCCGCGGCGCGTTGTTGATGATGGCGGGAGCGGTGTCGCTGACCCCCTGTGCCCTGCCTTGTCTAGATCGCGGGATGGAAGGTTGCTGGAGCGTGGCTCAGGCCACCTGCTTGGTCGCTACTCTGATTTCCTTGGGGGTGGGGTGGAAGGACCAGAATAGAAGGCTCACACCTGTCTGCCTCCTACCTGGGTGTAGTGAACCGTCAGGTCTAGTCACATCTGCATACAAGGAGATTAGCACCCCCAGTGGGGCAGAGCGGTAACTTCAGCGCTGATGAGTTTTTGTTGTCTTTATTTGTCTTTATTTGTTCGACACTTAAAAGAGGAAGATTGTAGGAAAAAATAACTCAGCCCTGTTCCCCACTGTTACAATTCAAAAGCTGTCAGAGGACCAAAGATGACAATGAGCTGGAGGAATGGGTGGTTCTGTTTACCTCAATCCCACATCGTCATTAATGCATTCGCTCTTTACAGCTCAGAGGAAACCTGGAAGGGAACAACCCTGGGGTCATGTGGACTTCAGTGGCTTCTGCCAGGGGGAGAATCTGCGACGAGATCCATGCCGTGACTCACCGTTGTACGAACGGAAACTGGAAGAAGGAAGCCGGGCCTCCTATAGCATGCTAGTGGGAAGGAGGCAGACCTTGTGTGTTGGCCACCGGACTGGTTTCCAGTGTATGGCGGGGGACTCAGAGAGGACGTAGCGTGGAACCCACAAGCTGGCAATTTGGTGCTGGGGGTGGGCTGCTGGGAAACAGTCAGCCGTCCGTTAATGACTTATCCCAGTGGCCAGGTACTTCCTGTTCACTGGCAACGCTCAACCTGCACAACGTACTCCAGAGTCGCATCCGTCTCAGTTTCCAGAAATGCCAGCAGCTCGAGCCACTCTCTCTCATTAAAACGTTAAAACGAGCCCACGCTCATTCTGTCAGATCGTGGTTATCTGCTTGTACTGCTTGTATTTCAGTCTTTTCAGCCGATGACGTTGTTGTTGAAATAATGGGGAATGTCTGAGCCGGTCTGCATAGTACGGCTGAATCATTTAAGGCCTCCAGTCAGCCTTAAGCTGAAGAACAGCCACTTACCGCTCCATGTTTACCTTATCCGTCTTCCGGGTTCTTATCCCGGTCAAGGTCGCGGGAAAGCCTGGAGCCCATCCCAGGAAGCAGAGGGCACAAGGCAGGGCTGCACATCCACACACTGCGAGCTGCACAGTGATGCCAATTAGCCTGACTGTGTGTCTTTGGACTGCGGGAGGAAACTGGAGCACCTACAGGAAGCCCGCTTGATTTGGGGCGAACATCTAGGAGGTGTGAGGCAACAGTGCTGCACACTGAGGTAGCGTGCTACCCCTCCGTGCTTCAGAATAATAAAAATATACCCCCCAAACTTATCTTTGGTAGCCACAGGTATAAAGACACAAATTATGGCTTCCCGTGTACCGGAGGAGGGGGTGCATATAAAAGGCCGGAGGCAGCCAGGTCTCTGCTTACACCGAGTGAGGGGAATCTGGAGTGTGAAGTGGACGGCGACCTTTCGTGTGAGCAGCTGTGGGTAACGCCAGCAGGAGCCTAGCAGGAACTCCACATGGAGGCCAGAGCTACAGGAGAAGGTATCGATTTTCAGGAATCCAGCAATCTACTATGTAGTATATATAATATAATGCACTATATATATAAAATATTATATATTATAAAGAGCAGAATGGGAGTTTCTGTCATTTCATCAGCGTGATAAAGGGTAAAAGGAAATGGGACCCGGGACCCGGATGTTTAGAGGTCGCCCCTCCCGGCGTTTTATAGCCCTGCGGTTTCTTTTCTCATTACAGCTGGCTGGCTAGACTTGAATGAACTTATTGGGGTAATTCCCGATTGAGATGTTTACATGAAACATGCCCCTATATCTGTGCTATCCACTACAGTAGTGCTTCCTAGTCCAGGCCTTGGGGACCCACAGACAGCTTGGAGGGAGGAAAAATATGGACTGGCTATTGCCCCCCGCGGACCGGATTGGGAAACACTGCTCTACAGACTAATTATACTACAGCATGACTGCTGTACTGACCCAGGAACAGTTTGCTGAACTTCAGGTGCTCAGGGGGCGAATGATTTCACTGAGTAATGGGTGACATCGATGTAGGATTGGCCAATTAGAGATCGGCTAGTCAAACAGAGCGCATGTTGTCAGTGTGATTAGACAGAGGGAGAAGTGGCCTGATGTTCTGGTACCTTCACAGCTTTCCAGGAAGGAGTCCAACAGTCTTTGGAGTTTTCACAGATCTGGCACATCTGACTCTGCCGGAATCCTGTGATGCATATGTCGAAGAGCTAAAGCTTATTGCAAATGGCCGGCATGGTGACGGCGGTGAGGATCACACGTTTGTAGGCCTCGGACTCACTACCACTAGGGGCACACCACCATCCTCGTCCCCTGTGCACATGACAGGGCACACGGGCACCAAGAAGCATGACCAAAAAGTAGTCCCCCCGCCCCCTCGCAGATAGCGCCGGCATTCAGACGTGACCCAGTGTTAATTGGGCTGAAAGGGATCTGTGCAACAGGTCCGTGGAGGATCCTCGCGCGGGGGGGGGGGGTGTGAGAATCTGGCACACAGCGGCAGCAAGAGGGAACGCGAGCGAGGCAGACGGAGCTATTTTAGGTCCTTATTAATGCATAACGTGACAGCGAGGCATAAATTTGCACCATCGGTCTCGTCCTCCAGCCCCCCCCACCCCATCTCTGTAACTGGAGCCGCTGCCATATGTCCCTAATTGGGCCCGTTTCCACCGTTTGTGCCCCGTTACGCTGCGGTGCCATTCTCAAAGATCGGCACGGTCCCTAAAAACAACAGGTTTTAGCTTTGGCTCTGTGTTGGCAGGTACTGATGTTTGTTTTTCTTTTTAATTAATGACAGTTTTCATACAGAGGTGTAAAAAAAAAAAGCAGCATTATGTGAACGCTAGTATCACGGCTCAGCTCCAAAGCGTGTGCGCGTCACTCGCCCTGTTATTTACGCTTCTCCGTCAGCAGAACCGCGCCTCGGGAGCGCCCTGCCATTGTCCATGTCCCTTTTTCTTTGTCTGAAGCCATTTGTAAGCGCCCTAATGAGCTGCTGTGTTTGTCACTTTCCATGGATGCGGGGAGTCCCAGCACGGCTCGCCTGGCCGGCAGCAGCACCTTATTAAAGAAAAAATCAGTGGGAGGAGGAGCCAAAATGAATCCTGTAAGGATGGCAGCCTGGGCAGGATGGGGTTTGGGTAATGGGACAGTTTGTGTGCAGCGGGGCCCCCCAGGCTGAGGAACAAAGAGTGTAGTGTGAAGGAGTAGGAGACAGACTGGCGAACCGAGGACCAAAGGACACATAGACAGATAGAAGGTACCAGCTGACTAAGGGACAGACTGACTGACGAACTGAGGACCCAAAGGACACATAGACAGATAGAAGGTACCAGCTGACTAAGGGACAGACTGACTGATGAACTGAGGACCAAAAGACACATAGACAGATAGAAGGTACCAGCTGACTAAGGGACAGACAGGCTGACGAACCGAGGACCGAAGGACACATAGACAGATAGAAGGTACCAGCTGACTAAGGGACAGACAGACTGACTAACTGAGGACCAAAGGACACATAGATAGATAGAAGGTACCAGCTGACTAAGGGACAGACTGACTGACTAACTGAGGACCAAAGGACACATAGACAGATAGAAGGTACCAGCTGACTAAGGGACAGACTGACTGACGAACTGAGGACCAAAGGACACATAGACAGATAGAAGGTACCAGCTGACTAAGGGACAGACAGACTGACTAACTGAGGACCAAAGGACACATAGACAGATAGAAGGTACCAGCTGACTAAGGGACAGACAGACTGACGAACCGAGGACCAAAGGACACATAGACAGATAGAAGGTACCAGCTGACTAAGGGACAGACAGACTGGCGAACTGAGGACCAAATGACACATAGACAGACAGGTGGACAGACAGACTAAATGACAGGTGGACAAGCTGATTAAGGGACAGGTGGACAGACAGACTAGGGGACAGACAGGTGGTCAGGCGAAGTATGGGACTGGTAGACAGGTGGACAAGCAGAGTAAGGGACAGAATCTGAATCAGTATCAGTTTTCGGCAAGTACATTTGCCTGTACAAGGAATATTGCCTTTTATGTTGGTGCAGAAACAAGAATTTATAACAAACAAAAACAACAGCACTAATAAGCATCCGATGACAAAACACTAGATACAGTTTGCAGTAGGATAACAGGTTGATGCTGTCTAGCAGGTTACCTAAGGTAGAGACAGACACTCAGACAGATTTATTTTGCGGACTGTACCCTTCTCCATGGCGCAGTTTCATATGTCTGTCCTTGTCTCAGTTGCTAATGGCGGTAGCCGCTTGCCCTACTTGGGCTGGTGACCCTCACCTAACTCGGCTGTTTCTCTGCCTGCCTCTGACACGGGTCCGGTTTTTTGGGTATGCCGAACCCCTGAGAGCCGATGGAAGATTAATTATCAGCAACAGGCAACCAATTTAACTGTGTACAGGGAGGACAAACTAGGGTTGGGGGAGGAGAAGCAAGGCCTGTGGTGGATATCAGGCCGGGAGGAATCAAAACGAGGGTGAGGCAGGGAGGAGTGAGCTATGGGGTAGGGGGGATGGGGGGGTATTCCGGCCTGTCAGGGCTGCCAGCCTGGCCATCAAAGCCCTGCCGTTCCTCCCTGACAGTCTGGGCTCCGCCCCCCTTAGTGTCTCCGGCTCGTTCTGAATGGAGCTGTCACAGTCGCTCTGGAAAAGATTCAGGAAAGTCACCCCCCCTCCGCACGACTGCTCTCACACGCCTGCTTTCTGTCTCTGTTACGACAGCACCGTGTCTTAACCAGCGCCACCGACGGCTGTCAGCAGCCTTGACCAGATGGCCAGCTCTATCTGATCTCTCCACTCGACTCCATGCTAATGAAGGTTAGCGCCCCACCACACCCACACAAGGATCACCACACCATAATCCACCATACCTGGGCAGAGCCGCTTACGGTATGGCCACATGGAGGACTGACCCACTGCTGGAAGACCAAATTATTCAGGTTCATTACAACATTAATGCAGGGTTCCGCTAACGGTTCCTAATTAATGGCTCCCTTCTCTGAATGCACGGATCCGTGAATTGGCTGCAGGCTCCAGGTACACTGTCCGCAGTTAATCCTTTTACGCCGTGCAGACTCCTCGGCGGCGGACTTGACATTTCAGGATCTCGACTTTCTCCGCTTTAGATTTATAGTCGTCATTTACAGGAGGGAAAAGGCAAATCAATCATTTGCTGAATCATTCCGATTTACATTATTTATGTCTGCTGCCGGTGGTCTTTGTGCGGGGAAAAAAGTACCGGATTTCAAAGCAGCATTAAAGTCCTGTTGCAGGATTTGTATGCATCCACGTATATATAATAGATATATAGTGTTTATTTGATTCTGTTTTTGTGTATTGAGGGAGTTTTCAGTATGAGAAGGCCCCCTAGTGGTAAATAGTTGGCCTCACACCGGGATTCCAACCGCCTTGCTGTTCTCCTCTTCCAGCCTAATGCACTTATGTATGTGTTCCATAATAGAAACGCTATAGATTCCTTTACCCCCAGGGTGCAAAGAAAACATGAAAAACTATGGGGTTTTTTAACCTGTAAGTGAACTTCTTTTGAGTGTATAGCTGGTGGTAGTCAGACTCCCATTTGGCACATCATCATGTTGATTAGGTGTAATGGTGCTTCTAGATTGGATGGAGCTTCAGTTTCTGCTTACCATGTTGAAAAGCACCCCCTCTCTACAGAGCTAGGTAATGCAGCCCTGCCTAACACCACAGTGCAAACCTGTTGCAAAACAGTAAGAATGGGTCTCCAAACCTTTCCTAAAAGTCTGCTGCTCCAGTTTGCCTCCATAGTAGTGCCAACAGAGATAGATCAGCCTCTGATCTGGGTCCCCGTGAACCATGAAGGATGGCCTGGGGCTGTTCCTGGGGGTGTTGCTTCTGCATAAGGGCTCCATCTGAATAAAATGGATGGATCAGAAGCGCAGCAGCCCGGCCTGCAACGGCGCGCCGTAAAGATGGATGAAGGTGTCTTCTATTTGGGACGACTGGCTGATCGTTCCTGCCGCAAACACCTGTTAGGTCATCTGGTATGGGGCACACACAGAGACAATGAAAATAGATAGAGGGCTTGTGGGTAGCAAATGTCATTCATGCATGAAGCTTTTGAGGTTCTTGTGCTGGCTGGCAGTGGTCAGAATGGACTCTGGACCTAGTGGTTGTTATGGCTGGACCAGGCTTCTCTTGGATTCTGTACCAAATGGTGAGCGGTAGGACATGTCAGCCACTGCTCAGGCCGCATTGACCATGGCAGAATATCTAATCCACGTTCAGCACTTATTTTATTTGAGCCCCACAAGGCACTTGACCCACAGTGCAAGAGAAACCTGTTGGTAGATTGTCCAGATCCTCTCCCACCACAGCCCGCAGCTCCATGGCTCATGAAACAGTACCAAGCAGGAGCCATTCGCAAGGATCATTCCGGATTCACCAGGGCAGCTGATGTATAGCCGCACCCCACTTCATTAGATAGAGCTCCACATTCGCCATGGAATCCGAGCCCATCTGGCCTTTACTTTTCACAGGTCCTTCCCCTTTGCTTGATTGGCTGGTGTGGGCACCTGTCACGCTTCATAGCCAATGAAATATCCGAATGTGAGCGCACGCGGCTTGTCCCCCTAGGTGCAGGCCCTCGGACGACACAGATGCTGTTCCGTCCTCCAATTAGCTCCGCCGGCTTAGAGCGGAGGGCGCGTCTGCCTTGCTCCCCTCCCGCAGCTCCACACACCCGGCTTTGCTTCCTTCCAAACTAATTTATGTACCTCCGTCCATGGGCGCGGCAGGGAATCAATACCAGAGGACCCGAAACAGATTGCGTCCGGGCAGGTGGTGGCTAGACGTGATGTGCAGGCTGTTCCAGTACCTCCGGAGCTCACCTTAACACACGGGCCGGACGGGGCACACCCACTGGGTCACCGACCCTGACGACGCCCGTGGCAACAGCGAGTGGGCCCCCTCGCGGTTTCTGCGTGTCCGAGAAAGCATGGTCTCTCGATCCTCTCCGGGATAATCAATAACCGTAGTGATTTAATCCATTTTTAATCTCTCGGTCATGCCACGGGACGCGATCATTAATCCGCTAAGTGTCTGGGCCCCCGTGGCAGAGGCTTGTCAGGTGAATTGATGTCGTCGGTGGACTGAGACCGCATTTCAGCACAGGGCTCCATTTACCAAATGGCTCTTATTCCGTGGTCCCATTCTCAGCGTCAGACCGCTATATTTAACTCTTCCCTTTTTAATTCCTACACATTAAGTGGTCTGACCATTACAAATGTCTGACCTAAAATTGTACACGTTCTTTTTTCGGGCGGGGGAGGGGGGTGAGACTGGAGTGAATGAGGGCAACCCCGCCACCAAGAATGCTTCAACCGTGGGACTGTCCCAAACCTGTCGGCGTAATGGGATGGTTGCATCAAGAGACCTCTCCATCTGGGCAAAGAAAGGCTTGTCTGCCCTGCTCCGGCACATTGAAATGATGTAATGATAAAGCGCCGCTGAACGCCTGGTACATAGGGTGCATTCGACTTCATGCAACCGCTTACAGCGCTGGCTTAAAGCGATGCATTCCGGTCTTGATGCAATGCATGATGGTTTGTTTTTGGCCAGTCAGAAATGACCAGAATGCATCGCTTTAAGCCAGCGCTGTAAGCGGTTGCTTGAAGTCGAACGCACCCATAGCTGGCTTCTGCCCAATTACTACAAGTCAATGTGTGTCACACGGGCTGGGTTTGGAGCCCATGTGCTGCCCTCCAATTAAGCAATTAATTTTCCTTAACTGAAAGGCCAGTTTAGCTAATTATGACAATATTATTGAAAAATGACTAGCAGCACATTTCAGTGACAACAGAGTCGCCCTTATCAAAGCGGAAGCGTGTGCTTGCAGAGCTGTATCTCAGGATACAGTGTGATACAGCAGTTACCTGATGTAGATGCTGTCCAGCATAACCAAGCTAATCAGCGGTCATTAGGACCCAGGGCCCCTTTTAGAATGGCCAATTTAGGAGTGGGTTTACGAGTCATCCAAAATTCGCCCAAGCGTACACAGGGGAGCTGTCCGGCATCGAGCCCGAACCTCCGGCCTTTTTCTAAATTCCACCCTTCCCCTATGACAGCGTCCTGGCTCTCTGTCAAATCCGGTCGGAGCTGATTTGGATTTGGACAGTTTTACAGGCAATGCGACTTCCATAACATAAGCACCAGTAGACTCACCGTGATAGAAATCGATCTTTCCGCTCTGCCACCTACCCTTATCTCAGGAGCCTCTTCTGACGATTTCTGATAGTAAGACATTTACAAAGAAGTGAAAAAAGAATAGCACTGATATATACAGTTCAGTGCCATTATCGGCTATGCGGCCATTTGTCAAATTGTCAATTAAGAAAAATGTTGGTAATCTATAATTAGTTGAAGAGAAACACAGACGACCATTTGCTTTCATTCGGAGGCACTGACAGACTAAGGAAAAGAGTCTAGGGGCTTTTAGCTAACAGGCTGTGAGTGGTGGAGGGTTTTCCAGAGGTCTTGCATCAAGCTGCAGTCTTTGCCCACCACATTCATGGCTCATGGTGTTGGTGAGCTAGGATTGTGGTGCGGCCCCTGCGTCTGACACACCGAGGCCTCACGGGATCTTTCACAGGCAGAACCTGTCACTTTCTGCTGACTGGCACCTCACTCAGCGGACCAGATTTAAGAGGGGGTGCAAATTTAGGTCAAGGGCATGTGGCAAATTTAAGTCAAGGGTAGCACAACCCGGCGCGGCATCCCTGAACGGTGACGTCTCTCCGGCACTTAGGCAGTGTGGCTGCCTGATTGGGTGCAGTGTTGTTAAACGAACACGATTAATTAAAAAGGGGTGTAAACTGAGTTATTAGGTGCTCTTGGTTTTTTCTTTTAGTAATCTGTAATAAATAAAGACAAACAAAGCCGGCCCAGAAGCCAGGGGGCCTCTTTTTCCTCCTTAATTCCCCCTTCTTTCCTGTTTTTTTTCCGGCCTGCACCTGACTCTGTCCTTGTTACTCTGTCAAGGAAGGGATGGGGCAGGGCTGGTGAAAGGCATATCCCTGAGAACTGGACCAGGGCCTCAGGATGGCCATGCATTCCCCATGCGGCACCCCAACGCCGTCTCGTCGCTTTGGGGAGTGGGCTGGGGTGACCTGCGTTTGTCACCGTACAAGAAAAGGCAGGCAGAAAAAGGCTTGGGCATTACCTCAGCAGTCGCTCGCTCACTCGCATGTCTCTAAAGCAGTCGCGGCCGCTTACTGGCTGATGGCGTGCAGGTCGAGCTCATGAAGCCGTCAGCGCATTAGCACCTAGTGGTACGTCCCCCCGACACAAAGTCACCTTCCGCGGGTGCGACCGTCGCGCGGGTAATGAGCCGCCCGCTCCGGCTCTCTGCCCTGCTGTGACACACCCCTCCCGAGCTCCACTCGGCCCCCCTACCCCCGCCAGTCCCGTTCATCTCTCACACCGTCTGCAGCACCTTCCCATCAGCCCATTTGATCAGCTGTGACGTGACGCCCCGGCGGTCTGGCTGTGTCGCCCTGGTCACCGAGCTCTCGTCTGGCGGTTGCTATGGATGCTTCTACCTGTGAACCTTCCGTCGTCTTTCTCCGTGGTTGACGATAAACACTGAAGGCTTTTAAATTAGTCTTTAGTACAATTCATTCGCCCCTTTGGGCTACATAGGCAGTTGATTAGTGTTTAACCTGTTAAGTGAGCTGAAAGTGCATCGCCTACAGTTGATTCGATTCATACAAAAGTTTGTGTAGTCCATCCACCCATGCATTTTATCTGTCCTTGATCTTTCTTACAAAATCTCTCTAGTGCAGTGTTTCCCAATTCAGTCCTCGGCGTCTTCGTTTTTTGGTCCCTGTCAGACAGTGCACGTTTTTGCAGGAGCTGGGAGGGAGCAAAAATGTGGACTGTCTGTGGGTCCCCGAGGACCGGATTGGGAAACACTGTTCTAGCGTGTCCTTTGTAAGGCTGATGTTGGGATTCCTAAACATTTTAGCGCAGAGAAATGGCAAGCCATAAACGTGACCGTTTACCTTATACAGATAAAGCCGCCTTAATGGGCATCTCTTTGGAGATGTACAGTCGTCATGGCCTTTTAGTGTTCTGTAACTCATAGACGTCCTCATGAACCTTTAGTAATCCTCCCCCGGGGCCGCAGTTTGCTCAGGCTGTGGGGGTAGTGGGTGTACTCACAGCCTCCCTGTAATAGATATAATCAGTCACTGGCCTTATCACTCTGACCTCTGGGACACAGGGAATGTTTTTAAGGCGACTCGGACGGCAGCGCTCTGAAAAGAAGGCCCCGACCACGCCGACATCAGCAGCGGGAAAAACTCATTTCATTACTATTATCATAGTTGCAGTGATTGTTATGAAAGTTATTTTCCACTTTGGCTGAATTGAGCGCTGGCATTCGGCCTACGTGCGCCAAACAAAGGGAGCTGTTTACGCCTGGGAATTATCGCTATTATGCTGATTATTTTCAGTTGTTTTAAAGCAAGCGCTAGCTAATGCAGAACTGAGTGAAGCAACAAAAGTCCCCAGGTCAGACTGCTGACCCAGAGTGGAAGGATCTGGAGGCCTTGGCCCTACCGGGGAAGCGCCGTGGCTTGTTCACACGCTCAGAATTGTGCGTGAGCCCGGCAGAAGGCTGGCTAGCTATGTGTCCGTGCCAGCGTCAGTGTTAGAATATGTGTTCTTGCCCGTGAGTGACTTTAAACAGATGCGTGTGTAGGAGTGTGTATGTGTAACTCAGGCATGTGAGAAAGAGAATGTGGCGGATTCTGTGCGTGTGCGTGTGCGTGTGCTTGGCCAGCACGGCGTCTCAGTGGGCAGTGCTGACAACTCGCACCTCTAGGGCGGCGGGTTTGAATCCTGCCTCTTCTCGCTCAGTGTGGGGATTGCCTATCGTCTCTGCATCGCAGGGGTTTCGTCCCGCAGCTCAAAGATATGCTGGCTGATTGGTGTCTTCAGATTGCCTGTATCGTGTGCATACATGTGCTCTGCCATCCCTTTTCAAATGTGTAGAAGAGGCTTTAGGGAGGTTGAACATGGGCATAGGGCTCAGTGAGGACACTCCCAGCATTGCCTGCTGGAAGCTGCCTTAAAGCCTCTTCCTCACTGCCCTGAGACCTGTGTGACACAGTCGCATAGAGGCTGTGTGACACAGTCGCATAGAGGCTGTGTGCTTGAACGGGATGATGCCGCTCCTCTCTTCATACGTTAATCACTGCATTCGGTCTCCATTTAAAAAGGAAGCCGAAAACCCATAAAACCAGCACGATTTTGGCCCACTGGGGTGATAATTCCTTACTAGTGGCTGACAGGTGTGTAATGCAGAACTTAATGTGTGGGCTCTGGAACTCATATCGCAGTTTGCTCCTAACCGGGGGCTGAGAAGGTGTCATCAAGGGCTGGCCCGCGGGTATGAAATAGTGCGCATAAATAAATAAATCTGTGAGCTCTGTAATTAGCCAGCAGAACGGAGATCCCAAGGGGGACCCAAAAGGGGGCTGGATACTGGATGCTAACATCATACTTACAGGTGCTAATGTGACCGGGTTTAGCTTCTGTAATTCATTCAGCTACTCATTAAAAGATGCCCAGAGAGACCTTCTGAAGATCCACCCCATCCATCTTCCAGTTGCTTATCCAATACACCATCGCAATGAGCCTGCAGCCTGTCCCAGGAAGCATAGGGCAGGAGTCACAGGTACACCTCTCCATCTCAGGGCAAACACGCACTCACAATCACACTCCAGGGGCTGTTTTTGAGATGCAGACTCATCGAGCTGCACGTTATTGGGCTGAAGGAGTACCCAGAGGAAACCAGTGTAAACAGGGAGAATGTGTACATATACAGAGCCAGGGGCAGGAGATCCACACAAACAAGGCCGCGCATGGAAATCGAATTCCTGGGGGTGTGAGGCAACAGTGCTACCTGCAGAGACACCGTGACACCCCCTCCTAAGTATGAAAGACAATTTTGATGGTTTAGCATGGATTGTTATAGCTCACATTACTATGTTATGTTTTAAGGCAGTGTTTCTCAACCCGGTCCTTGGGGGCTCACATATGGTCCCTGTTTTTGATCCCTCCCAGCTCCCTGCCAGACAGTCTACATTTTTGCAATAATGTGGACTGTCCTCCTGTCCCCGAGTACCTGATTAGGAAACACTGTCTTAAGGACATGACTATGTCTGTTGATATGCACAGATTATGCGTTCCTCCGCGTGAGACAGGGTGGAGATGATTCGCTCTGCATGAGCTCCCCGCTTGTCTGACATCGTAGGAGCTACGTGTTGTAGTGACGGCAAGTCAACCGGCAGGGTTGACAAGCAGACGTACGATTTCTTAACAATCCACCCCAATACACCTATTTGTCTTGTATGAAGAAGATATGATGACAGAAGGAAGACCAGAAGATGGCGAATTATGGCTCATGATTGATGAAGGAACGTCATTGACCTTAAAGATCTCTGACATCATGATTATAGTGGAAAATTAAGATCTGAAAAGTTAAAGACTTTAAAGACTATGCCTAAATGTGAAGGAAACAGGGTATGGCCACAGGCTTAGTGGCTAACTTCCGTACTGAGGGCTAAGAGAGATTATAGACGACTTTTGGCTCCTTCGGATAATCATCCAGAATGAAGAATCCAGCAGTCAGAAAGTACGTCACTGACTGTTACTTGGAAAAACTACAGTGAAAGGGAAGAAAAACATCTGATGTATCTCTTAGAACTAAGATCAGAATTGTTCAAAAGATATGAACAATGAAGAAACTCTGAGCAGAGTAGTGACGTCTCTCATCCTTGGTGCTGGGTTAGCATTCTAAGAAGACTGGACCACAAGGGAAAAAACTAGAAGCCTGAGTTTTCACTGGGTGCACAAACAGCCCATCCAAAGTTTCTTATTTGTATCTTATTTTTAGCATATCGCAAACCATAATGCTTGGAAAAGTTGAAGATCAAAGGGGGAGGGGGGTGTTTCACAGAGTAGGATTTCTCAGTTAGCTGGGTTAACTTAATCTAGATGTCACAATTGTCCAATAGGAATGCTCCTTACCTAAACTCTTATCAGACAGTTATGACTTCTAGCTTAAGTTAACCAAGTTAACTGAGAAATCTCACTTTGTGGAACACCTCCAGGAAGAGGGTGGCTAGCAACAAGATGGACAAATTCGGTCATCACAGTGATGAATATGCCATTGGGAAGCCTGAGGAAATGGAAGACGGGACATTCTGGAGGAATGATAATAACAGTAATACCAATAACAATAGCCTAATGAAACACAGCACGCAGACAGATTAGCACCTCATGCCAAGCATCAGGCTGCGAGTGTGAAGGAGCCAGTGGAATGACAGCCTCAGGTGAATTATCCTATTTGTGTTAATCAAGATGGACAATTTCATCAACTTGCATTTTCTGCTCTCCATAAATCACTCTGTCAGCGCTTGTTGCACATCTCTGCTGATGCAATAGAATTTGAAATGGAACATGTGTCTCGCATCATCTCCAGCTTACTCTTAATTCTGTAGTCCTCCGGCTTGTCCTCTGCTGGGGATGTCGTGTCCACTGGAAGAAGTCTCAGTCCTACGTTAGCTTCAAAGGTCACAGTTATGTTGACAGCAGGTCACTGAAAATATTAGCACCTGGCCAGCAAGCCAGGATTTGGCAGTAAGTCCATTAAACTCGAACAAGATGCGTATTCTTCAGAGAATGCAAACCGCTTAGGGCTGGGACTGTGGGGATAGAATGACTGCTTTCTAATTAAACAATCATTAAATCACAGTCACTGATCTTGCCACAGAAAAGCAGTCGTTCTCACGGCCAGAAGGGCTAGACTGACGATGATCTCTGATGGAGACTTGTAGAAGATTATGAGTTTATGGTCTTAAACACTGTATTAATTCATTTCTTGGGTTCCATCCATTTGAGGTACCTCTCTTTTGAAAAGAAAGGGTTTTAGATGTTGTTAATCCTGTACAGACTGATTTGGTAAATAAGATCGTGTAAAAGCCTCAAACTTGGGAAAGGTAGCATTGTCAGTTTTAGCTAGGGATGTTTGTATAGCTTAATGAGCTCAGTTTGAAGCTGAGTTATGAATATTTATACTTGCCTAAAAATGCCATGAAAGTACATCTAACTTTTAGGGCCACTGTTTTTGTGTCCTGAATTTTTAATGGACATCCAGTTTTTTATTCTCCTTTAACATCCAGCAGCAATTAATGTACTAGTGGGATTTAAGTGGCGCATTCACTGAAATGCAGTTACTTTGTCTACTGCTTTATCATAACTCCTCCCGTAGTGTGACTGCACCAAATATATTTTTTTTTCTAAAGAAATAAAATAATCTTTTCTAGACAATACTAGAACAAAAGACTCTCCTGGAGACAGCAGAAGATAAAATAGTTAAGAAAACAAAGGCCATTTCACTGTTCACAGGGCGTGTAATACAATTTTCTTTCGCAATGTAGGATTTCACTTGGTTAAAGGGAAAAACTTAATATCATTCTTGGTGGAATTTATCTTTCAGACATATTTACAAATTTGCAAAAGGTTGCAAAATTTATGGCCAACACTTAAATTTGAATCTGTTACAAAAGCTCATTACTTTAACGGCTGAAGTGATGGGTTCTTGCGACTGCAGTGTCTCGTTAATGTGACATGAATCATAGAAGCAGGAGAGACTGTAATCGATAAGATTCTAAGTGTTTTCATGGCATCTGGATTTGTGAGTTTACAATTGAAGCTGGAAAGGATCATGGGAATGCGTAGCTAAAGATTTTTCGAAGATCTTTAATGGCACGGATCTGATTATCTGTGCATTGACCGGAATGACAAATTAGCGGGGTCATCTTCTTACATTGTGTACATGTTCTGAGGAAACGTTAAGGACCCAGGAGGGTTTGTATACCTGCACAGCTCCCTGGACATAAGAGCATCGCCCGTCAGGCTTGATGTAATTTTACTGCAAGCTTCAGAGGTAGAAGAGGAGTGCAAAGGCATTAGCAGCACCTGCTCCAGTGGTCATCCTCAGGTCAGCTGGCCGGTGAAGCATCATTGAGTCGCTAATGACCCAGCACCCACTGCGTGTCCAGGTAGGACCAGCGCCATTAGACGGCAGCTGGTGCTGATATCTGGAATACTGCTACCCCAAAATCGTGGCTCACAATGGGTGGCAGAGGGTCATGGTGAGCATCAGTGAGTCACAGTGGGTGGAGTGGGTCACAGTGAGTTACAGTGGGTAGAGTGGGCCACAGTGGGTAGCAGTGAGTCACAGCGGGTAGCAGTCGGACACAGCGGGTAGCAGTCAGTCATAGTGAATCACAGCGGGTAGCAGTGGGTCACAGTGAGTCACAGCAGGTAGAGTGAGTCACAGTGGGTCACAGCGAGTCACAGTGGGTAGCAGCTGGTCACAGAGTCACAACAGGTAGCAGTGGGTCACAGTGAGTTACAGTGAGTCACAGCGGGTAGCAGTCAGTCATAGTGAATCACAGCGGGTAGCACTGGGTCACAGTGGGTAGCAGCGGGTCACAGTGAATCACAGTGGGTAGCAGTGGGTCACAGTGAGTCACAGCAGGTAGCAGTGGGTCCCAGTAAGTCACAGTGGGTAGCAGTGGGTCACAGTGAGTCACAGCAAGTAGCAGTGAGTCACAGCAGGTAACATTGGGCTACAGTGAGTCCCAGTGGGTAGCAGTGGGTCACAGTGAGTCACACCAGGTAACAGTGGGCCACAGTGAGTAGCAGTGGGTCCCAGTAAGTCACAGTGGGTAGCATTGGGTCAAGGGTCGCAGTAGGAATTAGAGCGCCCTACCCATTTGGGCCTCCGAGGAGGATACCAAGGCAGCCTGTACACAGCATTCATCAAAATGTCAAAAGGCCCCCCGACACCTGCCCAAGCAATGGCATCCTTCCCACCTTCCTGGTGCTGTCATTGAGCGAACTTGGTCTCAGCAAATAGCTTCTGTTCACTGAGGATCCTGTCCCTCGCTCTGCTAAAGCGAGTAACTATCCGGGGGCCTGCCCGCCCGCCCGCCTGCCTGCCTGCCTGCCTGCAGAAATTATAGGAAATTGCATCGTTTTGCGGGTTAATTAGGAGGCTGTCGTACTTAATAGCACATGACAGAGAGCAGCGTAAAAATTACAAACAGGAAGGCAAATTAGCAAAGGCATTGCGGCCTAGCAGACATTACCAGCAGAGGGGTGCTTTAGCCAAAGGTCACACAGATTTCCTGGACGAGAGGGAGATTGCCTAGAGGGGGGGGGCGTGTTAGAACGAACATGATCGAGCAACATTACCCAGTCGTGAGGATGCAAATCCAAGCCTCCTCTTCTGTGATGGAATGGAGGGTTGTGACTAAGCCGTCAGCTGATGGCCTACGCTGGGAGATCAGCGGCTGATCCGGACACAAGGATGATACAAGAAACCTATCTAGACAGCTATATATGCAGTATGCTACATATATACATTTCCCACTCACAGCTACATCATTAATTAGGCTTTCCAAGGATGATACAAGAAACCTATCTAGACAGCTATATATGCAGTATGCTACATATATACATTTCCCACTCACAGCTA
>JAODKN010000063.1:20644322-20656211 GCA_026774425.1 Petrocephalus zakoni
CTCACTCACCCTTTCCGCCCCCTCCCCCGCCCCGCCCCCCCCCGGCCCCCGGCTGGCCCCGGCCCCCCGCCCCCCCCCCCCCCCCCCCCGGTGGCGTCAGTGAATCTCCTCTGTGCCGACCGAGGACTGGACCTCTTTGCCGGCATACTTCTGCCTTTTCAGCTAGGGGGTGATCTGTCTCTTTGTCACACCCCGCCTTCCCATAATCCCCCTGTTGGGAGAGCAAGTGGTGGTCGGGCATTCGGTCGGCTGAGACCGCGGTTAAAAAAGTTCCGGTTGCCATCCTTGACGTCCTCCCAGGTGAACAAGAGAAGGCAGCGGGGGTCCGTCTCTAATCACAGGCACCTTGGCTGCAGGATGGGCCCCCACTGGCCACTCCTCTCCCAGGTGGCATTTTGGGACAAGAATAGAGAATACATGCCTGTGTCTAGACACCAGGTCTCACCACCGGGTGGGCACTGCTGACACTGTAGTCTTGGGTATATGAGGGGCCTTCAAATCTGATTCCTTCTTAAGGCTGCCCGCTCGAGGACCTACTGCTGATGTAGCTTTGAGCGGGCATCCTTAAGAATTAATCACATATTACATGCCCTCATATACTGAAGAATATATGGTAAAAGTGACATTTTCACACATTCCGGGCTGTGCTGCCCTGCCTGGCATAGATGATTCAGATCCCCCGGTGCCTTGGGGAACAAAGGGAACGTTTTCAGCAAGCACATCACGGGCATGCCAGTTTGCTCTCTCGCCCCCTTCAGCGCTTCGTGGCAGACACGCGCTGTCCCGTCCATGCTTATCCTTAATAAGGCACGTCCACCGAGAGCCGGGGGAGGAGAAGATGCAGAAGGAGACGGCAATGAGCTGGCTTACAGCACCTGCTTTCAAAGTGCTGGTATAAACAGGAAGTTCAGCTAGAGGTGGAAGGTCTCCTGGCCGTAGTCTATGGGAGAAATGAATCGCTCAAGGACACAGTGGGGGGGGGGGGGCGTGGTGCTGGCGTCAGTCCCCGCCGCCTGCCCTGCTCGTCCGTCCCCAGCTCGTGTGTCGTCATCCTGCCCCCATCCGCCTTCATTTGTCTCCCGCAGACGCCGCTCCTCGCTTCATCTGTCCGTCTCCACTAACCGCTCCCCCCCCACACCTTCCAGAATCACGAGTTCGTGGACGAGCAGACGTACGAGTCGAGCTGCATGGAGGTGTCGCTGACCAACCAGGCCAGGTCGCGCTCCTCCTCCGTCTCCTCCTCGCAGCACGGCCTCTCCTCCTGCTGCTCCCGCCGCAACAAGAGGAAGAGCTTCCACGTGCCCAACTCGACCACGGGCGCAGGGCCGCACGGCAGCGTGCAGGAGCTCAGCACCATCCAGATCCAGGAGCGGCCGCTCTCCAACAGGTATGACCACGGGCACGGGGGCGGCCACCGCGACTGGAACGGCCCCGTGACGGCGGCAAAGAATGGCGAGCCGCTTCCCTCTGTACCATTTCCTGCGATGGTTGTAGCATGACACAGTCACCTTTCAGGGACAGACAGGTGGCCATGTATAAAGTCGGGGAGTGTGGCTCTCTGCCCCTAAGAGGTAGGCTGTCCAGTGATGTCAGAGTGATGTCACCAGGTCCTGCCAGCTCCAGGTACTGGATGACCCTCCTCTCTCAAATGTATGTCTTTGGACAAACTAAATGTTTTTAACTAAAATGTTTTTATTTACACAACCCATCTTCAGACCAGCAAACTGGGTGGAGTCAAGGTCACCCTATGGGCGTGTCGGTGGGTGGGATGTGTTAGATAAAAAAGTCCCAGTGGGATGTGAAATCGGCCGTTGCGGTGGGGGTCTTATGGTCCTTAGCCCCCCCATGGTTAGCAGATGCTCATTGCCAATTGAGCTGTGCCATTTAACCCCCCATCCCTCTCATTTGCCCCCATCTCTGGCCGGGCAGCCGGGCAAGCCTCAACGCCAAGCTGGACGAGACGGCACAGCTGAACTGCGACCAGCCGTTCATCACGGCGGCCATCATCAGCATGCCCACCCCGCCCGTCACCACCCCCGAGGGCGACGAGTCCAGCAGCTCGGCCGACTACTTGCAGAGCAACATCGTCCGCGTGTCGGCGCTATAAACTCACACCTCGAGCGGGAAGAGACGCCATTGTGTACCCGACACCCACACCTACATCCACTACCCCCTCGAACCCCCCCTGCTGGAGAGTGGTGGGATCACCGTGACCAGAAAGCCAGACTAGATTTATTTTTTGACACTTAGGGCATCGTGTTGGAATATAGTGTGTCTCCAAGTCGGCCCTTGTGCACAACACAGAACCAATGACAGCATGGCCTCGTTTCCCTGGGGACGGCTGACTGGTGAGCACCACTCAACTTTCAGCATCAATTCCTATACTCTTAGAAGAGAATTATTTTTGCAACATTGCGTGTCTTTAAATATATATATATATCGTCGTTATGACTCTTTTGGGGTGGGGGGGGTGGGTGGCCATTTTTGTAAAAGTTAATTTGTGGACATGAACGGAGAAGTTTATCATCTTTAGCGTGACTTTCAACGCTGTAGAAGGGGAGTCAGACTTTTGATACTGATAGCTGTTATGTGTCTGTGTAAGTGACTTAAAGGCCATCCTCGTGCATGTCCTTACAACGCCGTCTGCATTTTGTGAATCCGATGTCCCAGTGCTCCCGTTCAGCATGAGCAATAAAGGTTCGTTGAAAACTGGCTTTCGTGTCCCATCAGCACCCAAGTCCACCTCACGCTGGAAGCCGCAGGCCTTACCGTTCTCTACTAGGACAACCAGTTCCTTTAGCGACATACCTATTGACTGGCCATCGCGATTATCTTCGACAACATTCATGATGTTTTACGTCCGGCCCATTCGAGTTTCTTAATTATTGTTTCTTTCACCCCTCGTTGGCTTTTGTTCGGGTGGGTTTTGTCTGGCTTTCATTATAATGGTTTAATTGCGGGTGGACTTTGCTGCATCAGGGCAAGAGGGGGGTTCTGATCCCCTCTAAGGTTTCCTTGCCGGATGTGATAACTCTGTGTACCACCGGCTCCGTGCTTTTCCGAAGCATGTCTCCTGCAGTGGACTCCCGAGCGAGACTCTGAGCGGCGTCACATGATCCAACAACGAAGGCTTACGGCAGCCCGGCAAAGGCGTGACGTGCAGCGGGTGGGACCGTCGCCAGCTTCCCCCGATTAGCATGTGCCAGTCGTCACATGGGACAGCCCCCCCCCCCACCAATTGATTTGTTTTTTAAAATTTCATGAGGTTCATTTTAAGAGGGGGAGCTGCAGGAAGCAAAGGAACGTGACACAGTAGCTGGAACGGTGACACCAATGACAGGAGGCTCTCCGAAAGCTTAGCACAGCGTTTCGCACGGGGCCCGCGGATAAGCCGGAACACTTTAAAGCACTCAGGCTGGCTCCCGCTCCACCCTTTATCTGCAGTTTCCCTTCTTTTCCTGAGAGTTTCCCGCGGGTGTAAGAGGGATGGAGTGGAATTCATTTGCCGCTTCACAGACAATAAATCTTAAAAAAAAAAAAAAGCACAGGTTACTCATGTAGTGTATCTCAAATCGTCACCAGGAACATAAGGAACCCTTAAAATGACACGCCACTTATTGGTGTTACATAAGAATGAATGAATAAATGTATGAATGAAATGTTTCTTGAAATCTGTAGCGATCTGCAGCTTTGCAGATTGGTTCCATTAATTGCCCTGCTCATTTGAAGAGCACTGGCAAAATTCTCCAGCGGCACACTTGCCAAAGAGAGGGGTGGGGGGGGTTTACATCAGCGACCCGAGTTCGATCCCTGCTCTGCCACATTAGCAGGAATGCCAAACTGGATTCTATTCCTTCAGGTGGGCTAGACAACTGGGACCTTCTCATCGCTCAACAATGGCACCTACAGGGCTGTAGGTGTAATTACACCTCTAAGCCAGCAGCCCATAGACCAAAACGGAAAGAGTGTGACTTAGTCTTGTAAGCATCATTGTCATATGTTGAGGGGGAAACTTATGCTGGGATTGAATTGGGTCATTCCGAACCGGGAGAAACATTCCCATGATTTCCTGACTTATGCAATGCTTTTTTGTAAAGTTCATCTTTGTATCAAGAAAAATGCATATTTAAATAAGCTGATGGTTGTATTTAGGTAATGAAATCCAATGTTTGTTTCTTTTTTTTTTTCTTTTTACCTGTTACTGACTGTGTTTAGTGCCTGTGTGCCGTGAGTTGTTCTTCTGTGTCGTAAAAATATTAACTGAGTTAGCTGTTTCTGCTGATTTTCGTTGATGTTCCCAGCACTTTGTTTTAGTTAGGGTTCTGGCTTTCAGTATTTCCAGTTTTTTTTTCATAAGAGAGTAAATGGATAAATTTGGAGAATTGCATGCACGCAGTCGCCAGGGAAGTGGGTTTTACTGTGACAGGCGGGTCCGATCTCCCAGTCCAGGTCCGTTTGTGAAAAACCTGAGAGACTTTTCGAGAAGCTATAGCTTAATGTACATGAGCTTGTGTGAATTCAGTAAATTATGATGATTACAAATAGTTTAAATTTGTTCAAACAGCTTGTTCTATGGACAACTTATGTAAGATACTGAAAAGCTATGAAAAACACAAAGTTGTTTGGTCCAGTGCAGTGTCTATGAATTATAAATAAATCACTGTTCTATTAAAATACTCTGGGGAAAAACATTCTCACTCTCTTATTGTCTTTTTTGGGAGACACGCAGAAGTCCACATCTTCACCCAGTTACCGGGTCTGTTAAGGCACTGCTTTGACCCTCCACGTACTCTCACTGACCTAAATGCACCTGCAAACTCGAAGTATTTCAATTAATTGGTCACATTGCAGGTATTTGGGACGAGGATCTCCCTTATAGTAGGGATGCCTTTGTGAGAGCTGGTCACTACTCATCTCGCTGAGTTGCGTCGTGGAGTTAAATCGGTCACACGGCTTGATTATATTACGGCTTCTGGCCCATGGCTCTAGGTTTCAGCAGGACCAAGATAGAATTTCTGGGATCAGATTTCTCCTGTCTAAGCAACTCAAAACACAAACAAATTCCCTCGTTAGCGACGTGAGGATCGAGGCCCTGGTGAAAGTGTTGCCGACCCCGGCATGTATGGTATCCCACGGTTACCAGCACACACAGTGCGGTGAATCGGTACTGCGCCATGGCACTGCGGGCCTGCGGGAGTGTGTCCATGCTACTTCTATTTTTACCTGGGGTTCAGCGGTTAATGGTTTTATTCCTGTTGCTGGCTCATTTGACCGTGCGCCGCTGTGCGTGTCCGTGTAAGACTCCATTAACCAGCTGGCACCGAGCAGCTGGTACGAGTGACCGACACCGGCACCACAGGGACCTGAGGCGTGAACCGCAACACTATCAAGGAAGTCTTCAACAGAAATAATAAGACAAAGAAGGTTGTAGCCAGACAATATACAGCAGGGTCTGAAACCCTGTTTACATGGAGCGGCTCGGGGCTAGGTCTCTGTGCCCATTTACTGGTTCGAGTCCTGGCTTCAGCAGAACATCCACATGTCTGTGGACCCTTGAGCAAGGTCCTTAACCCCCCAGCTCTAGGGGCGCTGCACGTTGGCTAACCCTGTGCTGTGACCCCCCCGAAGCTGTTGAGAACAATATGGGGCAGGCGAAGAGAAGAGTTCTGAAGTACTTGTGCAAATGGCAAATAAAGGATTTTTCTTCTCTTTTTGAGGAATTTGATATAATAAAAGATAACAAGAACCAGGGTTGGAGGGGGCGATTAAATCTGCCGACCAGATTAATTCTCTTTTCACGCCACTCTGTAGAATGTCATTTTGCCTTTGTTTGATTTGAGCCCGTGAAATTACACCCCAGTGTAAAGCAAAACATAAATAAAGGTGGGACAGCACTGTCACCCAGGAAGGATAAGAAGGCCACTGTCACACAGCAAGAGGGGGCCACGGCGTCACTGGAGGAAGTGGCACAGACCGGCGTCGAACAGAGAGCCCTTGTCGGGTATGGGAGGAAGAGGGAGAGGAAACGGGCGCACTGGAGGCGAGAACAAAACACGCCTTCTGTGAGCAGCCCTTACAGCCAGCTCCAACCCCCATCGGCGTATTGTTAGGGGCCCAGGGCTGGGAACAGCAGTGGGAGGCTTCCTGGGCCTAGCATTCTTCCATTCAGAAGTTTTGTTTACTGGGAGGAGCGGAAAAAACGAGACGCTAAACTCACTGCCAATGGGAGACCGGGATAAATTCGGACAGAAACCGACACGGGGGATCATGATCCCTACAACATCTGCCAGCTGTCAGTTTCACAGAAGCCATACGACCCACATTTTTTTTATCATTCTGCAGACTAATCAGCAATTTCAATGCAGCAAATTTAACTTGTGGCTAATTTCTGCTTTCGAAGCAAGTGGATTTTATTGAATGTGGTTTGTTGATTAATCGAGAATCTTTTTACAGATAATATGAGCCCTTCCGATATTATTGCGTTATGTATGAGCTTGGAGATTTTCGGCTCAATGGCGTGGACACGTGCGATCATCAGGAAAACTTTTCATTACCCATTTTGTCCCAGTGGGATTCCAGTGATGTCACTTCCTCCTGTGGCTCACACGGTGCCAGACAGGCCAGATATATGGAACTATTGTTTGCTCATAGCAAATTCAACAACCTTTTTTTTAACGCAGTGTTGTCCAGCATGCTTGCAGCAATGACTTTGACCAGCAGGTGGAATACTGATTAAACTACCACTTAACTCCACTTATACAACTAACTTACATAATGAGAATATTCCCTTCACGTGTGTCCCTCTGAATTCTCTCATCTGTGTAGCATGTATGTTCTCCCAAGACCTCACCCAGCTCCAGAAGATTCTTTGGGGCACCTTGTGCTATTTCGGGCTGGGCCGAGAGGCTCGCACGCTGGCTGCATCTCAGCATAGCACCAGATTCCATAATCCCCTTGAAATGTCCGGGCAGGCTGGCTGGCAAGGACCCCGAGGTGGGCAAACAGCTGTATGACAGCTGATAATCGTGGGCCAGCCCGGCTCTTCACGGCTGAAATTATTACATCCTCACCGGATTTAATATAAACTCAAAAAAAAAAAAATACAGTATAACCATCGCTGCTTTCACACTTTGAGTTTCCACCACTCATGATCTTACAGTAGCCAGTATGACCTTGAATAGTTAGATACCCTCAGTATATTCAGATATTAAAACCTAACCGTATCCGAGAGCACTATTCAGTATTTCACAGTGCCTTTAAATTAAGACTTTTTAAACTCCCCATTTTCCCTTTTGTTGTCCCACGCAGAGCAGCTGCTTTTGACGACAGCTGCGGTTCCGCGTGTTCGCGTTCCTCCGGGGCACACAAGCAGAGTCCTCTATTTTTAAAGAATTAAACTAAGACTTCCGTTTGCAAAAAACCTAGAACGCGGCCAGTCCTCATTTCCTGCCGCAGCGCAGCGGTGTAAAGTGGCAGTGGTCTTTAACTCTTCACCTGCATCCAGGCCTGTGGAGCAAATCTCTCACGTCCTCCGTATCTGTGATGGCTGCGATGTAATGCCAACAGCTGCGTCGCCTTTGGTGTCCACAGTGCAAGCACAGCAGCCTCCGATTTCCCACTCATTCCTGTGCCATCGGGGCGTGAGGGAGGCTGCTAAGAGAATTGCTCCATCTCGAAGTGGGCGTGGCCATTGGCCGGCGCTGGAGCCCAGGCCTCCGCGAGCCGCGGGGGGTCCGCCTTGGGTGGCTCCTCTGGCCGAGAGGGTGGAGTCGGGGTGGGGTCTCCCCAGTGGGCCCCGCCCTGATCGGGGGGGTCGGGTGCCCGTCTGTGATAATAGAGCGCCCACAGCAGGGTCATGGTCAGGGTCATGGCCAGGATCTGGGAGACGCCGATGGAGACGCCCAGGAAGCGCAGGGCTTGCAGCTGCTTCGTGCCGCGGATGAAGCTGTAAACCTTCGGACCGCAGCCCTGGAGACAAAGAAGGGAAAGTTTGGCGGCATAAAACAATGGCGGCATCTGTCAGCACGCAGCGCCTAAGGGGCAGCGGGCAGGCCGGAGGGGAACACCTCGCACTTGTAACTCCTAAGACTTGCTGGCTCAAGCCAGTGGACGCAGAGGTCCTTCTGGAACATACTTACCCTACATCGCTGGAGGGTAACAACATCCAGCTGTATTTAGGGGTGGAATTTTAAGCAACTCTGGCAACTTCAGTTTTTTAAATTAATTAGTGTCAGAAAGTCTCCCTAGAGCCAGGGGCAGATGGGGCAGGAGGATAGGAGTGGGGGGGATGTTCTTACCCTGACATTTTGTACAGCTGTCCAAGGGAAAGGGAAACACAGACCTCCATTCACACGCTCCCCCGCCGGCCTCTCCCCGTCTGTGCGTGTGTGTGAGTATGTGTGCGTGTGGTCATGAGAGAGGCTGGGAGACAGAGGGGGAGAGAATCTCCTATGTGGTGCAAGGCTGAGAGAGGCAGGTGAACCAACCAAGCCCCCCCCCCCCCAAACACACAGAGAAAGGGCGGTTCATCGTTGCTTGGCAGCCACAAACTCGCTGTCAAGTGCTACATGCCAGACGGGCCGCCGTGACCTCTGCCTCGCCCCCCTCTGCCGATGCATTCTCTGTGACAGGCAAGGCAGTGCCTGGCACTGTGAGCACTTCCAGATAGTCAAGGGACAGCGCCCCCGGGCAGGTGAGAACTGGGCACGATCCTAGGGAGCATCATGGGAAGGTAGGGCAAAGCAGGGTGGATTCTGGGTGCATATGCCAGAGAAGGACTGCGTGGGGGTGTGGCCAGGGAGCTCCGGGCAGCAGCCATATTGTCTGGGCTGGCCCTGCCTGTCGTTTAACGCGCGCGGCCTGGACACACCCCGGGTGCGGCCAGGTGTGTGTCCAGCCAATCACACCTGGGGGACGAGGGCAGGCTGCCAGTTTGAGCAGGACTTGTTAAAGGAGGCTATGCCAACTGGGGGGAGGGGGTAGCCACTGGAACTGGGTGTGCTCCAGACCGGGAAGGGGGTAGAGGTACATTTAGATGGTTTTGGGGGGGGGCTGACATGCAACCAAGTGCAGCAGCCTGAACCGAGGCTGAAGAGCTAGCCAGATCGCTGGAGCCCCCTGCCCACCCCCCGGGGGGAGAGGGTACAGGCAGGCTGGCGGGCATACAGGTGGGGGGACCCTGTCCTCCAGCAAAAGCAAGCCCTAATAGCCACATTCCGCCTCGGTGGTACAACCAAAGTGCGGGGGAGGCCATTACTGCCTCTAATTGCTTTGCATGGATTTTTCCCCAGAAAACGAGCTTATTTCATGCAGAAAAGCATTTAAATTGAGATAAGAAACAAAACTGAGAGTTTATTCAATTTCATAACATAAATAATCTGTGCTCTTAAAAGAAATATGTTAAGCATGAACTCTCTTCTAGGCATCCCATACAGGGTGTGCCACAGCTGGGGGGGGGGGGGGCGCCTCCAGGCTCCCCGCGGCCCTGACCAGCTTCAGGGGCTGCTCAGGGGCTTTTTAACCAAAGGATATCGTCACTGTCCGATGAAAAACATGAAGCTGCTTGACAAAATAAACCTAAAAATAATTCAATTGAAATGTAATGTTTTAAGTAGCCTTGCATGAGTTGTAGTCAGGGAGGCACAAATGTGCCATGCCGACAAAATTAATCTTGCTTTACATTCACAATTAACGACAATCTTAGCTAGCTGGCTAGCTATGCTACGTTGCTAAAATAAGGACTATGAAGTAATCCATACAATTGGTCTTCATGAATACAAATGTTAATATTAATTAGTACTAACATAAATACTAGCCAAATATTTTCATAAGTCAATCAGATTTCAAATTTTCAAAGACTGGACATATTCCATCTATAGTAAAAAGTCACAATTGTCAAAAAGTGGATTTAGTTTTCATCGGACAGCAATAATATTTAAGTATACGTTCATTGATTATAACACTTACGTAAAATAACCAGTGTGGCATGAATTGATCCCCTGCAATGCACCTTAAAGCTTAGGAGGTGATGATGTTAAAGATTAAAAGTCACCTGCAAAAGCAAAGGAACAATCCTACACGCCTGTGAGCTCAAATCTCAGTCGCTTCCCAGTACTGGTTCACTGGACGACATTGAGGGTGAGGTAGGTCAAAGGTCACAGGTTGCAGCTGGTCCTCACCTCCTGGTGGAGGTCGCTGAGGTCCCAGTGGTGAGCTTGGCGGGCACAGCCCGGGTACTGCCTGGCACAGCACGAGTCGGGCGGCCATTCCATCTCAGTCATCTCCAGCCAGTCGGTGAAGTAGATCACACCGCAGCACTTAAACTGACACACAGGGGGCAGCAGAAATGGACCAGTTGGTGTTGTAGTGCATTGTGGGTACTGGAGTAGCACATGTGGTCTGAGACTCACACGCGCCACTCCGATTCCTTAACAGCAGCCAGCACATACAGTTAACTACCCATAAATAACAAGTAGTAGTAATTCTTGCGTGCCTAAATGACGCAGCCTAAAAATACAGTGCAGGAAATTGACCTAAATCGAATTCCAAGATAAGCAAAATGAATGTATAAACACTCAATATGTAGAGGACATGAAACATTAAACACCAGGAATCGTCGTGGCACGAGTCACAGAAGCCGTCCGTACTTTCCAAGATTCCTGAGGCCCTCACCTCGGTCTGGAAGAAGTTCCACGCCTGGGTGAGCCACTGGTAGCGTGGCAGACCGTAGTTGGTCATGCGAGACTTCAGGCTGATCATGTCCGACCGCTGCACTGGGGGCTGAGATCCAGAGGAACACTGACGTACTTCCATATGATGGCTTTGCTCAGTTGGCCGGTACAGTGTGCGATAGAAGCTTCACGTACAGAAGATCAGTGCATTCCTGTTTTCCCTACGATTATCACCATTTAGCTGCTCGGCTAACATATTAATCCAGGGGGGCTAGCATACTAACAGCTGTACATTAAATAATTCTGGCAGGAACCAATGCAGAGGGGTACATCAACACAGCCTTTAGCATAGAACGTAGCCTGTAGATTGTCCATCATTAAGCTCTTCCCTTAACCACCATTTGCAGAAACTTCCTTCTACAGTAATCAACTATCCTGTAATTAGCTTCCTTGGGGCCTTGATTGGACAGTATGGTCACCACTGCAATATCCACCCTGGGTATCCAGCACATGGCCTGCTTTCCAGAAGCTTCTGCACCCAGGTGCTTGGAGCTCCTGGCTAGTTTACATAGACTCTGATAAGAAGCCGGACGGTGCAGTCGGAGTGACTCACACCTGGTCATCGGGGAGATAGCTTTGGATTACGGCCCGTGCACTTAACGCTTAGATAAGGGCCAGTCCTGGGGCGGGGGGGGGGGGGTGTTGGTATTGTGAAAGGGAGAAAAAGCCATTGTGATTCGGCACAGTTTCCAAGTAAGGCAGAGAAAAAAGTGGGCAGGGGGGGCCATTGTGACGCGTGAATCCGTTGAAATTACTGGTTCATCAAAAAACACGCCGACCATCAGGAGCGGAGGACAGGATAAAGCCATCCGCCCAGCGAGCGAGCGAAGGAGAGCCAGGCACCTCCGCCAGCGCTGGCCCCCGGCCAGCTCCCCCATTTATACCCCTACCCTTTTGTCTGGCCCCCTTTCTGTCCGTGACAAATGTCTCTATTACTGGTGCCCTATTTGCCGCCGGCCATGTTGTTTATGAGGGCGAGCTGGCGAAAGCGACGGCAGACGGCCGCCGAAGATGGGGCCCGGGGGGGGGGGGGGGGGCATGCCTGGCCTAATGGCCTTTTAAAAGCGCCCATTTTATAAATGGAGAGGTGGGAGAGGAAGAACCACTGCAAAATTCCAAACACCGCTGGCCAGCACCACCCAGAAGAACACCCGCAGGC
>JAODKN010000063.1:20656311-20679130 GCA_026774425.1 Petrocephalus zakoni
ATCTCTGGTGTGCTTGGCTGGGGCGCTTTTGTGGCCGTGCTCGTGTTGGGCGGGGCGGGGGCGGGGCCCCGGGGCCGCCGCGGGCCGGCGGGGGGGGGGGGGGGGGGGGGGGGGGCCCCCAGGCCTGGCATTCTGGCCTTTTAATAGCGCCGAGTTTATATATGGAGAGGTGGGAGAGGACTCACCTCTTCATAAGTCCATACTCCGCTGGCCAGCTCCACGCAGAAGATCACCAGCAGGCTCCCAAAGTACTGGAAAAGGGCAGGACACCCTGTTAGCTAAGGCACTCCCCGGGCAACTTCATTCATTCATTCCTTAGTCCACGGGATGGCTTAGTGCAAGTACACTGTCCTCCTGGGAGGAAGAGCGGAGCCTCGCTGGGAGAGACCCCAGTGCCGGCCGGAGCACGCGCCTCTTCCCCTCGCCTTATTGAGACGGAACTCTAGCTAGACGGTCCGTTGCAGAGGCTGTCGGTGGTTCTGGGCCATTCGTTAAGAAGCTCTAAATATTTGTGTCAGGCAGACAGTCCAGCTGCGGCTTTGTTAAGGTTTCAGTCCATTTAGAGCGTCCAGATCCAAACAGCGCGGGCCGGACGCCCAGACGTCACGCTGCCACCCCTGGGTTTTCTCCCCGTCCCCCTTCCGCCCGAGGAAGAGGCCAATGCCGAGAGGAACTCTCCAGCCTCCGCGGGCCTTCCAGCCTCTCCTCAGCGCCCAGGAGCCCCGAGTGTTATTTTGCCAGCCTTTTCAGAAACGGCGGGTGTCAAACCCAACAAACGTCACCGACATTAGTGTCGTCTCAGCCATGCACGGGGCGCGGGGGAATTAAATAAGGCTCCTCCTGAAGCCACAATGCAGACGTGACAGGGCTGAAGCCAGAGTTATGGAATAATTTTCAAGGTGAAAGAAAATCCTGTATAATTATTAATACTTTAAGTGCAGGGAACAAAGGACAAACTTTTACTGCTACTTCCTGACTAACATAATATTACAAACATACCACGCTACACCAACAATGAACAAACATTACCTAAAAGTGGTATAAGCCCTACCCCCAGCTAACACTCACGCCCCAGAACAGAGCTTACTTTCCAACATTAGGTGTGAAAAATAGGGAGATTGTGCCAAGTTGGAGTGGGAGGGGGCAGGGTGGCCCCAACAATAAAATTTGGAGATAACAATAAAAATTGTAGAGTGGGGTGAGTGGGCATCTCTGGCAATAAAATTTGCAGAAAATCGAGTTCATCATGAGAAACAGTAAATCAGGAGTGTTGGCGGGTCTGGGTCTGGAGTAATCGACCGAGGCAGCCGGTGCGAAAGGCGGCGGGTAAGAGAGCGTGGGGGAGGCCAAAACAGGAGGATGCACTTGTAGGAGGTGTGACAGGTCGTGAGGATGGATATTTATAAGCGCTCGCTAACTACTGCTGCAGGACTCTGCGCTGACTTCTGCCCGGGGGCTCTGGTGAAAAACGAGGATCCCTCCAAGCAGCATCCCTGGCACATCACGTAAACAACAAGCTCCATCCCCATCCCTCCCTGGGGCCCCCCCACCCCAGCTGCGCCATCCGTCACAGCCACCCGGAGCCCCGGGGAAACAGCATCGATCACACTGAGCTTCTGGCCCGGCGCCCTGGAGCCGTCAGCACGCCGCGGGTCAAACGTTTCACTCAGACAGCACCGGCAAGCAGGCCTGGGGTCCGGGCTTCTGTCTTAGCCACTCCCGCAGTCCCCGGCACCGCACCCAACCGCCCCCCCACCCCCCCCACAGCAACAAATGACAGGAGCTCCAGAAAGCTGAGCGTGAAATCGAGAGCAGCCCGGAGTCAGTCGGAAGGCGGCGTCGCCACCACTGAGTCACGCGTAACGCGAGGATGCGTGGGCGGCCGGTGACCTTGGAGGCGAGTCGGCGGGTCCCGCGGGGGAGTGCCTGAAAGGACAGCCTCTTTTGTCTGAGATTCGAGGCAGGAACCGCACCCAGTTGGCAGACCTGGGCGCCGAGGGAACAATGCCATTCCCCGGCCCTCCGGCCCGGCCGCTCGACAGACGCAAACGCGACGGACATGCTGGTTTCCTGCAAAAACACGGCGCTTCCAAATGAAGTCATCACTCTCCCTGTATATTTTGCATTTTGTTTATTTAGCTGATACATTTATCCAAAACGATGTACAGTTTTGAGAGAAGGCAGGGTCAGACAGTTCCTGGAGCCTTGCTCAGAGGACCAACAGTCAAACCACAATGCCAACCCTGGGATTTGAACCGACGATCTTCTGATCACAGACATAGCATCCGAACCCACTGAGGCACATCGTGCCCCCCTGCGCCTCCAATTCTGTGATATCAAGTACAGATATCAATACAGACACACCCCTGCTGCATGGACAGCAGGCTGGCCTGGCCCCGAAGGCCACCGAGGGTGGCGATCCTCTCACACATGTCTGTGGCCCCCCCATCCCCAAGCAAACTTCTATCAAAGGCAGCACCAAGGCAGGGGATACCTTCATCCAGGACAATGACGCCAAGCATCTCTGTCACTATAGTCGAAGTATCGCTTTCTTTCTCAAACTTTGTACTTGGTTTCTGTGCTTTTGTATATGTGTGTGTGTGTTCAGCTTCATTATTCTACCTCCTTTAATGTCAGGTAGGATGTTTGAAAAAGGATCTCGGGAGTTTTACCTTAATTGAAACGTAAAAGTCTGGGAGACCTGACAGATTTTTTTCTCCCTTACATCACACAAAACATCTTTTTTTTCCGGATCAGTCACAATTCCGTGAAAACAGCAGGCTTACGCTTCACAGTACCGGCACCGGGGCTCCGGCCACATGCCGCAATGCTTTCAGTGCCTTGTGGTTTTCCAAAAACCCTTTCATGTGAATGTTGGTGTTTCAGTTTCACGCTCAGAGTTGGGAAGCCGGTAGCAACTGTCCAAATTGCCGTCACCTGCGAGAATGGCGATCCTCGTCGCGCAAATGCAAACCTGGCAGCTACTGCACAGTTTTGCACGGAAAAAAAATAACGACTTGTAGCATCGAGCAATCATTTCAGCTCTTCAGCTAGGTATTTCAGCATCGCCCTTCAGCAAACACATAATATCTGTCAACGGTGGCATTTCTGGTTTGGGCTACAGGCATCTGGGGGGCGGGTGCTAAGCTGTGCTGTGCTGTGGGCTCATCGAGTGCTGAGTCTCTGAACATGGGGGTGAGAGATGAATGACTGAACAGGCTTGCATCAGGACATATCCCTCACCATCTGAGGCAGTGCGCTGTCCTGTTTGGCTAGTCAACACCCCCCCCCACCACAGACACACACAGCACGCTCAGATGAATGCGTTGATTCAAGTTTATAACTTATAGCACTGCTGGGAGTGTGGGGGGGGCACACACCAGTGCCCTGGGTGTGATTATTCATGCCCCCGCATCTTGTGCAGAATGAATCATTTTACAGCTGCAGCTATCGGGGGGGGGGGGGGGTTGGGAAGGGAGGCAGGCAGGGATGCAACCAAAACGCACCCGGCAGAGGCACATTAAATGCAGTCAGTCTCTCTCTCTCTCTCCCTTTACCTGTCTGGTGGCGCAGACGTGCGAGTGACAGCGATCGGACCGGCTCGGCTTAATCGCGCTAAGCTCGCTACCGGCTGCGATCTGCGATCGGGGGGCTTCCGACCAGAGGCCGGGGGGGCACTGATCACCCCGGGACAGAGAGGCCCAGTCTCGACCCCTAAGCTCACACCCTCTCTGACCCAGAGACTGGGGCGGTCCCATTGAATGCAGAGCCATCATAATGCTGACATCCCACTCTCACGATGTCACCGCGGCAACATCCGCTTATCTGGAATTTTTAAGGGGGCGGCCATGGGGCCTGCATTTTTAAGTATAAGACCATCTTCAACTTCTTTTTTTTTTTTTTACTTAAGAACTTTCCAAGAAACTCTCTTTCTTTAAGTCATATAAAATAGAGAAAGGCCACGTGCAAGCTACTCCCAATCAGCACACACATGCACACATGCACACACACGCACGCACACACGTGAGCCCCGATGGCAGACGGCCGCACACACGTACCCAGGACAGGAGGATCAGGCTCTCTTTCAGTGTCCCGCAGTATCCCACCATGGCCACAATGATCAGAAAACAGCAGACTGCGATGATGACTGGATGGACCACTGGGGAGTAGGTCAGAATCGCAGCTTCCTCCAGCCTGTGGGGGGTGGGGGCATTACTCAGTGATATTTGGCAGACGTCTTGTTTATTTATCAATCCATCCCACTCCCTCGCTCCCCCCTCCCTCAGCGCTCACACAAAATACTCCAGCTACAAGTAAATTCTGATTACACTGCGCAGGAATGCTAGTCCAGCACATTCTCTGTCTCCATTCCACTCGGAGAGTCAGAGGAGTCACAGCGTGGAGGAACGAGGGAACCACGAGATAAGACTCCTCACTGACCTGAAGGCCCATCAGATACCCAACTCTAAAAGCTGTCTCTTCGGTTTTCATTGTTTTTTTTCTTTCAGTAAATCAATCCCTTTTAAATCTGCTCTCACAACCAGGATGTGCCCCACAATAACACAAAGAGAGAGCAGGTTTGGCGACGCTGATATCCACTCAAACCTTTGTATTACACATCCCGAAAAGAAAACCTCTGCTAACTGTCCTGAAAGTTTCTGAGTAAGCCTGGCTTTCAGGTGCAGCCGGTGTCCTGCCCAGATGCTCATTCTGTGAGGCTGACATCTGGATTGGGCTCACCTGGTATCTGCTGTCAGGGTGAGCACAGTGTTCAGGTAATCTCTGAGCCAGGCCGCCACTCCCAGCACACAGACAGACATAAGCTGAATGATAGAAGAGCATGTCTGAGTTTAAAAAGAAATGTTTACAGATACTGCAATACAAAAGCTGGAGAACAGTGCACTAATTCCAGCGAATTTCTATTATAGGTATCTGTTAGTGAAGGCGTATAAATCAACTACCAGGGATCGAGGAGTTTTAAACCTCTATACTCCCTAGGAAGACTGTTTAATTAATCTTATATTCAATAAAAGGTGGAAGACTCCGAGTAGGGCTGATTAAAGTATAATGTATGAGTAGCGTGGGGCAGCTGCAGGGCTTTAAAGTCGGGTGCCTGGCTCCGGACGTCCAGCTGCCCACCGAGCAGGGCAGAAGTGAATAATAATAATAATAAAAATAATAATAATAATGGTGGTGGGGGTAAGGCAGGCAGGCTGCTGCGTGTAACGTGAGCGGCCCGGCCGGCCGGCCACCTGCTGCCGCCGCTCGGCCTCGCCTACCCAGAAGAGTAAGTTGAGAGCGTAGAGCAGGCAGCGCAGGCACTTGACGGCGTCCTGCCGAGCCATCCCGACCGCCGCACCAGCCGGCCAGCGCTCCTCATCCTGACATCGCCTGCCGGCACAGTCTCACACTGTCACGCCGCACAAATCAGCAGGAAATTACCGCACTCCCACTGCGCTGCAAAGGACTTACCCCGTTTTAGTCCATCCCTTAGTCCATTTCAGGGAAAATGCCGTTTTCCCCCCAAACACTGAGAGCAGGTGCTTTTGCAGATAAAGGCTCCGGGTTCATCGAGGAGCGCTCGGCGGCGCTGACATGTCGGGATCACTCGGCGCTCGCTCCGGCGGACCGCTTCCAAAGGCGCTCCGGGAAACCCTCGGTGCCTTCCTCACAAATTATTACACTGCGCGCGAACCGGCCACAAGATCGGATCATGCAAATTAAGTTACAAAAAAATCATTCCTTGAGATAAACAAAATATCTGGATGCAAATCACGGGACCCCTGACCACATGGTAAAGTTATTCAAAACAACAGAAGTTACAGTTCGACTCTTCAAAAAGCACTTTCCGTGGAATTACTCTAAGGATGAAATCAGTCGCATTCCGGCATGCATTTCCCTTAAAATATACTTAATGTCATTTTGCGGCAGCTGACGCGCCAGCGCCGATCGAGGCTGTCCCTGCGCTGTCAGTGGAAGTTTCTGACCGTGAAGACTTCCAGTATGTAAGCCTGGTTCCCAGGCGAGCCGCTCCGGGGCTCCTCTGGGTCCTAGAGACTCGATCTGAGTGATTGTTCGCTCGTCTTGCGTGCAAATCCCATGACAAGGCGCATCGACGGATGCCAGGGAGAAGAAAAGTGGGTGGCAATCAGCATCCCAGAGATAGAATGCTTAGGTTAAGGTCATATTTGAGAGAGAAATATTTTCTGTACGGTGCTTTGTCACTGAGTCAGAGAAACAAGCAAAAGTTACAAAGATAACAAATTTCCCTCAAGTGGAAGCACTGCATTGTAGGCCCATCAAAATAATCTGAAGTTTGCCTGCAATCTATGACTTACAAATGGGATCCACTATTGACTTGCCTTTTGTGTCTACTTATTTTGTAATCTTGCGTGGTATGTTTTATAACCGTTACATATATGTTTCTTATAATCGTAATCTGTTTGCATTTTTTGACGGTTTGCACGCAGTTAAGTGGGATGTGATTGGTGACTTCATAGTGATGTGTGTGTGCTGAAAAACTGTAGTTCCATTTTGAACCACCAGGCGGGGAAGCCAGCGTACCAAAGACATGGTCATATCTGCAAACCAGCGGGTCCAGCACGGACTTTCTCTTTGGTTACTGAATATGTAATCTTATCGTAGTGGTATGGGAGGGAAAATGCTTTCAGTTATATTAATGGATGAAATAAAAGCGGATAAACCTACTGATAATAAAATAAAAAAATAAATAAATAAAAGAATTGTTAAACTGTGTAGGTGTAGCACAGATGGTGAGTGTTGTGGTCTTGTACCACCAAGGATATGGGTTTTAAACCTATCCTACCTAAGTTTGTGTTAAGTTTGCATTCTCTTCCTGTGTTTGCAGGGCACTCCAAAAACAAGCACTTTGGTGAACAGATGTCTCTAAATTACCTGTAGTGTATGCCCAATAATTATCTAACATCCCATCCATACAGTACGTGTCCCTGCCTCAGCGTGACACTGGATTGGATAAGTGGCTCCCGATGACAAATGATTGCACAACCTTTGCCTGCATGAGCTGAAAGGATGCTCATTGTCACAGATAGTTAGGCCTACATGTGATAAATGGTCGTGCTTAACCAATGGTGGCACACAGAAAAAAGAATGCTTTTTAAAAATAGTCTTCACTCATGCGAAAAACCTCTAAGCATTACTCTTAACTGAAAAAAAGCTTTACTCATACTCCAAAATTGGACGGGATGGTAATCCTGCACTAATAAGGGCTTGACTGAATATGCCTAACAGGTAATAATTTTAAACGAAATGAAAATATAGCATTGAGACTTCAAGCAAAGACTTCCAGTCACGTACAAAATTAATTTTATAAGGATGTTAAAGGACATATTTTACTGCCTAGGCCGCTGGAGGTCGTCTACTCAAAAGTTACGTAAACGCATTATGTTATATGGGTAGTGCCTGTGAAATTGGCCGTAACATAATAAAGCAATAATGTGATGATATAATAATGACACCGTGAATGATCATTTTTTTCCTAGCTGGGGACAGTTATGTGCTTATAGAACTACCCTGTGGTACTTCAAGACCAAATCCCATATTCCATCAGCGTCCTTATTTTACACCCTGACTACATATTATCTCCTTTCACGAGAAATAAATTATTCTGCGCACGAGCTTCACAAAGGGACAAATTTATTTTGCGTTTCTAGCTAAAATTCATCAAATGACTGACCCGGTGCCTCATAAAAACATAAATGCTGAAAACTATGTTACATTGACAACAATGAGCTGAATTAAGTACTCAGTTGTCCGTCGAAGCATAAGTGACTTAATTATATTTTATTCAGAATCGCACTACGTTTAAACACTGGTGACGAAACGCGTCAACGTCGGACTACAACGACCGACGTGCCCTTCACCTGCGATCAAAACAATGACGCAAGTCAAAAAACGACCCAATCAAACGTCGTCTTAGGAAATACGTCAGAGTCAATGACCTCAGTAAGAAAAATAGCTAGCTTTTTCCTTGAGCCTCAGCGGCAGACGGCGCCATATTGAAAGACTGGCATTCTTTTAATAAACGTCTAAAAAAATTAAAAAGCCAAAATGCTCTACTTAGAGGACTACTTGGAAAGTGAGTATGGCGTTATCGCTTAATTTCAGCCGTGGTTTTGGTGTTCTAGCCAGCCGGGATTGCAGTATCGGTGCCCCCGATTTTGGTTTAGCTTGCTGGCTAATGGATTCTGTCCCCCCTCCCCCCTCCTTCCCCGTTGCCAGTGATCGAGCAGCTACCCATGGATCTGCGCGACAGGTTTACGGAAATGAGGGAGATGGACCTGCAGGTTCAGAGTACGCGCTGCCGCTCCGAGCCCGGCCGCACGGCTCCGCACCGCACCGGCCCCGCATGCACGCCCCAAACCGAGCGCTTTACCCCACCGCCGGGGCGCTGGTCGGCCAACAAAAGTTACCGGGATAGCTTACTTTCGGCCGCGGTGTGCGCCGGCTGCACGTTTAAGTTGCACTGGCCGGGGGTGATTTTCCAGAAGAAAACTGTTTGCTGACGCCCATCCCAGGAGCGATCGGATGATTTTAACGAGCACGGACTGATATAAAGTCCTTACAGCAACTTGGTCATCAAATTGTCATACAGACACCCGTATCAGTATATGTGCAAGATGCATGTACAGCAGTACTGGAGTTAGGAAGTTACCTCTCAGACATGCTGACTTACATCTAGATTTATGCAGTACACGGTAGATACGTGTCACAGCGGTAAACATTTTAAGCATTTAAAGATCATGTCCATTTATTCACATCCCATGACAGACACGCCCCCGATGCCCGTTTTATCCCCCTATAACGTGGTTTTTGTTCCTATCTCAGACGCCATGGACCAGCTAGAGCAGCGTGTCAATGAGTTTTTTATCAATGCGAAAAAGAACAAACCCGAATGGAGGGAAGAACAGATGGAGGTGATAAAGAAGGTAAAGACTGCTTTTGCTGGTATCCCCTGTGATGTGAATTCCCTGTGCTGACTGGCTGTGTGCTGGTGCTGTTATCCCCTATGATGTGAATTCCCTGTGCTGACTGGCTGTATGCTGGTGCTGTTTTCCCCTGTGCTGTGAATTCCCTGTGCTGACTGGCTGTATGCTGGTGCTGTTATCCCCTGTAATGTGAATTCCCTGTGTTGACTGGCTGTATGCTGGTGCTGTTATCCCCTGTGATGTGAATTCCCTGTGCTGACTGGTTGTATGCTGGTGCTGTTATTCCCTGTGATGTGAATTCCCTGTGCTGACTGGCAGTATGATGTTGCTGGTATCCCTTGTGATGTGAATTCCCTGTGCTGACTGGCTGTATGCTTCTGCTGCTGGTGCTGGTATCCCCTGTGATGTGAATTCCCTGTGCTGACTGGCTTTATGCTGTTGCTGTTGCTGGTATCCCCTGTGATCTGAATTCCCTGTGCTGACTGGCTTTATGCTGTTGCTGTTGCTGGTATCCCCTGTGATGTGAATTCCCTGTGCTGACTGGCTTTATGCTGTTGCTGGTATCCCCTGTGATCTGAATTCCCTGTGCTGACTGGCTGTATGCTGCTGGTGCTGGTATCCCTTGTGATGTGAATTCCCTGGGCTGACTGGCTGTATACTGGTGGTCACTGGGCTGCAGGTTAGGATTCTGTGCCTGTGATCAGTTGGCTGCCAGTTCAGATTCCAGGGTTGGCAGAGTCATTTCACAGTGGGGCCTCTGAGCGAGGCCCTTAGCCCCCAGCTACATCAGGGAGCGTCTGACCCTGCGTCCTTAATTGTGTGTCACTTTAGATAAAAGCGTCTGTTAAACAAGTACAATGTAAATGGTCATTTACATTTACATTACTAAATTTGATTCAGTTCAATCTTGTTGCCATTGTGCTGAATACAGATACAGAGCCAATGAAACACAGTTAGCATCTAATCAGATGCAATTAAAATACCGGTATATACGATTATAATAAGTTAGAAAATTATGGATATGTGTGAATTATAGTTCTGTGCAAAAGAAAATGCGTGAGGTAGATAGCATAATGTCCAGACAGGAATTACGATGCGCTAGGAAATCTGAAAAGGTGTGGTGAATCTGATTCCTCTCCTAAGTGTGGAACTGCCCACAGTACAGGGGCAGTAGGTTATGTTACATTTTGACAGTTTGAAATATACTGAAGCCTGGAGCTGCTGAGCAGTCCGAGTGGTCCTAGTGCCTGTCGGCTCTCTCCTCCCTTTCCAGGTCCTTCACCTGGGTCGCTGGGGTCTCTCTCCTACCCAGTGATAGGATGCAGATCTCACTGCCTTCTTTGTCCCAAATTTAAGCTGATGTTGCCCGGTTTCGAATCCATTTACATAATAACCTTTCATTCTGCAGGACTATTACAAGGCGTTGGAGGATGCAGATGAAAAGGTCCAGTTAGCCAATCAGATTTATGATTTGGTAAGTAAAAATAATATTTCCGGTAAAGTTTGCATTACGGGACATTTGAAACATAGTGTTCAGATTTGTGAGATACTGCTTTATTGGGTATTTACTTTTCAGTAATCCTTTAATTGAAGGCTGTGTACTTATGCAGTCTGGCACAGAAGCAATAGAGTAAGCTAACTTGTTTATGTTTATTACTGGTAGTGAGGAGATTAAATTAGTCATTTTGCTCAGTCAGCCAGAATTAAGGTTGTTGCTCAAGTGAATGTGGTGAACATGTATTTCAGGTTGAAACTAACTTGCCTTTCCATGAAAATTCCACCAGATGGCACTAATGCTTCATCCAAAAAGTCTTCCAGCGTATTCTTAGTCCGCTACATTTTAATAAATCATTAAGTAAAGCTAATAATTATTGAGGATTTATTTGAATTGTGTGATTATGATGTTCATTGTCGTTCACCGTTAGTGAGGTTGCGTGTAATAAAGCTCTCCTGTAGGGCCTCGGGAATATGGGATGCAGCGTCGCTGTGGCGATGGAATCCACATGTGGCTAACATGGCTTCTGTGTGATCAGGTGGATCGCCATCTCAGAAAGCTGGACCAGGAGCTGGCCAAGTTCAAGATGGAGCTGGAGGCTGACAACGCTGGCATCACAGAGATTCTCGAGAGGCGTGAGTATCCCCTCCCGCACAGATGAGCCGTGATTGTGGAACTGCAGAACTGAGTGTAGCTGTGTCTAGACACACGTTATCCTTGTGTCTTCATCTGCTTTGCATCACATTGTTTATGATCCAGACTGATTTAAGTGACATTTGTCTTTGGGCTTCCAGCAAACCGCCATCCCCTCTGTCATCACTTCCCCTTACAAAGCGATGTTTTCCTCCTGACATTCTCTCTCTCTCACTGCTCTAACTAAAAGAAGTTCTGTGATCCATTAATCAGCCTTCCATCATGGCTGTGTGCTCTCATCCACATTTTTCTTGTGGCTTGCCGCAGCTTCTTTGTTTGAAGCGATTTACAGACAGTCGCTGTCCCGCCATAGGCTGTGCGCTGATTTGTTCTGTTTTGTTCTGCGGGGTCAGGTTCCCTGGAGATGGACAGCCCGTCTCAGCCCGTGAATAACCACCACGCTCACTCGCACACGGCCGTGGAAAGTAAGGCCGCCTCTGGGCCTCTCCTCCGCCTTTGCCTTTTTTTAAAGTCTAGGGAGTCGACCGTCGAGTTATTTCCTCACTGCTGTCTCGCCTCTGTCCCCAGAGAGGAAATACACGACGCCAGCGCACCACACCACCGAGCACGTCCCAGAGAAGAAGTTCAAATCCGAGGCCCTCCTGTCCACCCTCACGTCCGACGCCTCGAAGGAGAACCCGCCAGGTGAGGCCCGGGACCCCCGCTCACATGTGTGCACGCCAGCGCACGGATTCCCTTTCCTGCTGAGAGATGATGAGTTTCCCCAGGAGGGCACACTGAAACGTCAGCCATATTTGTACAGGGTGCAGGAACAGCAGCATGTCTTCTGCCTCCAACAACACGTACAACGTGAACTCCTCCCAGTCCCTCACCTCCTACAACCTGAGCTCCCTGTCCGCTGGGGCGGGGGCCGGGGCGGGAGCCATCACCATGGCAGCGGCTCAGGCCGTACAGGCCACCGCCCAGGTAAAGCCCCCTCCCGCCACTGCGTGTACACTGCCCGGACGCCCAAGCTCCGCGTGAGCACCGCCCTGCTGTTCGTTCCAGATGAAAGAGGGCCGCAGGACCTCCAGCCTGAAAGCCAGCTTCGAGGCCATCAAGAACAACGACTTCCAGCTGGGTCGCGAGTTCTCCCTGTCCCGCGAGACGCCGGGCTACTCGTCCTCTGCGCTGGCCTCCACCCTCACACAGACCCTGACCCCCACATCCTCCTCAGACTCCCGGGGGGGGCGCAAGTCCAAGTAAGAGCAGATCCGGGCATCCCAACACAGATGAGCTCCATGTTTGTCCCCAGAGCTGACATAATAAGCACCACCATTCTTAAATAAGTGCCCTCTGTTTCATCATTATGCTATGTTGAGTATTACTATGGGCATTATGTTGCTCCAGGTTATGAAAACGAAGCCAGGTCTTGGAGAAAGATGGAGAGAGAGTTGTGCTTTACAGTCTCTTCCTTGTTGCAGGAACAACACCAAGTCTTCAAATCACCAGTCCTCTTCCTCGTCCTCGTCTTCCTCCCTTTCATCGTGCTCCTCTAACTCGGCCCTGGCCCAGGAGCTGCAGCAGGTGTCGGCCCTGCCAGAGTCTGAGGCCAGCAGCCAGGTGGACTGGACGTATGACCCCAACGAGCCCCGATACTGCATTTGCAACCAGGTGCGCCCCCCCTCGCCCCCCCACCTGCTTCTTCTGTGGCCCCTGTTTTTAAATCATTATTAAAGTACTATCTTTGGTTGTCAGGTGTCCTACGGAGAGATGGTGGGGTGCGACAATCAGGATGTGAGTATCTTTGTTTCTGTTTAAAGCCTGTTAGCCTGTGTTTGTCTGCTTGCTTATTGTGGTTCCTGCTCTTGATCGCTCTGTGCCTCGGAGGTTAAAGCCGTGTCTTGCACGTGTGTTTATCGCAGTGCCCCATTGAGTGGTTCCACTACGGCTGTGTGGGCCTGACAGAGGCGCCCAAAGGCAAGTGGTACTGCCCTCAGTGTACAGCAGCCATGAAGAGGAGGGGCAGCCGGCACAAATAAGCCCCGTCACCATGGTGACGGCTTCACCTGGACCATCCACGACGCGCTCCCACAATTGCCCTCCCCTTTCCAGCAAACTCCGTCACAGGCCCCCTGGGCAGGGAGGGTGACGCTATCCGCTGTCTCTACACCGTTAAGCAGCTCCTTCTTTGTGTGTTTTATGTAACGGAATCGTATCTTCCATTAAAAAAAAATACAAGAGTATTAGACCCTCAAAAGTCATAGCCGAAACATTCCAGTCTGTTCCCCAAGCTGACCGAAAGGGCCGCGCCCTGGCCCTCGCCGTCCCCCTTCGGCATCTAAAGGATGCATCCCGGCCGGGTCGTTCACAGGAACTATCCTAAGCTGGCCGGAGGTTTGGATGGATGGTAGTCTGAGCGGTATTCTCCAGATTAACCAGCCGATTTTTAAAGCCGTCTGCTCTCCCGTGTAAATTGTATGAACAAAGTCAGTACTCTAGTCTGTGTGTGTCTGTTATACTGGTCTGTCCTCCTCTGAAAATGGTGTACAGTTTTCCCAGAAATGTGTAGAAAAGAAATCAAATAAAATGATCAAATTCTTTTGATAATCCCCTGTTTCGGCGTCCTTGATAATGGCTTCAAAGTACACTGCTTTTACTGGTCTCTTTCATGTTAAATGTTGGCTGGCTGCTTTAATATAGGCTAATGGCTGAACTGGGTTTATATAGTGGTACTGTACTGCATTCAATAAATGCATTTGCGCATTTTGACCAGGCCCCTTCAAGTGTTTTATTACTTTGACAAAGGTATTAAGAAAAAGGCTGTATAAATACTTTCCGTCGTTTTCTAACAGTGCGCAGCCTTGAAATGCGAGTGTGTCGCAGATGGCTTCCGTCCGCTGCTGAATAGGGCGTGCTGCCTTTAACGTTTCTATTTGCGTGCTATTCAGTAACTCGTAAACATCGTAAAATCCATCTGCAGATTTCATCATGGTATTATGGGGAATGACCGCCCGTCATTTGACTTAACAAATGCATATATACCGGGTCAGATGAGGGAAGGACTTCACCGTGATCTCCCTGCCGTCCGGTAGCGTGGAACCGCACCGGGGCTCGCGGACATCGCTCATCTTTTCATTCTGCGCTTAAAAGTTCCTTAGTTATATGGCATGTATCATAGATCCAAACTAATATAAACGGGGGAACATGCGTATGAATAACCGCACTTTATATAAGATCTGGGATGCCGCCTACCTATAACAGGGTGAGAAATTCATTGTAATATAAGAAGGGCCAATGCGGCGCGTCCATGCCTTAGAATGTCCGTCAGAAACTAAGCAGCGCCGAATGGAGACGGCGCCTTAACAGCCCAGTTTCCAGCCAAAGTGACTCATTTAGGGGCTGATTGTACGGGCTGGCGGATCCCCCCGGCGGCCGGCCAGAGGCAGGCAGCGCCCCTCTTCGGGGAATAACCGCTACCAGGTGGGCTGCCCTCCCCAAAGTGCGCAGCCCCCCGCAGGAGTGTGGGACCCGGGTCTGCAGTTGGCTGCGCGCTTGTGTTTCGGTTATAATGGACATACTGGAGCTTTACTTTGGCTGAAGTTGGGGGGGCGGGGGGGGACTGGCTGGTGTCCCCGGAGCGGCGTAAGGGGCGCGCACCAGCTCCCGTCCCCCTTTACGCAGCGGCTGTCGGGGCGCGCAGCTCGCCGGAGACACTCCGCCGACTTCGGGAATAACTTTAGGGGAATAACTTCCAAGGAGAAGCGCAGCGGTGCGGGCAGCCCGGGCGGCAGGGGCTCCCGAAGCGGCCCCTCTCCCCCGCGTCCCGCTCCGTGCCCGATGCCCTGATGGTATGCGCGGCGCCTCCCGGCATCGGGCGGCCGGGGAAGCGGGCATGCTCTTCCGACGCCTCTGGGCGCTGCGCCGGCGCTACTGGCCGCGTCCGGTGCTGCTCTCAGGTGTGGCCATATGCCTGGTGTACCAGACGCTGGTGGTGGCCCGGAGCCGCTTCAGGACCAGCGCGGCGCTCCGCGGCAGCGAGCCGACGGCGGCGGCGGACCTGCGCTTCGACCAGCCGCTTCTGAGGGAGCCGGAGCCGCCGGGATCCGCTCGGAACCGCACGCATGTGAGCGGGATTCTTATCCTTACGCACTCCGGCTGCTTTGGAAGCCTTTGCATTATTAAGTGCATGTTTGCCCGGCGCTAGTGATTCTGCCAGTGATGCCACTCATATTAATGTGCAATATCCTACATTGCAAATGTTATAAAAAAAATTTTTTTTGATAGTTATGGGGGATTATATATTTTTCATCTGTGTGTATTAATTATATACTCACTAATTTACTTTCAAGCCTTGTTGTTATTTAACAGATGTTGGGGTCTGGCCAGTGATCTGTATAAATGACTTAAAATGTGCATCTGTATAAATACGCAGAAGTAAATTGTATGGACTGTAATGGACCTTATATAGTAGATGAAAGGACTTTTTCTGCGGCGAGCCGGGGTGCATTTCGGTGGATGAGCTGCGAGTTGTGCTGCTGGAAGACTGTTTCCTATGGGATGTCATAAGAAGTTATCATAAGAAGCGGGGTTTTCCCGGGAGGGAGGCTCTCTGTTTATAACCTCTCCTCATCATCCAGGTTTTTACTGATGTTAAAACCTCAGGTTTCTGCTGCCATTCGTCTTCTCTAGCTGTGTAGCCAAAACGCTAGAAGCAGATTGTCCCCCGACTGGGTCACCCACACATTTTAGTTTCGTTTTCTTTTCATGTGAGACCCACTATTCCTCTATTTTTTTCTATAAAATTTCACACCACTTGCACATATTAGCTGTACATGCACACTGTGCAAAATATATCATACACATAAATATCAAACAAGACTCTCTGAAGGTACTGTATGAGATTTAGCCTTTTTTTCCATTATATAGTTAAACTGAACAGATTATTGCTCCAATGTGATCCAAATGCCCTAAACATTACCGCCAGTGGAGCAGAGTGATGGTTTGTGTCTCTGTGTTTTGCACAGATGGATGTTGTAATAATTCTCCCACCCGGCACTTTATTCATAAACTCTGAGTTGTCAGAGTTTATAAAGAGCACAGAGACCTATTACTGTCACCATTGTATCTTAGGACCCACAGCACCCTGATTTTGAGTGAGGTATCACACACACACTACAATAACGCATGTGCTTAAACACGTGACAATGCGATATTTTCTATGGTCACCTGTTAGTTACATCAAACTGTTAGAAAGACGTACCCTATTAGATGAGTTCAGTGGTCCAGAAGGTAACCTTATCTATTTAGTGCAGGGCAGGGCAGTTTTTTCCCTTTAAAATCAAAAGTCTGATCAGCAAAACAGACTAATTTGGGTGGATGGAAGCCCAGGGCCCCATGAAAGCATATCATTTAGGGCCCCCAACCCAGACCAATCCAATTATGTTCACCTAATTTCCTAACAATACTCCTAACTTCCCCTCACTCACAGTAACCCTTTGTAGGCCCTGTGTTAAATGAATTATACAACATGACTGATTTTATAAATATACATTTCTTTATTTCAATTTGTATTTATTCCCAAGTTTAATTCAAATAAATTTTAAGTTTAATTATATTGGGTGTAGCGTTTGAGGTGTAAAATCCTCTGAGCCAGGGGTCCTGGAGCGGAACGCGGGGCCAGATTAAGTACGTCTCCCACCTGCGGTTGTTGTTGAGCAGAATAATATCCTTGTACTAGCTCTGAACGTATCAGACTGTCACAGCTGGTCTCTGATTGGCTTCGCCACCAGTTACACCGTCTAGTAGGCTACTCAGTGCCTTTGGTGACTGACTGGGACGATGCTTAGCATGTGGATCCATTCTCCTTGGGGCAGACTTATCAGTTTTGTCATTCAGTTCTTTTTCAGTTCTCAGTAGTTACAGTGTGTAGTTTAACTTTTCTTGTAGGATAGAGATATCGGGAATGTTTTTTTCCCCAGGCTTCTTCTGGGGTTTTGATAACATTACAGTTCTGATTATGCCTGATATCTGATTATGCCTGTGGACTTATTTTGGTACTTAGTCTAGTGTGGTTTTTTTGTAGGTTACTATGAGAAAGTGGAGGGTGAAATTGACCAATATTTTTGGTGCAACTGTTGAAATCTTGACTTCTGGTTCTGATTTTGAAAGAAATAGTGATAAGACATAGGTTGACAAAAAGTTAAAAATATCCATTGTTTTGTGTAAAAAGTTGTATCTCAGTGTGATATTTATGCACAGAGAAATGAGCTGAATTGGAAGCAGATTGAGCCGGTTTTGACTCTCCCCTCCAGTCAGCGCACTTAACTGCCGGCACCTAATGATTCAGGGTCCAGGCCCCAGCACATCTGAGAGACTTGGCATCGGTACGCCCTGATCTTGATCTCATTCCTCCTAAAACAACACGGGTTCCCGGCAGCATCGTAGAGACTCCTTTTATGAAGGCACATCTGGCTGTCGGGTAGTTATGGCGGAACAAATATTTGGATGTTTCCTCATCCGGGGGATGGACCGCTTAGCACCACATCTGTCTTACAAGCTAAGGGCAGGCATCGTCTCAGCATGAGGACAGCAGGACCGATCTCCGGGCGCAGAAATGCCCCTGCAGGTGTGCCGGCCGCTCCAGGCCCAAGGGACCCCTAAGAATGAGCTTGGTCCATACGGGTGCAGCTACTCTCTATGACATGTTGCACAAATCAGTAAAGAACCCCCCCTCCGTGTCTCTACATTGGTGGGGGGGGAGGTGCCTGGAATCACTCCCAGGGAGTCAGCAGTCCTGTCCCGTAGTGACGATCCCCAGTGAGTCAGACATGTTCGTCAGTCCGCCAGAACCGGAACGCGGGGCGACCTGCTCGCCCCTCCCGGGTGTCTGCTGTTTACGACCGCCCTCCATTATGGGCAGTAATGAAGAAGGATGAGGGTGCCCTCTCCGTCGGGACGGGGTGAAATTCATTGCCTCCGGCGTGTCAGGAATGAAAAGTGCTCTGTTTTTTTTTTTTTTAGTGGTTTAGATTTTATGGCTCTGCGGGGTCAATGTGATATGTCACTGTGCCGACAGGTTCATGAAAATCCTGCTCGGTTAATAAAACTGTATGGAGATTGGCTTTGTGACTTATGCCGTGTCATGTGGCTCGCTTTTATCTGCAGTAATGTACAGAAATATGAAGAGCAGAGACACCCAGGGCATTCAGCCTGCTCCCTGTCAAGCTGTTTTAAATGTAAATGTGCAACGGGCTTTTCCGGGCGGGTCATTTATCCTCTGTCTATTATCCAGCAGCTCAATTAATCCTGTGCTCCGGCCCGGCTGGAGGAGAGTAGGAGCAGAGTGTCTGTGTCCGTGTGCGTTTGGCCGCAGATCCGCGTGCCAGCTGGGCCAGAACCGCCACTTGGGGGGGGGGGGCAGCGGCTTGGGACTGTGATGTCACCGTGGGAAAAAAGGCGACGAGGGCCCATCAGGAAGCGGAGCCGGAGGACAGTGTATATCAACCCTTTTTGGTTTTCTGGCCGACGTAGGGAGAGTCATGAAACTTTATGACAGTGTGTTTTTTTTGGGGGGGGGGCCCATTTATGAAACATTAATAATACCTGCATGTGTCGCTTTCTTCCAGCACACCACGGGTGCACTCATTTAAAAACTAAAAAGTGGGACACACTGGCGGGGGCATAGTTAGAAATTCTGGGGGCCCAGCAGGCAAAATGTTACATTGGGCCCGCATTAAAAAATGCATTAAAATGCATTAAAAAAACCCCGGAAAAGTGCTGCCCCCCGAAATCTGCCAGGACACAGACACCCCTGCTGCGCCCCTGCACCCGGCATGGAGCATTCCTTTGCTTGTGGGTAGGAGTGCCTAGCCCCCCCCCCCCCCCCAAAAACATTACTACTGCCCGGCCACGTATCTCCTGTGTGTGATCCTAGGACTCCGCCCATTACCAAGAAACAGCCAATTAAGTTTGTGGAAACTTGGCAATGGTGATCTCTTTCATCATGGCACATATAAATTACCAGTAGATCTCCTGGTAAAGCAATCTCTAAGCATTCCCATGGAGCTATTTAAAGCCACTGCTGGCTTAAGACAATATTATTATTATATTGTTTTTCTACGTAAACAGGTTCTTTTTTTTCCTTATTTTTCTCGGCAGACCGTTAGCTTGCTCCCAAATGTCATCCTCCAGACATTTATATTTTTGTTCTGGCCCCTTAAATATTCCTGGACACGTGTATGAATCAGGATATCGCTTTCAGAAGCCATAGCCGGCGTCGCCATGGCGTCGCCATCCCTAACCAGCCCTCCCCTTAGTAGCCACATGGCGACGAGCCTCTTAATATAGGAAGCTTGCTTTAGACTGACCTCCTTCTGTCACCATGCTGCCTAAAAGCCTAAATAGAGCCACACCCAAACAGCAGCCAGTGACGAGCAGTAACCCAGCAGACCCGAACAATTCATGCCGGCACAGAGTATGTTAACCCTGTGTAGTTTTATGAATTTATGCCTTGTTCTGATCAACTAAGCAGCCATTTAGGGCCTGGTAAACAGGGGTGTAGGTCTATAGGCTATGAAAATGCGCCCTCATTTGACGCTGGCTTCAGATATTTTTTTGACTAAGTAATTTTAGCACTTCCTAAAGACTAATATGAGGTTTGATGCTAATCCGAGTCCGGCTAGTTTGAGAGCCCTTATGTTTGTCCTACATCTGAGATGGAGAGGACAGGCTGCCAAGTCTTTCCGCAGTTACCAAGCAAAGACGCAGCCCCCGCGTGGACGAGCATTCGGTGCCCGGGGGCCTTTTCAGCCGCGTTGTGAATGGCCACAAATCCCTGGAGCTGAGATTCTCTCCAAGTTGCTTTGGAACAATCGGACTCTCATTCGCCACGCCTCCGGCTTCATTCTTCTGTGTTTGCTGCTTCCAGTGACAAGAGTCGCAAATCAAATATTTCAGGAGCGATTCATGTGAGAGACGAGGGCCGTGATGTGAAAATCATGAGGTGTCCTCTGTGTCGGAGGGCATCCTTGTCAAGTCCCACCTCTGAATTTCTCTTTTTACATCCGAGTCTGGAGCGCATCCCACACGGCTGGGGCATGACCTGGACGGGATGCCGGTCCGTTGCGGGGCACACACACTCACACACTGTGGGCAAACTCGACACACCAGTCAGCCTAGCTGCGTGTCTTTGGACTGCTGAAGGAGCCTGGAATACTCAGAGGATCCTGTACGTTCTGCCTAAGTTGTATAGAACTATGCACACTCGTTTTAGTTTCAGTTAAGGGTTTTAAAAAGTCTGAGTCACATGTCTGGGCAAAAATAGATCCAAGATACTTGACTGTTTTTCATATATTTGTGTGAATGTGTTAAAGAGTACAGAGACACTGAAACCACTCCAGGGTTTCAGTGATGGCTGTCAAACATCGGACATCCCTGCTGCACTGGTTTCTCCATGGGCGGCGGCAAAGTGTGGCTGCCGAGTTGGGAGATCCGTCCTGCTCCGGCTGGGCTGCTGACTCTCGGTCTGAGGGCAGTCAGTGTGGATAGAGGCCCCGGGCAGAAAGTACTGGTCCTTCTACAAGCTAATGCTAAGAGTCACACTGGGGCCAGCACCCCCCCACCACCTCACATGGTCAGAATTCTGCCACAGAGCTGCTGCCTGCCCAAGGCCGTCTCTCAGACACTTTTATAAAGTTTGCTGGAACATCGTTTTCCAGAACCTCGTTGGTGGTCCGACTGCTGGGGACGGTGGGTGGGCTGTTTTTGCCGGGTGGTAGGGAGTAGGATTCCTCCTCCCTAATCTGGAGACATCCACCTATCCTGGGAAGGCCACAGGCAAGACCACTTCTGGTGCTGGGGGAGGCTGGGGGGGTGGGCGGGTTTAAAGATAGTAGTTTTATTTATAACAAAGTCAGTGTGGTGTTCAGTAGCGAACCAGATGGCCACCATCAAAGGACGACTGGTGCTTCTCCTGCAGCAGTGTGTGTCTGTTCCTGGTTAGTAAATTAAAATAGTAATAATTCAGTGCAATTTGTAATTGTATAAAAAAAATCATGAATTAAAATGATTAAAATTTGTCACTGGGCCCGGTTCATGGTGTGTAATTCTATGGTGAGTATATTCCCTAGTGTTCTCTTTAAGCTTCGAAGCCTAACCCTAACCCTGCCATGTGACCCCCCCCCCCAACATAATGTTGTCACAACGCATTGCTGCCCTGTTCAGGTGGTCATCGCTCCTCTCGACCCCTGTCACTGCCACCCCCCCGTCCGCCTTTTCACTGCTCTGAAGCCCCCACCAGGACAGGAAGTCTTAAATTTCCCACCCTCTCTGGAAAAGGTGTTCCCCCCCATCAAATCGGAAGCCCCGCGAGAGAGGGCGACATTGTGTGCTGGCGTCAGTCTGAAACAGATGCATCCACTGAGATTAAATAGTAAAACGCAACAGATGTGACAATGGTGATTCCCAAAAACACGCTATGTTTTCAGACGTGAATTAGCTACTCAGTGTATTACGTCTGTAAAGCCAATCCCGCGTAATGACGCACTAGGTAACTAGCCTCTGTGTGTCTCACTGTACCTGACCACGTCTGATTTGCTGTAAGCGGTGGACGCCGGGACCCTTCTGTAACAGCGCAATGCTAAAGCGCCGATTTTCATCTAGAACTTTCCAAGGAGAAATTAGATGTCCAAAAGAATGACATGTTTGCGATTGAAAGCAGCGCCAGGAGAGACTGGAGTGTTCTGGAATTGTAGCCTTTCTCTCCAAGGCTCCCAGATGGAAATACTTACTGGCAGTGCCCGGCTGAAGGAAGCGTGCGTGAGAGAGAGAGAGGGAGAGAGAGAGTGTGCTGGGGGGGATTTGAGCTTATAGCTTTTTGCAGCAGTACAGACAGCAGCTCCTTTGGGTAGCAGTTATTTTATTAGCTTCTCGTGAAGGACGCTCACCCTGTCAGTGGGGAAGCTGGGAATTGGCTCATTACTGCACATGCATGTTCTTGTCCTTTGTAATACAAAGTCAATGAGAAAACCTGTACATGGGTGACTGTGTGACTGTCTATGGGTAGGTGGAGCCCTCAGCACAGTTTCTGAACAGCCCGTGGAGGTTCTTAACATTGGGGCATTTCAGTACCACAGTATTGCAGTGTTAGGGAGCAGTACGGGGTTTGACTGCCCGGTACAGAGATGTGATATGTCAGGCGGGAGAAGTGGTGTTTATCTAGGGATGTTGGAGGATGTGTGGAGTTAGAGCGGCTTGTTTTTGGTAGGGGAACACAGGAAGTCAGAGGGAGCCAGGTTCCGTGACCCAGCGTCCAGGGCCTCCGCGTAAAGCTAACCGGATTAGCGTTTCCGCGCGAGCTCGGCGTGACGGATCTCCTACAGAGACTCCTTCTGTGGTTGCGTGAGGCCCGATTTAATGACCCCCTTCCTGCCTGGCTCTAAGTCACGGCGGGGCAGAGGTCTTTTTGAAGCTCTGTCGCGGTTAATCATCGTTAGGGTTTGAGCCCGCGGGCGCCCTGTTTGCGGGGCTTTGCCGATTATCATGATGGCCGTCCGCAGTGGGACCCCTGAAGCGTAAACGTCCAATGTTTACATCTCTCCGGTAATGCGCTCCATTTATGACCATTTGAGGTAGGATTTTTGTTTTAAGGATTAGCAGAGGGGGGTTGGACAGGGGGATGAAATGGCTGGCAGGGGGGGGGGGGGGTCACATCCAGAGTTGTTAA
>JAODKN010000063.1:20679230-20691465 GCA_026774425.1 Petrocephalus zakoni
CCCCCCCCCCCCCCCCCCCCCCCCCCCCCCTCCCCCCCCCCCCCCCCCCCCCCGGCCCCCCCCCCGCGCCCCCCCCGGGCGCCCCGGGGGGGGGGGGGGTCACATCCAAAGTTGTTAAATTACGGCGGTACTTCCATTAAGATGTCGTTATTTAGAGACGTGAGGGGCTTTGAATAGAGATGGAGAATACGTCCTTCTCGGCCGTCTTCCATTAGGCGGCCTGCTGGTGGTGACTAGGAGTGGCAGTCTCATTGCGGCGTCTTGTCCTTGCAGGTGGACGTGGTTCAGCCGAACCGGGGCGAGCGGCCCGGCAGGGCAGTGCTGCTGATGGGCCAGCATCGGGCCTCCGATACCGAGGTTCAGCTGTACCAACGAGTCCTGCAACGGCTCGGGTACACGGTCAGCATGGCCCGCTACGCAGAGACCAGCGCCGCACTCCGCCAGGACGATGGCCGACCAGGTGATGGCACATCCATCCGTCCATACAAACATCCATCCATACATTCTTCCATCCATCCGTCCATACAAACATCCATCCATCCATCCATCCATACAAACAAACATCCATCCATCCATCCATACAAACAAACATCCATCCATCCATACATTCATCCATCCATCCGTCCATACAAACATCCATCCATCCATCCATCCATACAAACATCCATCCGTCCATACATTCATCCATCCATCCGTCCATACAAACATCTATCCATACATTCATCCATCCATCCGTCCATACAAACATCCATCCATCCATACATTCATCCATCCATCCGTGCATACAAACATCTATCCATACATTCATCCATCCATCCGTCCATACAAACATCCATCCGTCCATACAAACATCCATCCATCCATCCATACATTCATCCATCCGTCCATACAAACATCCATCCGTCCATACATTCATCCATCCATCCATACAAACATCCATCCGTCCATACATTCATCCATCCATCCATACAAACATCCATCCGTCCATACATTCATCCACACATCCATCATCCATCCATCCATACCTTCATCCATCCATTCATCCATCCATCCATACAAACATCCATCCATCCATACATTCATCCATCCGTCCGTCCGTCCATACAAACATCCATTCATACAGTCCCTGCAGCCCCACCCCTGGTCACAGGACAGAATGCCTTTTTTTGCATCCTGGGGTAAATGGAGATTTATTCCTGGGGTAAATGGAGATTTATTCCAAATTCCAAAAGAATTGCATAAACTGACTGATCTCAAATCTCCGGTTTACTGGAAACTCCCCCTTTATAATAAGTTTAATAGGCCCTCTAATCCTATCAGTATGAATGTTCCTCACACGTGTCTGATAGTGTTATAAACGGAGCAGACAGTCTTCTCCCCGCCGACGGCTCAGCAGCAGCGCCGTAACGCCGTCCGCCCGCGTCCCCCCGCATCCCCCGTGTCCCCGTCCCCCCGCGTCCTCCTCTGTCCCCCCAGCCACGGGCCTCGCCACTTCCATGTCACTGCTCAGTGCCCGGAGCGCAGCAGGTGGCCACGCTGCTGTGTCTCAGTGCGCGTCTCTGTGAGTAGCGTGAAAACTCGGGTCTCGCAGCTGCCATCCGCCTGGAAACAGGGGGTCAGGGGGTCTTGGGAAGGGTTGCCCCGCAAACAGACGCGCCCTTAGCGATTCCACCAGGCCGATGATGGAACAACAGGGTCTAGGAGTCCGTGACTGGAGGAAGGACGTGAGGGAGCGTTACTTCTGACACATCCTGCAGAGCTCTTCGCTCCATCGGGATCAAAAACACAAGGTTAGGTTGCCATTTATAATACAAAACAAAAAACATACTCTTAGTTTCCTGATCTCCCGAACCACTCCACTCCCAGTGCTGTCGCTGCAGCTGTGTAGGCGCCCTCAACAACCCCCCTTCACCCCCCCTCCCCTCACCCCACCCTCGAGGTGGAGGGTCACTCCGACTTAAAAAGACCCGCAGCAATCACCTGTTGAGCATACTGGTCACGTGCTTATGACCTTCACGTGGCCTACCTCCCCCCCCCCTTTTATAGCGCTGGGGGTCTTTGTTTAGCCTGGTCTGAAGTGCTTGTACTGCGAAACAAGCGAAAGCGCCAGGCCACAGCCGCTGAGTGTCTCCCGCTCGTAGCTGTACTTTGTTGGGCTGTATGAATAAGCTGTGCTCTTCCAAAGAGGCTCGCCCCCAAGGCCTTTATCAGCGGTGCAGCAGGGAGGCGTCACGCAGTCTCGACTCGGGTCGTGTGCTGCTGGGGGTGTAGTAAAAATGACCCCTGCTTTATCTTCAGTCGCGGACCTGTTGGGCGATGAGCTTCCAAACATCAAAAACAGAGACGGAGAATCTGCCTTCTCCCCTTAAGCGGTAACGCCCTGTCCGGCTGACGGTGATCTGGCCAGCCTAATAGGTCGTGCTTTTGGCCGAGGAGGCCGCGTCCAGCTCGTTACGGAGCCCTGCCGCACCCCTCTCTGTCCGCGGGAGTCTCTGGGACAATTACAAGCAGATGTTTCCTCCTCTGTGGCTCAGTGTGGAGACCAGTGAGCCGCTCCATGTGCTTTTACTCTCATCCTCTTCATTAAGAAGTGCTTTTTTTGTTTTTTGTTAAATTAGGTTTTCACTTTGTCTTGTTTGTGAAACACTGTTTTTTTCTGTTCCTGCATCTGTCCCAAAACTTGGTCTGACGTCAGAAAGTCTTTATAATGAGTTATAACTCTGTGGATTCTGCTCCGACTTCGGTAAATGCGGCAGCTAAGCGTTACATATGCGTTCACTAATTAATCTTGAAACACCTGTACAGTAGCTGTTAGATTAATAAAAATCACCCTAAAGCATATAATATACATATTTGTTTTACTTTTAATCTCTGTGACTAATGTTTAAAATAAACATTTTAAAATATAATTACATCCCAGCCGGGGTATTCCTTGGGACAGGCACTAAGTGCTCTGCAGTGCTGTATAGGGTAAGTGCTTGGATGGATGGATAATAATTAATAAATATGTAATTCTGGTGCATCACAAAACTGGGGAGGAGGGCTATTGCCTTAATATTAAATATTGTCAGTAGGCCTGTATAATGTAAATCGTGCACTCTCCTTCTCTCCCTCTCCTACTCTCAGGTAGCGATACCTGGGCCGTCCTGATTTGCCTCCGAGGATCTGAGAAGAGCTGCTTGAAGAAGATGAGAGCTTACAGTCTTCAGGCCCATCAGCGGGTAAGTGTCTGTGTTCAGAACTAGGCCTGTGTTAGTAAGGATCATTTGCTTCTGGGCGGTGGGGACAGTGTCTATCTCCTGTCGTCCTAAATGCACAGGGTCTGCCCACTCCTCTGGCCCTTTCTGGCACACCCTTAAAATTAGATCGTCTGCATTTTTCAGGAAAAAAAAGCAAACATATTTTTAGAAGCTGGGCTACAGATGTATCCACTTTGATTAGAGAGAAAACATTCCAGGCCCCCCAAATGTATACGCCCAGCTTGAGCACAGAGTAAAAACAGGACCCCCCCCCCCCCACGGCAAATCCACGGAATGTGAAAAGTATCGGCCGCGTTTAGAGACGAGCGCCAAAATGTAGCGTTGCGGCGCTGATTCGGTTCCTTTCTGATCGCTTTGAGCTCCTCGCTGGAGCGACGTGTGCCGCAGCTTTCGGGCTCGTTTCGCTCGGCACAGCCTCCGCTAATCCAGGCGCTCTTCCCCACAGGTCAACATGATTCCAGCCGTCACTCAGGCTTTCTCAAGCGCAGGCGGCATCTGCCGCTTCCAGGCCCACAGTCTGCTGTCCGGTACGGATCCCCCGAGCCCGGCCACCCCCGCTCCGGTCCCCAGCCGCACGCCGCACACCGGCCAGCCTGCTGATTACCAATCCCCCTGCCAACCCTTAGCAGTTCCCCGTGTCAAATGGTCAATTCTCAATAAAATAATGACAACCGTCTTGAAGTTTTCTCCTTGCATTTGTTTGCACAGATTGTTTAAAGGGCAGAGGATAATTATTATAGGGTCACATATATGTTAAAAACACAGAAACATTTTGCTAAAAGAACAACGGTGTGAGACAAGATGAAACATATTTGAGTAAGTTTTTAATAAGTACACTCAGTTTTATGTTATTTAAATACGCTTCACACGAATGAACAGTTTCTTTGTAGACCACTGGAGGGTCTCGGGATTATTCAATAACATTGTTTTCGGGCCGAAAATAGCCCTCATAACTGGATGATATACAGCCTTGTACTTTGGCTGGCTCTTCAAACCACTGTTTATACTGCTGCTTTGGGTGCAGTTCACAGGGATCTGCTTTTAAATGGTGTGTCCTCCCTAAATTGTGCCCTTTGTCCTGAGTCAGTGAGTCTGACTGAGCTTTACAGTGAAGCCTTTGTGGGGGGGAGGGGGGGGGGTTCTGGCATAAGCTGTGGGGCAGGGGTCACGGCTATCCCAGTACAGCCAGCAATTTCTGGTGTTATTTTCATCGTGTCGGTTACTTTGAGATGTGGTGGGTTAATTGCGGCCTCTCACTTTAGTGTTAGTCATGCGGAAATTCATAAATATTTCAGATTAAAATACCTGCTTGTGGATTTTTATAGATTTCACTCTTGGTGAAGCTCAGAGGTAGAGAGGTCACCTGGGTGCTTTACGAGAGCGATAGTTCTATTACTCCCTGGGTGAAGGATCGCTCCATCACTGGGCTTGGCTTCCTAATTCCAGTGTGATACGGGCTGTTTCGGTGCAATATGGGGCCCCTGTCCTGCTTTGACATGGTGACGTCGGATAAAAATGGTTTTACCCATAATTCTGTAGATGTCAGAGTCCTTCTGGCATCGTGTTCTACCGGGAAGAAACTCCCATGTATGTCTGCTGTCATGTACCGTTTCAGGGCTGTCGATTCCCATAATTCCCTCTGCCTGCGGACCCTCGGACACCCCCCTGGGAGATGCTGACCCTGCCGCTACAGAGGACTGGTCAGTCTGGAAGAAATGTAGCATAAACGCTAACATGTGACATGCATGCTGACATGTGACAAGATCTGCTTTTTTATACACCGTAGAAATCAATCGAGGGCTTTGTGAATTCATTTAATATATCAAGACATGTCATATAGATGATAATTATCAGCTAGTTTGATTTAATGCTTGAAAGTTATGCCATAATTGTCTCTATGCCTATTGACATCACAGGCGAAGCCTTGCTGAAACAACGAGAATTATGAGCGATCTGACACCATATTTAACATCTTGTGCTGATTGGCTTGCAGACCCAGTAGTGGGGAATTCTCCTGTGTGATTGGGTCCCAGCTCGTCACCTGATGTACTGAGTTAATCCTGCTCTCCACAGGCCCCCATCAGGCCCCGCCCTCCCAGTGAGCCCGGGGCTCTTCGCCACGGTGTCGGCCTACGTGCTCATCACCTCGGCCTCTCCCCTGACGGCCTTCCTGCACAGCACCGGCCTGGTCAGGCCCTGGCTCTCAGGCCACAGCCAAGCTGCCCGGGTGAGCGGCCTCGCAGCGGGACTGTGCTCAGCATAGGGGGCCTCCTGGCAAGCTAGAGAGAATTCCACGTCATAATCCAGTCAGAATCCTGTTTATACGCTTCTTGTTTGTCCTGTGATGATAAATTGCCATATTGTCATAGATTTCCGTTCCTAATGGGGGCACTGTGTGGCTCTGTGGGTTGGGGCTCCGTTCCTGTGATCGGAAGGTCGCTGGTTTAAATTCCAGAGTGATGTCACCGTTGGGCCCTTGAGCATGGCCCCTTAGCCCCCAACTGGCTGACCCTGCTTTCTGAAAGATGTATGTTTGTTGTGGATAAAAGTGTCTGCTAAATAAATGTGACTCCCCCCTCCCCTATGGTAAAATTTGGGTCCTTGCTTGCTAGTGATGAAGGAGAATGTTCTACCACATCCTGAAAAGGGGCCAAACAGCTTTGCTGGAAATTGTTAGAAGACCAAGCTGAAAAGAGAAGGGTGCTTTGCCAAGCCGGCCTTGGTTTGGTTTTATGAACTTAAGTCTCATTCACTTAAACTCTGCCAAGTGCTGTTTTCAGATGTCAGAGCCGCGTCTCGGTGGCTGACTTCCCCTGGTCAAAGACTCCTTAGACCAAGCGACAATAATCACAGGAAAACTGGCCAGGCTCAGACACCGCAGTGGCGGACAGGCCTTGCAAAAGTGCGGCCCTCTAAGTTTGGCGTGGAAAAGTTGGAGCGAGGGAAGGTACTTAAAAGACAAGGCCAGTGCCGCTGCCCGTTACAGATCACATAACAAGGGTGACGGCCAGTCGCCTGGGGTGGGGACAGAAAATTCCCATAATGTCGCTCTGTTTTAGAGTGAAACCGACCTTATGTTGACCCAGAGCAACAATGCTGCGAAGTAGGGATGTTGGCACAAAGAAATCATCTCATTCGGTCAACGGAGACAGTGTTTATGTTAGCGTCTGCCACCTGGAGGCAGAAATGCGGTATTGGCGTACAAACCAGGCAAAAGCAGAAGGCATAAACACTATATCACAATCCTGCCACAGGGTGGAGACAGAGTAAAGTTAATTAAATTCATTTTAGAGAACTGCGTATCTACTACAGGGTTGTGGAGGGACTGGTACAAGGTAGGCTACAGCAAAGTTGTACTCTACCTGTAAAATATTGAATATCCTCCCAAAACAGAAACAAAATCAACACCATGTTTTTAAAATAATAATTCATGCAGGCATTTGCAAAAAAAATACAGTTTCAATTTAGTGTTGTCATTTGTTATTTTACTTAAAAACTGTTGATTTCAGTAAAGAGTTATATTTAGCCTGGAAACGGCTGACTATAGTGTAAAGCGGGACTGAGTATAGTCCTTGAGGACTGGGTTGAGAAACACTGGTCTAAAGCCCCATGAGAAATTAAATTGTGTTATATAGTGTCACCTTGTGGTGTGATTTAGAATGACAGCAAAATTGCACGATATTGAAAAGGCAATAAAAGACAGGGTGGTGCAGCGGATAGCGCGCACTGCCTCGGCCCCCTGGGAGTTTCCCCCAGCTACTCATGCAGTTTGGCCAGCTGCACCCTAACTGACTGCAGGCCCCCACCCACCCATATCCCTGACTAGGATGCGATCTTGAAAGATGGATCAACAATATGTTTTAACAGTTGAAAATTTCATTTGCCTCTTAAAAAAATCATGCAAAAATCAATAAATATGTTTTATTAATGATGACAGCCAAGGGCAATTTTTTACCATTTAGAAGTGTTTTCCAGAAGTGCTTGCGACTGCACAGCGTTTAACTTGGTTTTGTGGTCAAATAATTCAATTCATAAAGCTGAGCATTAATAAAGCTGTTGAAATATTCAGTGTACTCATTCTTTGGCTGCCAGTAAAGGGAACTTTGTTGAAAACCTCTGTTGTCATGGAGATTCACAGAAAGTGCATGTGCCTGTGTTGTACTCTGGAGTACCCTGAAAATACACCCTGTGTTATGTAAGATGTGAGACTGCTTGGCTGCTTGTAAAACCGGATACCTCACGGACTCCCTCTCCTCCCTTCTCCACTGCCCCCCTCTGGTCCTCAGCTCCACACCTTCTTCCTAGAACAGCTGGGCCCTGACACTTACCTCCAACCCCTGGACAGTATGATGGAGGCCATAGCTACTGTACTGCTGTCTGCGGCCATGAGCGGCAAGGACCAGCATCCAGGCCAGACCAGGTCAGCCACAACCCGCCGTGACTTTTGACTCCGGTCTCCTAGGTCGGAACTCCCCCTGCTTCCGGTGGTGTTAGGCAGCTCATTATACCCTGGAGGCAGATACTGGAACCCTGGGCAGGTGCCACAAGGTCACCTGTCAATGCAGAAGAGAGACCTCATCTGGAAATAAGTGTTAGTGTTCATGAAAAATAAACGTTAATCTAAATTAGTCATGGACAAAATTAACCATTTATAAACCATTTACTGCATTTTTTGACCCCACTAGACTGTGGTCTGTGTTCAAAGAAGGGTACAAAGCAAACCGAGAGCACCATCTGGTGGGGTAAAAAAATACAGCAAATGGTTCATGAAGTGTCATTTTGTTCATCACTACTCAAAATGTTCAAAACTTAGTGAATGCTTAGTGAACTTAGTGAATATCTGTCCTTCTATCTTCTAACCCCTTCTCTGGTACAGGGAGTGTGGGGAACTCCCAGGTGCCTTAAGAAGGACATGAAGACTCGTTCTCACAGAGACCCGAGATCCGACCCCGGAGGCATGATGCAGGGGGGGGGGGTAGCATTAGCTGATCGTGCCGCGCTTGTGATTCACTCCCCACTTCTTGCTGCGTTACTGCGTTTCCCGCACAGGTGTGAGCTCTGCTTTCAGCTGCTGACCTTCACTCTGCGCTACAGTGGTTCTCTCCGGCCCAAAATCGTCAGGGTGAGACTCCGATGGGACTCCTTGGTTCTTCTGGGGCAGCTTTGGGGATCGTCTGTTCCTTCATACCCTTCTGTTTAATGCCACGTCAGTGGCGGCTCCTTGGAAAGGAGATCCTTAGCTGAAATAAAACCTCTGGCGGACAGTGATAAGGGGTTCGTTTCTTAAAAGGCCTGTAGGAGATGGCGTGTCAAAAACCCTCCCCCAAGACCCTCCCCCACACACAACCAGACATCTAAACATACACATGCTACACACATGCTCACGTTTATAGATGCACACAAACACGTATCTGCACACACATCCACACACAAACACGTATGTGCACACACATCCACACACAAATACGTATGTGCACACACATCCACACAAACCTGTTCATTTCACCATTGGACAGCCTCAGCAGCTGAGGGATAAAACTTGAACCATCAGATTATATAACGCAAACAGGAAGGAACCTTTTCATTTATAGCCCCATCTGCCTCTCCTTGCATTCCTGGCATTGTTTCTGTATTTTAGATCAGTACTGGTCAGTACTTCTTCTTGGGCTTTCTATGTACACAGGAGTTATTAATTTTTTTTTCTCCAAAATTTAAAAGGGAAGATTTTTTATTATAATTTTAATATAATAATTATAACATTAAAAAATTATTTGTAGTAATATATACACAGCAGTGGAATGAAAGCTGAAATGCCCAGAGGAATCTGACTTGGACTTGATGCCTATTCTGCTTTCCTGCAGCTGAATGATCCCCTTAAAACTCCCTGCTGTGTAAAACTGTTTCACCAGAAGGGGGCAGTATGTAATCAGATTTTATCTTTACTATGTCATTTTACTGAGAGAGTCTTTAGAGTCTGTGGTTTCATCTTCCAGGTGCAAGCGGAGCTGCACTTTGACGGTTTGAAGGACCCTGGTTTCGATGGTCAGATCCTGAAGGAGTTCATCCTCGAGGACACGCTGGACTTCCTGTTGTCGACACATAACAGAAGCCTGACATCTTTCCCAGAGTGCATAGAGGCCATAATAAGAGAAAAGGTTCTGCTCCCTTATGAACTCCGCTCATGTTAACAGCTAGTTTGCAGCAGAAGACTGAGGACACAGTGAGCTTGGTGATGCCGGCTTCTCCTCCATATTCCTTTGGCATCTCAGTGTGACGTTTCACCACTGTGATGGACAGGTCATGGACATACGGTTGTTGTCATTTGGAGTGATGAATGACGTCTTGTCTTGACAGTACCATGACTGTGATGGCATTTGCCTGCCTCACAAGGAGAAGGTGTTACTGCTCCAGTTCGTCAGACGGCTCCAATCGCCTGGACCCTTTGAAGTGGTAAATACTACTTTTGCAATATAGTCACAGATTCCTATAATTCTTGGACAGTTTCATCAGTCAGGTTGCTGGTTTGGTTCTCCAATGCTGGATATGTGAATATGAAAGTAAAAAAGCAATATTTTGCAATATTCTGAGATGTACTGCTGTATCATCAGGTACTACAGAGGTACAGAATCATGTCTCTATTTCCAGATTATGGGTAGCAGGAAAATGAGGGAATCTCTGCTCACTGTCCTGATTGTGGTTCATTCTGCACTAACAGTGTTTTCATTCAGCAATGACTGTATTAGTTTTTACTCTATTCTGGCAGTGTTATGATTCTATTCTGTTTTTCTTCTCTATGCTGTTTATCTCTGTGCTTAGACTGTGTTTATCTGTCTGTTCTCTGTGTTTTTCTCTGTGCACTGACTGTCTTTCTCCTTCTGTTCCCCGACTGTCTTTCTGTGTTGACTGTATCTATCTCTCTGTTCCCTGACTGTCTTTCTGTGTTGATTGTGTCTATCTCTGTTCCCTGACTGTCTTTCTGTGTTGACTGTGTTTATCTCTCTGTTCCCTGTCTGTCTTTCTGTGTTGCCTGTATCTATCTCTATGTTCCCTAACTGTCTTTCTGCGTTGACTGTGCCTCTCTCCTTGTTCTCTGACTGTTTTTTGCACTCACTATGCTGTGTTTTTCATTCTGCACTTCTTTCGTCTTCGGCACTGACTGTTTCTCTCTGTGCTGGCAGCTCTACCCGGCGGCATCCCCAGCACTGACCAATCTCCAAGCCCAGCTTGACCAAAGGTTCAATGGTGAGGAGTGGTCCAAGAAGGGGAGCCACCTGGTGGCACTGTTGAGTCAGGCTCGCTCCCTCCTGTATACCCGAGAGATCCAGGAGCAGCTCCAGAGGTGAGAGTGGGGCTCACAGGTCCTCCACTGCAAAGTGTATACCTGAGGCCATTATCAGAAGCATACATAGAAACCCCCCCCACCAATGTAATCCTTACCCCCACCTGCTGAAGTGGGGAAAAAACTGTTAGGCACACCAAATATGATCTAATCCTCCAGCCTTTATTTATAATTTAGTGTAATGAACTTTTTGGAGTGTGGAAATGATGGGTGATGACAGGCCAAATAAATCACCCCCTGGCTCAGCCACCTGAGCCCAGGACAGCAGTGCGTCCCGGACCTGTCCTCCCTGCCTCCCCAGTCTGCAGCCCTGGCAACACAGCACCACATTTCTGCTGCAGGCAGGACAATGAGAGGGGGAGACACAGCTTATCAAGCCATAATAAAGCACATCAGCGGTTTATAAATGTACATTTTAAGTAAACTTGATAAAACGCAGTTTGCATAGTGGGAGCCCACCCATGAAATAGCCTCAGGGGTTTTCACCACACTGCTATCGATGATTTTCACTCTTTTGCTGCTGCAGGAGAAGGGAAGGAGAATGGGAAGGGGAAGGGGAATGGGAATAGGAGGGGAAAGGGGAATGGGAAGGGGAATAGGAGGGGGAATTGGAATAGGAGGGGGAATTGGAATGGGAAGGGGAATAGGAGGGGGAAGGTGAATGGGAAGGGGACTAGGAGGAGGAATTGGAATGGGAAGGGGAATAGGAGGGGGAAGGGGAATAGGATGGGTGTCACGCTTTCGGCGGGATGAACGACCCATAATGCAGGCTGTAGGGATTGAGCCCTTCAAAGGGGCGTTTATTTGCCAGGATACAAAAGAACACGGGGGAAAGCGCGAGAGCAACCACGGAAGGTATAAACAACACTCAACAAGGGGCACAGGACACAGACTCACTAAAATAGGGCAGGACATCAAGGGGCAAACAAGAGGCAGCTGAATAAAGGAAACAAGCGGAGAATTCACACGAGGCAAACACAATCAGGGTCAGGTGCGACTAATTAAGCCCCGCCAGAGGGCAAAACAGGGGAAAAACACGAAGGGTGGGGCTGAGCGTAACAATGGGAAAGGGGAATGTGAAAGGGAATAGGAGGGGTAAGGGGAATGGAAAGGGGATGGGGAATGGGAAGGGGAATGGGAGTGTTACGGACAGGACAGCTAATAATGCCATGTTTCCCCAACCAGCAGTGGTGTCCACCAGGGACCAAGAGACTCAGCCAATCTTACCCAGAATCCCCAGCCCCAGAAAGGTGAGACAAGCTTAATTGATGAAAATGATTGAAGTTCTAGATGAGGAGCAGGAAATCAGTTTCTGTGGCATTTTGTGACTGTAAGTCAGCAAGCTGGACAATTAAACAACAGCTCATGTTCTTTTTAAATGGCTGTACTGTTACTACACTTTCTAATGTTATCTACAGCCATGACAAAGTGTATCAGCACCAATTATCTCTGTCCTTTAACGATATTCCACATAATGTCAGATGGTCAATGACAGATTGGGTGCATTCAAAATTGCATAGGAACACAGTAGGTACTGAATGCTGGCAGAAGCCTACTACTCGACCCTTAATACAGTACCTACTGAATGTTGGCAGAAGCCTACTACTCGACCCTTAATGCAGTACCTACTGAATGC
>JAODKN010000063.1:20692603-20726994 GCA_026774425.1 Petrocephalus zakoni
GAGCTGCCATTGCCGTGTGCGTCTGTATGAGCGCATGGGACCCTGGTAATCTCTCCACCCCACCCCCCCCCCCACCCCCCCATACACACACACACCACTGGCCCCCCCTCTTTTACCGCAGCCCCATATCACTGATACCCAGCAGTGACGTATCATTCCAAACACTGTTTGAAGATAAGGAATTCTTCCAAGAGAAACTGACATCACACGTTGACATATGTGTTTGATATTTAAGGCCTGTGCACATGTGCGGGATGCTAATTGGACACGGTTTCCAGTGCCCCCATAAATGATATAAATGATTTACAAGCTGAGATCACGGCCTAATGATCTGCTTTCCATTGTCACTGGGACTGCATCTCCCTGATTGGCTGTTCTTATTGCTCCCATATGTATCCTTCCATCCGTCCGTCCGTCCATCCGTCCATCCAAGCCAAGGCCAGTGTGATCCTCCCCGGATGCACAGGCCACCCGAGACAGGATCTGACCTATTTCTGATATCCATGCTTTTGGCGGCTCACGAGCCTCTGACCTTTAAAGAGTCATGTTATTTTTTTATTGCAGTCGTTTCTCAGTTCATTAATCACATTTGCGTTTTGTTCTGTTCTTATATAACACTTTGCTTTAAAGACGTGTTAATATAATCCACATTACTGATAAGAATGTCCTTTAGTATAGAGAAGCTTATTTTACCATTCTGCAAATGCTGCTCATTAAAGGCTGGGCGTAATAAGACATAGTGGTGTATTTAAAGGGTGAACTCAAGTGTCTTACAGGCATGTTTTTTTTGGGTGTTACACCCCCACAATGCAAGATGAGTCTGAACCCGATCCAGGGCAAATGTTCCGAAATCAGTGCAGATCCGTAAACCGGATCTGGCCCAGTGCCTTTTTGCACAGCTGACCAATACTGCTTTCTGGATTTGAAAAAACGATAAGGACCATATATGGGCCGGCTTTACACCAAATCTTGCCCATATTTGCACCAGCGAGAGAATTCAGATCTGGTCTGAATGTGGATCAGATCTGGATTATTTCCAGACTGACTGCCAGCCTGGATCTGGTTCAGACTCATCTTGCTATGTTTGCCGATCGCCTCTTTCTTTGGCCATCAGCTGCACGTCTGGTAAGTGACTAATCATAGATGGTTAGGCGAGTCCGCACCAGATCTTCACAGCGTATACAGAGCAGCTGTACTCTTGTAGAACGCTGGACAGATTGGTGCTGACTTTCCTGCCCTGATGTCACTGTTGCTCAGATTTAAGGGGACGCAGGCAGATCTGGCCACCATATGCATACCTGAATCCAGCAATCAGAAACTCGCTGATCTCGTGTACAGGAAGAGGATAATAGTGGAAGAGAACTCTGGACTGGATAGGACTGGTGGGGGGGGACTTTGTGTGTGCGGATGGGACTAAGAGTGCCCCCTGTCCCCCACAGCAAGGCCAGCTACCCCGTCGGCCTGGGCAGCAGCAGAGTGAGCATTCTGGTGGTGGACGAGTCGGAGGCAGAGCCGGTCGTCATGACGATCTACACGCTGCACGTGTTCCGGGAGAGTCGGCCTAGCCTGCCCGTGTTCGACGAGTACGTCACATGCGGCTTTCGGCAGGTAGGTTCCTACGCACCGAAATCTGAGGCAGCCATGCAGTGGGTCAGAGCAGAGGATGGTCTCTGTCTATCCATCCGTCCGTCCATCCCTTCGTCCATCCCCCTCAAAGCAGGGTACAAGGTTCACTCTGAACAGGAGTCCAGTCTGCACCTTTAGTGTGAAGATAAAATTTTATTTTTTTGTCTTTTTGATGTGTTACGTCATACAGAAGGATCCTTGATTTGTAGGAAAGAGGGTAATATTGGTTATATGTTTGACGTTTTTTTGACTGAGGGGCTTTATAGCGCCAGTTGACCAGATCGAGATGAATCCACTGATGCCGTACTAATTATACATTTATTTTGCATTCTTGGCGAAAACTTTCAGCTTGCTTGTTTCCTGTAGTAAGTCAGCCATTTGTACTGGAGATAAGAGAGACACGATGGCTGCTATAATGATTTTTACAGGGAGCCCTTTTAAAATTAGGCATTATATTCCTCTTTATTGCACTTCTAATTTACAGCATGTGGGTGAATTTAGCAAAAAAACAAGTTTTATTGCATGTAAAGAGAAAGCCCGTAAGGTGGGTGTGATTTCAGGCGACAGCACGGTGCCTTTTGCTTTACAGTGCGGTCATGTCAGCAGTAAAAAGGCCCTTTATTGCCCTACTCACAGTTTTACGGCTCTTGTTGTGCCATTAAAATGATGATTGGAGTGTTGAGTATGGAACGGAAGGTTCCGGACGGCCTGGCAGGCATCCTGATTGGGCCCAGGAGGCGGGAGGATCCTGTTGTATGTGTCCCTCTCTGGTGACCACCTTTACCTGAGGCATTACCATGGCAACCTGCTTGTGTACCTGGGAACATGCCAGTGTCGTCTGCTTTGCTGGCTGTGAATTTAGCATCTGCTCTTATTTGGGGTTGTGCTATAGGGGTAGGTGCAGTGGCGATGCTGCCCGGGGCAGGACGGCCGCCTGATGCCTGACACCGCTGCCTGCCACTCCTGCAGTGTAGATATGGACGGTCCTTTGGAGTCTGTCTTGAAGAACTCTGCCTCCTCTGAGTGCGCTTGTTGGTTTTTGTGTGTAGAATATGCATTTTGGCTGCTCACCAGCTTGCAGGCCCCAGGACACCAGAACTTAATGAGTTTATATTATGTAAAATTATGTATTTATCTAATGCATTTCATGCATTTTCTGGTTGGTCGTTCAGTAACATTTATTAACAAAGCCATTTTCAAGATATTATTACTGTTATATACTATTATAGTATAGTATATCGTATTTCCACATCTGGGACCCTTGGCCCGTCCCCTTCCTCTCCTCCAGGCGGATCACCGGCCAGCCAGCCGTGTGTCACAGATACTGGAGGGTCTTATCAAGCCTCAGCTACCTACAATCCCACAGCAGATAATGCTTCTGGGGTAGGTTGGGGGGTTCGTATGATCCACCAAATCACATTTTTTATATATATAAGGTATGATGGCTCTGGAGTAATTGGGGCTTAAGGGCCTTGCTCAGGGGCCCAGTGGTGTAATGGCACTCCCAGCCCTGGGATCTGAACCAGCCACCTTCCCATCGCAGGTACAGTGTCCTAACCTGCTGAGCCAGGCTCCTGTTTAGGCCCTGATGCCTATATGCATGTCCCAGGCATGTGAGCTGTGTTTGCAGGTGGCACCTGAAGGTGTCTCTGTGTCTGTGAATCCACTCTATGTGTCTGGGGCGATCCCGGGGGGGGGGCTCATATCCCTGTACCCCCCCCCCAATTCCAAACGGCACCACCCTCCCCCCAGATGAACTTCAAAGCAGACACCTGTTCCCACAGCTGTGGGACAAACGTGGCGTCTCCCGAGGCTGACAGATACAGCAGATGTCCCTGCATCACCAACACATGGGCCGACGGGCCCCCCCCCGTGGGGGGCTAAGGCCACTGACAGAGGGGCACGTTACTCTCTCTAGGAGAACAAAGTGGTAATCCAAAACACCCCCCTCCCCCATCACTTTCATCTGTTAGGATTGTTTGAACGTTTCGGTTTCAGTGCAAGCTGATACCGCCGATCAAAAGGCACCTGCAAGTCCATGCTGGACGGGATTGAGGCACCAACTGGATTTGTCCGGTCGGAGGGTCCAAGGCCCCGGGCAAGCTGTGATGCCAGTTTGTCTCAGGTCACCCCCCAGTCTGACGGCGTCCCCCCACCGTGTCCCCGCGCCGTGTCCCCACACCGTGACCCTGCACCGTAACCCTGCACCGTGTCCCCGCACTGTGTCTCTCGGCCGACGGCTCTCTGATGTAATGCTGGATGCCAGATAAACACAGACGAGTCCCAGCTCAGGAGCTCGACATTAAAACCATCCTTTTTCATTTATCCCACGTGTTTCTGGCATCCCGAAACATGTTCGTTTCTGAGGCGTGGGGTCTCATTTGGAGTCTGTTCTCTGTCAAAAATGGCTCTCCAGTGCAATGTGGGGGATTTCTGCTGTTAAAACAAACTATCGAAGAAATGAGGCATGATATTTGTGGATGTTCTTGTGGCCGCGACTCTCCCGGGAACCAAAGCCTTGCCTGATGCAGGGAGATTGAGTTTTCTCTGCGTCTGACGTACATCAGACCAACATGGCTGTGTGGCTTAATTTATGGTGCGTGGCTGTTGGATGGGAAGGATCTTGCTAAATCAATCAAGATTTAGGATAGTGGATGTGAGCTTTGGTGTGTGAGGTCATAGCATTAGTATTGACAGGGAAATATTATTTTTTACGAATGTTTTATGAGCTCCTAATGGGAAGTCTATCCATAATTCTACATAATAACCTGAATAAATATTTGTTAGATTATTTATTACATTATTTACTGTGTTGTATCAATGCAGTTAGACTGTGAGAAACTCTAAGGGTTCTAGCTGAAGTCCAAAAGCCCAGCATTTAACTGTCTTTAAAAGTGCAAAAAAATGCTGATATTTCCATTGAAAGATGCGGTAACCTCCAATTGTTTCCCCAGTGAGACGTTTGCCCTGTACCCGAGGGTTCCACATGAGGGCGCGCTCCCTGGTTGTCCAGGCCTGGAGCCTGAATGGCTGCCAGTTACAGCGATTCGACACACATTGGTGGAATCTAAATCCGATTAGAATCTGACGCAAATTAGGAACAGGCTCGCTGGCAATGCATATTTATGAGCGTCTGTCCTTAACGGTCCCCCATCAGATCAGGCTAAGCCGGAGCAGACCTCGCATCAAGGAAAGTGCTGAAATTTGGGGATGTCTCTCGTAACTCATGTGTCACTGCTGCTGGCTTGAGCAGCACCCCCCCCCCAACCTCCAGCCCCCATAAACCCAGACACCCCCCTCCCAGAGATCTGACTCTCAACACTCCGATCCCTGCATTGGACATAATCTTGGAGTCATGGATCGCTAGACTGTAATACCACAGAAATGGGACTACATGAAATGTGAAACAAAATGGTTAATTTGACTAAGATTCTTCAGTGGTTTTTTGTGCTCCCCTCCCTGACCACGGCCCCCCCGGGACTGCGTCCCTTTCAGGGAGTCGGCCTATTGGAAGCCGATCAGGCCATGTGACACCAATCTGGGGAGCAGTGGAGGCGGGTAAATATTTTTCTTGTTTCCCAGCGTAGTGACGGCACTCTTGCGGTTCTGGTGGACCCACAGTGGGTGCGAAGGAAATTCTGATGCGTGCTGGTGTGGCCCTAGCCTAGACAGGACCTGCGGGGGGGCCGCAGTGTACATTAATTGGGAATCCAGTGGATCCATGGCCTCCAGACTAGTTACTGTCCATGATGAAGCTTTACGCTGGATTCTGAGATTGTGGGTGAGCCAACCGGGGAGCGTGGAGATGGACGACGTGATGTCAGATCTACAGATGGACCAATGGGGGACGTGCTTCACCGCACGCCCCCTCCCAGCACACAGTAAGGACTTTTAAAGCGATATATTTCTGTTTTAGACCACTGGCAAGAAACACGTCCCCAAAATAAACATCCCGCCAGGAACGCGCTTGGGAACCTTGTCTTTTCTGGTTCTCTTTCAGTTGAACTTGACAGTTTGATTGATGAGAAACTTTGTGAAAATGCATTCAGTCCCCTGGCCACAGAAATGACAGCGTCCGCCAGCGACAGCCGGCTCTGGCTCCTGAAGCCCGTGCTCAGATATGGCCGACGGGGAACTTAAAGGGTTTCTTTCAGACCGATCCTCCACACACAAGGAGAGTTCCAGAACTACTCTTTGAACTTCGGTCATATGGTCTGTCTGTCGGCCTGTCTCTGTCGGTCGATGACCTCAGTGGATAGGTCTGGGTGGGCTTGTTGCTAAAATCACCCTGTTACATTAGTTAAATGGCAATAAATACAGTCACGAGAGTCAGTCTTCACTGCCCTTTACTCTTCAGTCATTTGACTTTTTCCACCCGTGCATGCTCCGAAGTACCCCCACAATTCCCACTGCACCTAGACACAGTCATGTATGCTAGCTGTACCCTGCTGAGTTCCCAGCATGTGTCAGTATACATAACACCCCCCTCCCTTTTAACATGTGGATTTCATCTCCCGGGTATCCGCCATGTCCTGCATCGGCGTGACCGTCCTCAGCGCTTCCGCCTCCCTCTCTCTCCCGTCTCCGATTGGGCCCCTAAAAGCCGAGTCTGATGTGATTCCCTTTAGCTTCCGAGGGCTGCCATTGTGTTCCCCTTTTACCCAGAAGCTTCCTGTCACATGACTGCATTTAGCTGAGCATTTCTGATTGGCCTTCTGAAGAGAATGCATGAGCGATGGTTGGTCGTATAAACCAAACTGGGGGCTAATGCGCGTGCGCACACAGACACAAACACGCACACATGCACAAACACCTGCTTTCCAGATCTTGCGCTAACAAGCACATGACCTCATGATTACAAGTTAATGACTCTACCCTACGGAGGAATTTGGTCCAGCAGACCAGTGACATCTCTTAAAGGGCCCACAGAGCAGCGTAGCACTAAATCTGAAAAACAGCTGGAAACATAGTGGAAGTCTTTACACGCTGAGTCTTCGCTATTTGTAATCGCCTCTGCGTGTCGGCCTCATCACTCCTGCAGGGGGCCTGATTTATCTCATAGAAATTCATACTCGTCAAGTTTAAAGATAGTTTTAGTGTTTGTCTTGGGCATAATGGTCTTCATAGGACTTCTGGGTGCAGTTAAGGGAGGACTGGTTTTATTTGAGAGCCCCTGGGGAATGTCCTTCACAGTTTACCCTACCCATAATTTTATTTGCCAGCAGACAACCGAACGTCTATTGGAGGAAGTACCCCCTCTGTGACCAGAGTAACGGCACATTGAAACACAGCACCGGCTGGTCTCAATTCCCCGACTGTCCACAGTCGTCAGTGTAAAGTAACGCGGTTCAGTCGCACTGGCGTTGGGTTCCAGTCCGGCCAGAAATGAGTTCATCAGACTGAGCATCTTGGAACTGGGGCCAGCTTAACATTGATGCTTAACCATATTGTTCAGTATGTGAACCCACCCAGACAGATTCTAATTATATTCTGGAGCTCTTCACACAGTCTGTTTTTGCAGTTCCCCAGTGATGTTCCTCTGTCCTCAGACGCATAGGAGCAGAGTGTATGGGTGTTAACCAGATTGACCGAGCTGCCAAAGTAGGGTGTTAAACCAGGCTGCTGCCATTTGGTATCTGGTAAACGGATATAATACCTCTCTCGACAAATGCCTGCCCCTATTGATGTCAGTCAACATTGTTAGTCGGCAATGAAATAGAGAAACTTAAGAATCAGAGGGGAAGATCAGAGGGGAAGGTTCCTCATCACTACCCCCCCCCCCAAGGTGGTGAGACTGAAGCACTGCTGCTGCGCGTGCCGTCAAGGAAGTCAAATGCTGCAGGCTCATTCTGTCCATCAGGACCCGGGCCGTAATCCGCATGATTACAAGGCGGCCCTGATGGAACTCGTGACAGGAACCCGGCCGTTTGAAGTCTGGCTGCTTAAATGAGGATTAGCTCTGAGGTCACAGGGACCCAGTCCAGCAAGCCGGGGACGTTCCTATCTCAAAGTCAGAGCAGATTCAGGACTCGGGAGAATGTGATCTCATGGACCTGGTGGATTTAAGCACATGGGAGTAGGTTTGGGTTTGGGCTACACTTAAAGAGCTTGCCCAGCAATTTTACGGGTACAGACTCTAATGGATAATTCATTGGGGGGAGGGTGCAGTTTCCAAAAACTTGCAGACAATAAAGATCCATATGGGACATCCCGCAGCTCCCCCTGAATTTTGGTTTCTCTTCATGTGCATGGCAGTGAGTTTCCCCAAATCAGAAACTCCCAGACGGATCTGTGCCCCCCATCTGCCACCTTTATGGCACAGTATGCTCACTCTCTGTTCAGGTCATCCTGGTGGGGTACACAGCTTAGCTGGACCTGTACAAGCTGAGAGACGCAGATTAAGGAAAATACACCTTTATCCCCCCCATGGGAAGATTTTTGTTGACATGCAGAATAATAATATCTCCCAGCTTAAAAGTCACCCCCCAAAATATAGCACAGTTTGGACACAGTTTTTCCCTTCATCCCTGCTTCCCTGGAGTCCAGGCACAGTCCTTAGACTGCACTAGGATTTTTCAACAGCATGTTCCACTCCACCTACCACCCTTCTGTATCTTGATATTACCTCACCAGCAGACCGCAGTGAAGAGCATGATGCTGGTTGTGACAGGCCGCAATAACACGTTTATCAGTTTGCTGAATCTACCAAATAACTTTTCTTCAGAATCCCACCATGCCGTCATGCCAGGGCAGCCGGTGAGTGATGCTGCCTGTGAGGTGCTTTACACTGTACTGTTCCTACACTCTCTCCTTGGATGGTGACAGCTGTCAGCAGCTCCCTTCTCCAGGCGAGAACCACCATGAGCTCCTTCAACTTCCTGATGTGAAGCTGCGGATCTTCTTACACCATCCAGCAGATTCTTTGGCAGACATCTGCGCTCCTCCGCACTTCCTCGGCTGATACATCCCACAGTCGGAGGATCATCAGAGAACTTCTGAGTTGTACCTACAGTGGAGTAAAGAGCAAACAGCAGTGGTGACAGTACTGTCACTTGGTGCCTCCTTGTGGATGAACTGTGGCTGGTTAGTGCGGCAATCTGCCATCCAAGCCAGCATGTTGTCCTCAAATAGCTTGAGCTTGTCCCCCAGCAAGGAAGCAAGTCTGGTATTAAACACGCTAGCCTCTCCAACAAGTGAATCTGCATGACATCCAGGTGCAGGTAAGCTAAGTGAAAAGTATTCAATAAAAAAATTAATTTGCTGTGTGGGCAGCTGTGTCGGTTGGGACTCAGATGGTTGCCAGTTCAAATCCCAGAGTTTGCAGAGTGATCCTACGATCGGGCTCTTGAGCAAGGCTCATAACCCCAATTATGTCAGGTGGCCAGGTCATGTGACACTCAATCACTCTCCTTTGTAGGCGGCTTGGCGTGTCCAAACTTTTGACTAGTATTGTGTGTCTGCCTGAGCATCCTTTCCTGGAATTTACCAAAGGGGAACCTTTTGCAGGCGTAGGGAAGGGATCAGCATGTTACAGAACCTCTCCCAGCTGGAAAAGCACTTCGGGGCCAGTAGCATCAGGGCCTACCATCTTGCCCATCTGTAGCTGTCCTCTCCTCTAACCTAAGCCAACAGCATAGACAGGCCTGAGAGAGAGCTGGAGGCTGATGGGGGATGGTTACGGGGAGTGTTGACTAAGAGCAATGTGACTTAATGAGGCCCTCCTGCTGGCCTAAGGGCAGCTGTGTCAAACGTGTTAGAGTTAGTTTATCTCCCTTGCCCTCTCCTGATTCCCCACTGCACAAGGGCTGTCCATCTTGCCGCACCCATAATCCTCTTCATCTTTTTCCATACCTATGATAGCCTTTGCTGGAATTGTTTATGATTTGCTGGAACTGTATAAGATTTGGTCACAGAGCTTCTGTTTGAACTGTTTGAGATTGGTGACACAGGTTATTCCCTGCTAATGGGACCAGCACGGGTTAGCTGCCTATGGAATTGCCCTGTGGAAATGTACCTGTCACCCTCATCTGGTCCCTATAGGTCAGCCACTGTGGGGCTTCCTCCCTGATACTCGACGCGGTCCTTGGGAACCCACAGATAGTCCACGTTTGTGCATGGCTCTAAGCAGAAACGTGAACTGCCTGCAGGTCCCTGAGAACCGGATTGGGAAACACTGTTACAGAGCTTAGGGATAGTCAGGTATGATCCAAAGGCCCCTCATCCATGGCTGTGAGCTCCGCATGGCTCCACTTGGGAATAGTATCAGTCCTTCTCCTCCGGCATGCATGGGCATCTTAAAGTGTATTATTATTTCAGGTGAAGAAAAGCTGTAAAACACCTTGGAGGATGCTCAGCCATCTCATTGGTCTTGTTCAAATGGGACTGCTTTTCTAAGTGAGGAAACACAGCAAAGAAACATTAATTTACAGGCTGTAAAGCTCACTGTTTCGTGACTCAGTGTGACTGCAACGTCATGACGTGTGAAGGGGATGTTCCTGGCTGAGTTAGCAGAAGGAAAACATTTGTCACGTACAGACAATCTAGGGGGCTTCATGGGTTTATGTTGGGTTACAGTTAAAGCACACTGATTGTTTTGCTATTATGGAGAGTTCATGGTGTGGAGAGATGGCAGCTCTCAACGTTTGTGTTTGTACTGCATGCGTGACAAATCTCTTGTCACCTCGCCGTTTGGCTCAGAGCAGTTTGCTGTAAGCAGGACCAGTTTGTCACAGGGTACCAAAGCACGGGCGGAGGGGAGGGGGCAGTCAGTAGATCACTCGGTACTGGCAGGAAGAATATACGTGCAACCCAAAGATGAGCTGGCCCGAGAGGCCAGGAGGTACTGTTCACTGCAGCAAAGGAACACCTGCTGGAGGCGGGGTGCAGCTCGCGCTCTTGGCAGCCGCCTCTCATTAAAGGAGCACTTTGTAAAGTGATCTCTCGTGTTTAATCAGAGGTTAAATGCTTCCTCCCTAGGTCTCCCCATTTGTGGCCAGGCAGCAGTTCATTTGAAATGCCTCCACAAGTACAAAATAGGTCTGAAAATACCATAACTCTCGGGACTAATTATGTCCTTTTTCTGAAAGCCGGTGGGGGGGATTAGGTGTCACGTTGCTTTCCACGTTGATTCATCAGCTGTCAATGAACTGCTACCGATACTGAGCAGTAGCAGGCAGGTCCCTGTTTCCCCAACCTCCCTCCCTCCTTGTGCCCCGGCTTTCGCCCACGCTCCGGTCTGTGCCAATTTTCCTCACAGTGTCTCCCCAAGACAGCTAAGAGTCCGTTTTCTAGGATCCCCAGTTGCTCCAGTGACTCACTGAAAGCAGGCCTGGAGGCTCTCCGAAGCACCAGACCTGTTCCAGTGTGGGAGAGCCTCTGAGGTCCCACCTCCGTTTCAGTAGGATTGTCAAAAGAGATTGATGACTGCACAGATTTCTGAGTTTGGGTCCGCAGTTTGGAAGCCGTCTGCTTCCTCATTGTACCAATAGGAAAGGCAGTCAGAGGGTCACGGTCCGGGATAAAAATTCAGGACAAAATTTGGAAAATCAAGCCTGGGATTGGGTTTCAGATTGGCTGAGGTCCCCCACTCATAGCTCGTTCAGGGCATTAAGAGGTCACTCCCCTTTCTGGTGGTCTTGTGAAGACCCAACATCAGAAACTTGAGCTCTGACCTAGAGCAAATTCGTTCAGTTGGTGTAATTCAGCATAGCGTTCCTGCTTTGACCTTTTCTGGTTCTGTTTCCTTGCCGTGCAGCGTCGCCCCAGCGTTGCCAGGCCATCCACCTTCTGTACCTGAGGAGGCTGTCAGGTCTGGCAGACATGGCTAACAGGAGGCTAACATTTGATGTTCACCCATCAAAGCACAGCTCGGGGCAAAGAGGGGCTCTATCTCGCTGACATTGACGTTTGTGTTCTTTGTTAATTTAGCTCGTTCACAGATGTCATTTACATTATTATTTTTCTGCATTTTCTTCTGCTGAGGCCATTTTTGGTTAACCCTAACCCAGGAGCGCCTCTCAGGCCCTGGGGTATCTTCCCACAGTGCCACAAGCCCAGCTCTCCATCCCTAGCTGTTCTCTTGCTATCTACACCCAAGTCCAGCCACCATCTGTGTCAGAAATATCACACACGAAGACAAACTCCACAGTTATTTGCTTAAGCTCCCAATCAAAACCCTGCGGAGGAGACACTGGTTCGGTTTTCCATTAAATTATTCTTGCATAGACTGTGTTGTAACTTTTCAAACCGCATCCCAGAAACCATCGCTCAGCTGCTATTCCTTTCCTTATGGCCGTTTGATGTGAAACAAACCCATTTTCCTGCATTCAAACACGAGCGAAAGAGCTGTTTTTGTTTTTGTTTTGTTCAGAGATAAATCGCTGCCATCTGTGCTTGATTTTGTTTTCGGCAGCCGATTTCAGATACATATCCTCCAAGCATGTCTCTCCTGTCCTTTTGCACGTTTGACATTAGTAGGAAATAGACAGGGACACAAAAATGTATCTAAATGCACGTTCCGTGTTTTTAAGCTCTAAGTGGTAAATCTGAATGTGATGTGCCTCATGTTGTGATGCTGACACTGGGACTGCTATGTGGGTTAAAATTGCCCATGGCCAGCAAGTCTTTTCCTCTCAGTGTGTTTGCAATAATCAAAGTCACGTTCCTTGCTTTAATTCGGCATTCTGTGCTATTTCCTGTTGGTCTCCCTTCAGGGGTGGAGGGGCATCGTAAGGGAAATAAATAATATTACCCGTGGCTTTTCAAAAGAGAGGCTCTCTTTTCAGGTACAACTTCTCAGTAAAATACAATCAGTGATATTTTGAAGGTGACAGCATGGGGTCTTCTTTTCCAGTGAGGTATTGGATTAAGTCCTGTGGATTAGTACCTACAGAACTACAGAATGGAAAGGTTTATCATCTTTGTTTCCTTTTAGCTGACAGGGATGTTACAGCAGCACTTATATTGCTCATAACAAGGGTGATAACTGCAAATGGGTGTATCCAGTTGCTTTGAGGGCGGCGCTATGATGGACATCTGTAAGAATAACGGCGTCTAGCCAGAAGCCTCCTACAGTGTTACAGCCCCGAGAAGCATGTTGTGGCCCTGTAGGGCACCAGCGGCTCTATTCCTGCTTAGCTGTGCCTAGAATTCTTATTGGGCCAGCACCACAAATCCGACTTTGATAAACACGTTGTTCATCCAAGTTGTTCAAATCACTAAAAAAGGAAATACGGGGGGGTGTAAAGCCATGGGAAATCTTTTATAGGGTGTGCTGTAAAACATAAAAGTCTTGAAATAAAATTAAAAATAGCTCATTGAGGTCAGTGGCAAAGCTTCTCTGCTAACGTATTGCTTTGATCTTTCTAGCCTAAATGAAATGATTTTTCCCTGACAAATTGCCTGTGATCAGTACTTACTACTGGGTGATGTGAGCAGGATGGCTAATCAGCTGACAGGCGTAAGGTCTAGCTGAGAAGTACTAGCTAAATTGTACAAAATAGTCTTTTCATACTGAAAAGGGAAAGACTGACAGCTGCTGGCTACCTCTGGTATCCGGATAGTGTTTCCCGGGATACAGTGGGGTGTGAAGCCCTTTCCCTGAGCCTGGACAGGGAGGCGCTGGCCAGTGGTGGAGTCTCAGTCAGAGTCCCCAAAATGCCCCCCAGCTGTTTAGTTTCGGGGTACGTCGGCCTGTCGGCTTCAATAATAACACAATAACCTCCACGGGTTCGGCCTCTGTGGTCACTTCATATTTTTTCCCCCTTAGGTCTGTATGTCTCTCCCACCTCTAATGACGACTCGAACATGTTGTGTTTTTCATTAAATGCAGCATATAAATTGGGTCACACAGTGAGCCTAAAGCTCAAATTACAATAAACAGGGTCAGAGACACGAGTCAGCGCAACAAATCATAACTATTATTCTGATCTAAGTATTGAAATATTTGTATCAGTGTCAGTGCAGAACGTCCGTTATGCACAAACAGAACCCCCCATTAGGAACTATTTGCTACACAGTTTAACGCTATTGATTTTATTTCATTTGAATGAGTCCAGTTATTGCATTTTACCGAGCAAGGCTATAACCATTGTAAAGTTATACTAATTGGTTTATAGTTCATAATATATATTATTTTATAGATTCTAGTGAGGAAGTGTCATTTGAGTTAGCTGAGTAATTGTCAATGCTTATCGCCAGTCAATGCTAGCCGGCATATTTTAAACTGAAATATCTAATCAGCTTTTACAAGAGCACATATCACAGTAGGTGGGGAAAACGAGCTTCCCAGGCAGGTAGCCTGCATCTTCGTTGGGCGTCTTGGCCTATGGTTCTGTTGGCCGCCACACCGGGTTCAGCACCAGAGCGCAGAAAAGCGGTACGTTTCCGAGAGTAAGACTCACTGAAATCGGTTAGTTACACCAGGACATGCTCAGTTTGGGCAAAAAAACCTGAGAAGAAATGTTTGGAAACTGAAGCGACTGGTGGCATGATGTCCACAGCTATGATCTAACTTGGGAATTAGCAGGAATTAGCGGGAGATTTTTTAGCAGAGTTTTAGAGCTGGACTTTAATCACAAGAGATTATATCTGTGTTGCTGTTGGGCATGGAGCCCTGTAACTGACTCTAATGACTCTAAATCGGGGTGGTGTGGGTCACCGGGACTCTCACGGTGTCTGTGCTCCCAGACCAATCACTGTTGTTCATGTTCATAAATCCAGAAATTGTGCTGAAATGGTGGCAGGAAGCATAGTCACAGTTCATTCTTTAAAATGATCAGTTTTAATGGCGGGTAATCACCGGAGGCGGGCTGGGGGGGGGCATGTTTTGACGTTATTTTGGCATTTTCCGGAATTCCGTTCCACTCGGCCCGATGGGGAAAGATGGCGGCTTGGGTGCCAGCCTGACTTGCTCGTCGCGTTTCCGTGCGACTCCATAAAAATCCATCTGATGTGGAGACAGAAGAAAGGCTGGCACGGCTCCAGTCAGTCGGCGCGGCCCCCGGCCCGCAGAGCCCTTCAAAAGCCCGGCGCGCCCCCCCGTGTTTATGCTTGTACACCGTGCACAGGTACGAACAAGAAAATCCCTGTTAAGTTGTCTTGTGCCACTTTGTCGCGAGCTGGTCCCGGCCGGGTGCTGAATGTGGAGGGCCCGTGTGAAGCCCCCGGGCTCGCCGGGGTGGGGGTGGGCGGGGGTTTCAAAGGCCGGTGTGAGCCTTCAGTAGCTCTGCCAGACACCCCACCCCCCCGCCACAAGACCTCTGGACTCCCCACCGCAGTTTCCCCGTGGTCACACTCCATCATCGTCTCTCTCTGACTCCAACATCAAATGCACTCCAATCTCTGACCCCCCGCCCCCCCACCGGCGGCTGGACCCACCACCTGATCGATACCACAGCGGTCACTCAGAGGACCCCTGTGTGCTCCCTGCATGGGGGTATGGGCCAGGAAAAATGGAGCAGAAGGGGCAATACTTGAATTGTTTGTTTATAAAATTTTTGTTATCACTTATTAATATTCATTACAGAAAACTTTTGCTTCTCTGCAAGTTTTTACCACAAGATAAATAATAAAAAAAATATATATATATATATATAAAATTAATCACATTTTATTTATTTATCAAATGCTTGGTATGATATGGGTATGACGATAAACATGGAAATGGCATTGTTTCACCATAGCACCTATCAATACCAGCCTCCCGCCATCACCAGCATGAGTCAGCCCACCCATACAAGGAAAGAAACTCACAATGCGTGATTATAAATAAGTCCCCTATTAGCCTGGCAAGAAACACTCTGGGAAAATGAGTCAGAGCCCAAGATAGTTTGTTGATTATGGGGCATTCTTGAGGTTTGGTTATAATTTCCATGATGGTTACAGTAGCTGGTTGGTAGCATTTGACTGGAAAGTGACTGTGTGCCGGGTTTGGATTTGGCGCGGCTCGAACCCTAGGTGTGAGCTGAGTGGCCTTGCTGTGTTCTGACCCACTGTGGCGTGATGACCCATTCTGCCCATTGTGTCCCCCCAGGATTGCGGACTGGTGATCCAGCCCAACTTGCCCTGTGGCCTGGAACCCCTGCCACGCACTCCCTCCCCCACGAAACCTTGCCTGTCCGGAGATGCCCCAGGTCACCCGCCCACCCAGAACAGACACGTGTACACACATAAAACAAAAATAAAACCCATGCACATGCAATCTAGAAATGAAACAAAAAAATCAGAGCGACTACGTGAGCCATAAATTGCACATCTGTAAGATTCCAAGTTAGCAAAAAGGCTTGGTACTCTAGCTCACTGCTAGTGAGGATATCTTCTTAGGAGTTCCACAGGTGCATCTAGACGTTGTGTCCTTCTGGGGCTCATATAATCTCATCTATAAATTAACAATGAGTCCAATGTCCAGAATTATCCTCTAAGGCAACGAAAAACTTTGAGGAGACATTTTAAAATGTGACAGTTGCCAACTCTTTAACAAGCTTGATGAATGTGATCAAACTGTGTGGTAGGAGTTGGTCAAGCTGGTATTTTTAAATTTCTGGTTCATTCCTGCTATTCTCTCACCTTGTTAGTCTTGCTTTACTAAATAGCGGCAGCTTTTACTGCGAGGGGTTATGGTAGATTGGCCTTTGACATTAAAGCCAAGGTTTAAAGGGTGACCTGAATCCTAGCAGTCTTCCGAGTATCCTTGTGCCCGTCCTTAAGGGCCTTTAGTATGCCCGCGTCATGGCTGGTTGAAAGATGGGGGCTGCCCTGTCTTATTTGTGAGGATGGGCCTTTTTCAGAGGGACAGAGAGCTTAGACAGATGAGTGGGGGGCACCCCCCTGCTGGGGTGAAAAGGTTGAGAAACAGCCCCTCCACACACACACACACACACACACGCCAGGCACGATTCCACAGCAAAGTTCTCGACCCATCTAACTGCACTGGGGCCAACCCTCCCACGAAGAGGAGTAACGCCCCTTCCATCCACCATCAGGACCCCCCCCTTATCACCCGACTGAAATGCTGCCACATCCCACATGAAACGTGGCTGAATTAATACTTGTCCTGCCCAACCGGGAAAACATCAGATGTGCGAAACCGTAAATATCATATAACTGTGACCCTTATAAATCATCCCGCCAAATACCGCTGATGCACATACATATTTTTTTACACACTTTCTTTTTTTACTTGAAATTTCTGATCAATGTGAGACATTCGAGCTCATAGAGCATCTTTGTCCGTCTGCCCGCAGGTCGTTGGGTTGTTCCGTGTCTTAGTTGCTCTGACAACAGAACCTGTGACTGGAGGGTGGTATCCTGGCAACCGGATGACTGCTACTACCCCGTGCTGGAAGGGGCCCAGCTTCAGGACTGCATGCTGGCGAGGACGGTGATGATGGACCACTGGCTCTATAGATGTGCCGTCAGGCTGTGTTTATCTGCTGCTTTTGTGTGTTTGAGGTTCTGTATGTTCATGGGGTTCCTCCAGGTAAATTGCCTTTAGTGTAAATGTGTGTCCTGCAATGAGTCCCCTCCCCCATGCAGGGTGGCCCTGCCATGTGCCCTGTGCTTCTTGTATGGGTTCCAGGTTCACCGAGACCCTGTACTGGATAAGCTGTTATGGGAGATGGACAAAGGGGTACAAAATGTCAAAACCCAGCAGGTCCTGTTCTGGGACTGATAACCTGAAACCTGGAAGACAAGTTGCTCACCAGAACCATGCAAAATGAAACAAAACCCGGCATATCTTTAAGGACACATACTGCTGTTTTTGAGAGGTGAAACAGGTGCCAAAGTTCATTTGGCGTTAAATACAGAAGGTGTATAGAGTAGCCCACACAAACAAAGCAGGAACATTGTCCATTTCAGGTTTTTTTTTCCTGCAGCCCTCCTGAATTTCATCTGAACAAACAAAACCAGAAGGTTTGGTCTTAGTTTTTATTTTTATTATTTCTTTCAAGATTTAAGAAATGTCCTAGAGGCCTCTGTTCCACTCCACAGAGGAGCCAGCCACAAAAATGCCACCGTCACAGCTCTCAGCAGCTGAAAACCATCAAACACACAGGCGCTGACGGAGTGTAGGCTGTAGACTGAATGCCGCCCGGCCCGTCCTCGGCCCTGATGCCCACCCTGGCCCTGAAATCAGGCCTAGCCGGGTTCCTGGGGGCAGGACTCAGTCCATCGGAGTGCAGAAGGAGCCAGGCACAGCTTCCATGTTAACTCCTGATGGTGGGAAGATGTTCCAAAAATGCTAGGCTAATATTTTCCACATGGGTCCCATCACTGCATATAACAGCAGGAGTTTATGAGGGACTATGCAATAAAATAGTTACCGTCCAAAACATTTGAGTTTCTCAGTACATGTATCTATGTCTGGTTCTCCCTATTCCCCTTCATTCTGCGACCCTCAACTGCCGATAAGATTATATTTGATTTTGATCTTGTCTGGAGGATTCCCGGAGGATTTCATAAGGGTGTTCCTTAGAAATGGCCACTCGGTCGATTTCACCCAGAAAGCCTCAGCTGCAAGAATTTCTTGGACTGCCTCATAGTTGCTGCCTCCAGCTAAATGAATCACAGGCTCAACAAAACAAAATAGCAAATTGTTTTGGGATGGAGTGGAGCGTAGGGACGATGTCCTTTGAAGCAGCTTCAGATCGTTCCTCAGACACCTTCTATCTTACTCACCCCATCTGAGTGGTAAAAGCTTAGGTAACTGCAGAGGATCAAGTGAGCATAGTCCGGAGTCACCCCAGGACACCGATCTCCCATGGGTTCCTGAGACATGTGTAACTAGTCTATTCTGTTAAAGTACTTGGAAACAGTTTAGAATGCATCAAAATACTCACGACTTTCAAGGGCTTGGGTTTTTGAGTCCCGACTTTAAAGTCAGAAATTTGTTTTCCGGGCTGTTTTTCATTCCCCCCCGAACCCATCCTGATTTCAGGAGTGTCTAAAAGACAGCAACGCTGCAGATGGGCCGGCGGTTTGGGCGTGAGCCTGCCCCGCTCCTCTGACACAAGATGCTGCTTCCTCCTTCTTGTTGGGTTAATTGCCCGTGAAATAGGACGGCATTTCGAGCGTTGCTGGTGCCACTGGTGGCTCCCAAGAAACACAAACACTGTTGCCTGAAGAGCTCTGTTAGCTGCTTCCCTGCTGTTTCCCATGTGCTGAGTGGGGCGAAGGTCAATGGTGTTACCGGCAAGTGGCCAACGGTACTGGGTCTCCTGGGTAGTCAGGTTTAATGTGATCCACATGAGCGGCCTTGTCTATCCTCATGACCCGGACTATTACGGCGCTCTCTCTGCTTAAGAGATTTCATCGTAATGAAAACGCTCAATGGCTACCGAGGACAGAAGCAAGTGGCTTGAGGGACTCCATCTGTAAAGAGGACATTCGCAACCAGGATTGCAATGATCTTTTGTAATTGTCATGTCAGTTCACAGCTATATCGTCCAGTCGTAATGATGCTTTTGGGAACTCTCGACAGGTGTTGTTCATCGGAGATTCCACTAACCGTGGGATGATGTACTACTTCGTGGAGCGGGTCAACGGTACCCTGGAGGCCTGGGACAAGGCCCACAACACCGTCATGTACCATGATGTCAACAACGGTGGTACCCTCATCAGCTACTCCTATTACCCGCAGTTCTGGCTGGACAAAAGCCAGAGGCCCACTTTCGAGAGGGCTCTACAGCAGCTCATCGAGAGGTATGGTATACACCTGGGTCAGGGAACTGGAGCTTTAAGATCCCCTTGGTCGGACCATATGCCCACCAAATCCCTCCTGCTTCATTCCAGGTCCCATCCACTGGAGAACTCGCCTCAGACAGTGCTAGTTGTTGGAGGAGTCCAGTGGCTCACCCCCAATCATCTGAAGATCCTGCAGCAGGTTCTCAAACGGTACATTTCTTATTGAAATTAGAACAGGTGTAATCCGGGGAAAATCTCTGACACAGATCATAACAAGTGCTGTTTGTTGTCTTGTTTCATTTCCTTTTCCTGCGGATTGTTAATGGACAGAATACAGTTGTCTGTTTAAAGAAATGGAAGACATGGAGTGAGTGTTTGTACTCTGCATTAGTGAGTGAAACTGCATATTAAATTCAGTCTTCGCAGTGATATTTCTGTTTTTGCTCATTACTGGTCACTGTACTTTTCACTCATTTTTTGGCACAAATTGTGCAGGCGTGTGCAATGAAGGGAAATTAATTTGTCCTTCTCTTGTCTATTCACCGAGTATGGCGTGGCAGTCGTGTTCCTGAGGAACAGTCCTCCATGTTTCTCTTTATGCTGTTTCTCCTTCATCCTTGGCTCTCTTTCAGGCAAAACCTCCACAACATCCTGGTGGTGGTGAAGTCTGTCGGAATGGGTTTCCATCTCCCAGTGGACGGAATCCGTTCCTTGTCTCCGGTCAGTCACTCAGAAGCATTGTTCCACACTCAGACCTTGCCAAACGCTTGCATAACCAGTTGCCAAAATTAGCAACATGTGATATTTGTGAAAACATGCTTTATTAATGGATTAATGGAACCCAGCAGGATTCACATAAAATAGACTGTATAATCAGTATATAATCCATAATATAACATGAGCCTGTCTAACCAGCATGGTTTGCATTTCTATGTGGAGTTCTTTCAAATCTATCTCCCGTACCTCTCTTCAGAGAGGAGTGCAGGATCTTCACAACCTGAATGAGAATATTCTCACGACCGCAAAGCTTTATGGGTATGAGGTCATCGACACCCTCAGCATAACCATGGGTCGATACAAGGAGTTCCTCCAGGGAAAATGCGCCTGCCACTTCCATGAGGTACCGTGAGTCACTCCACGCCATTACCACGCCATAACATTTTTATAGAGCAGAAACTATTATCCAAAGCAGGGTTGATGACTAGCACACAACATTTTTTGTTCCTAGTTACCTTTTCTTCAGTCTTCACACATTTGGTTCTATCTTTATTATTCCATTTAGTACTACATACATACCTGGGTAATAAGAAACGTTTTCTCGCCAGTGATCTTAGTGATTTCACAAGACGGCCTTGTGTCAAATCACACGACAGTTAACGATACGACCATGTGCCATCCCTCTAGGTTATACATTCAAAACAGCTGTGACTTTGCAAAATGCAACTGTCACTAGCCCCGCGGTGGACCCGTTAATGAGCAATTAAGCGATTATTGACAGGGCTGATTTTCATTAGCTATCAGAGGGCATGTTGGTAGCAGATGTGCGGAGATTCAGCATGATCCTGTTTGGGCGGCACAGTTTTTAGTGACGGTGCCGATACCACTGGCAGGCAGGAAAATTCTTCACCACTGATCCGTGGCTAATTCCCTTCAGCAAGACTTAAATGCGAGGAGAAAGGAAAGACTCTCCCTGACACTCAAACATGATGTATGCTGTACAGAGCAATAGTTTATGTCTGGGCATAATCTTTCTTATTGTGGTGTGACACGCTGCTTTTCCATAATTTCTGTGACAACATTATACAGTGTTCACTGTTCCACACCACTGAAAATGTTGCTAAATACATCAGAAACATAGGACAGAAATTAAGAAAAATACGCTGTAACTTAACAAATGAATATAATGATGCTGCATATGCCTTACACACGAATTTGGAAAGAGCAGATTGTGTTGTGAGTGTGGCCACGATGCAAAGGATTATGGGTGAGCTGGTTGTGACTTGTGCAGGTTGGAAAGCTTGCATTTTCCAAGGGGCCTCAGCACAGGGACACGGCGCTATACCGACAAGCAGCCGAGATGTGGCTTGGACCCAGCGGGACGCTGGACCTGCAGGAGCCGGGGTCCAGATCAGACTCGTCTTATCACGTCAAAGGTCCCGTAAACCAGGTCTACTCAGAGATCCTTCTCAGCAGGATGTGTGGCAGCAGGTCGAGGAACGTGACTGCTGGACCCCGCTGAAATGTGTGTGTGTGTGTGTGTGTGTGTGTGTGTGTGAGAGAGAGAGACACACACAGCTTAATGAGGGACAACAGTCACTTCAGTCATGAAGGCAGTTCCTGGAAGGTCACTTTGTTCCCCTCTGATTGGTTCAGAGTCGACCCAAGTCATGTGACTTCTGGTTCTGTGAAAGGACCACAGATTGGTGAGAGAAGGAGAGACTATGTGGAATTGAAGTCTTACCAAAACTGACTGAGAGAGAAAGAGAGAGAAACTGCATTGACTTATTCCAGTGCAATCCGCTCTGCACAGAGAAACTGCATTGACTTATTCCAGTGCAATCCGCTCTGCACAGAGAAACTGCAAAAGGAAAAAAAGAAAAAACGACAGCAAACAGCTGAAGCTATTATAGCTGCTGGCTGTCAGAAGAAACACAATGTTTTCATAATGCCGCTGCGGCGTTTATGCGCGATGGGCTAAGAAAGCAAGCGAGCAGTGAGACACTGAGCGAATGCCGGCAGGGCATGTGGGTGCAAGTCCCTTTGCTGCAGTGGCTCGGCCATAGCTGTGAATTCCAGCTTCCTCTGTACTGTATACCTCACTATTTTAAAGTGTTTAATCATGTGAAATGCCAAAGATCTTTTGTATAATTAAGCAAATATCTTACTTCCTGTATTCTCATAAACATTTATATATGCATATATTTATATATATATTTTTACAGTCTTTGAGTGAAACTGATGATAGAACAATACTTACCAACTGATAAAGTATTATTTTGTATTTATACCTTCCTATATTTTTCTAGCAAATATTTGATTGGTAACTGAAAAGTATTTTCGCGTCTATCGTTTATACAGTCAGATCTGGGTTTGAACTGAGAGAATAGGACTGATTTGTGCGAAAGAAAAGTTATTTAACTACAAACTAAGGCAGATTCAGATTTATCAGTCTCCAGCCGCTTTGTATGTAGCTTTGCATAAAACAATAAGATGCTGAAGGAAGGATACAAATGCATTGTACTGTAATAATTGTATAAATATTGTATTTTGTAGGTAAACGTGTTTATTAAAACATTTTCCTATGTGGCTTTGTCTCTTGCCTTATTCTTAGCTGAAACTGAGAGGATACGTTTCAAAATAAACTGTGTCGTTTAAATAATTTCAACCTATTTCAGTAGCATGAAACGAAAAGAAAAAATAAATATACCACGTTGTTTTTTCTGTAATTCTGTGTGTTTGTCTCAACTCAATCCTGGGCGATAAAAGGCCTCCCGCCGCTTAATAATCGCACAGTTCCCTGACAGGACAGAGCGGCACTTTGCGCCTCGCCGTACCTCCTAATCCAGCCTTTTCTTTTATATGTCATATATCTATCTGGCCATACCATACTTATTCCATAAATGCGCACCTAACGTAGGTCATCTATCTATATATATATATATATATATGTTTCTATCTATCTATCTATATATATATATATATATATACACATACATACATACACACACACACATATAAAACTATATATACACACAGAATACTATAGATATAATACAAATATATATGTATAATAGAATTTTTTTTCGATGACTGCTACACATTTTAAGAGCAATAATTCGAATAATTATTTAATTGTTAAATGACAAACAGCGAGATTTTTTCCGCAGTTGCTTTCTCTAAAATTGTTAAGTAACGAAAACATCCGGTCTGTGTGTTTCATGCGGCACGTGACTCAGATTTCACGCCCCATTACTACAGTATCCTGTCGGGGGGGGGGGGGTCGGTGTCCCGAATTACCTTAATGAAGAGCCAGCTGCATGCTTGAACTTCATACCATATGCAAGAAGTGAGCCCTTTAAACCAGCCCGTGTAAAGGAATCCGCTAGGCAAATACTCGGTGTAATGTGCTGTAATGGGGCATAATAATATAACTCAGCAGGGAGGTCGCGCTATGGGGGTCTCGGTAGAGTGCCCTGTTTCAGCCCAGCGGAACTCACCGCAGTCCGCCTGATCTGGGTGTTTCTCGCCTGGGAGGCCGACACTGGTGCCACATGTGTTGGTTAAAAATGATGTCTGAAATTCAGCCGAAGCACACGAGTGCAGACGCCGCCGAGAATGCTATGTTCGCGGCAAGGCTTAAACGGTGCAAGGAGTCGACGGCGTACATGGGGAGACGAGAGTCACGCTTGTTAGACGCTTCGTGTGCATCCGTACATTCAGTTCCCGAGATGAAAGGGCGCGTTGTAAAAAACTGGACTTGTTGGACCTCAAATGCCGATTGTTGCGAGAAACTGTAGACTCTCCCCGCAGTCCGGTTCAGTGCCAGAACGAAGTGCGAACTGTTTACCTTTATTGCGATTTATTACTAGTCACTAGTCACGTCAGTGTTACTGTAAATAAACAGAACACCAATCTGTTTTATATGCAATGCTTTGGGTGCAACATTTAGAGTAGCATATAACTAGCATCTCCCCGAGTGTCAAACGTTACTGGCCTCGTGAAACAGACGCATTTTAAGTTATAAGGAAATTGAGTTCGTCTGACATCAATTGCAAATTATATGGGTCTAAACGGTGCAGTTTATTTCACAATTTACAAAAATGCCAGCAAAGTTTTGTGCGAAAATTACAGTGGCTAAAAAATATGGCAAATGAAGGCTATATAAATACACCTTAAAATATTTTTTGGGAGTGAACGTCGTTATTTTTAATATTATGAACGAATTAAACTGCTATTCAGATGTGTGAGAAATGTATTGCTTTTGAGAGCATATAGGATATACTGTCTACGTCCTTCCTAAATGTTATGACAGTGACGGTAAACCATGCTTGGACCTATCAGAAAATAGATACGTACCGGTTCTGTTTAAAATGGCAAAATTCATGTTCGTATGGGAAATTCATAAATCACATTAAAAAATATAGCCATTGTAATATTCGTTGCTGGCATTTTTATTCTGAAATAAACTGCATATGTCAAACTATATTGCATCTTTATCGTTGCGGCTTTTTTGTTATTTTTTGCTTAGTATTTAAATTTTTTACTTTATTATGTCAATTAACGTACATAAATTCATCTTCAGGCACTAAATACGAATTCAACAAAACTGAATGTGTAACCCCAAAATGTACACTTTTATTTTAAAGCTTATTTTGTGAGCAGCACCCAACTTCTGTGTAAAAATGTTAGATGGCACTCGAACTTTGATGATGATGATAACAATAATAATAAGAATAAAAATAACCGCTAAAGGCGTATTATTGATGTGATAATCATAATTCATAGTATTCCTGCTAATTATTGTTAGAACAAACTATTAAATGTTTTACACTGTTTAATATACAACACATCGATCCTGAGTGGATTAAATTGCTTTAAATGTTTAAAGCAGTTCAAATTCACTAAAAATATTAACTACTAGAAAAATTAAACTATATTTTTAAGAAAGTAATTTTATTTTGATTTTAATAATTCATCGTTATTTATCCGCCGGTTCAGCCTTTAGTATTTATAATGCTCTTTAAACCACATACAGCCCTGTAAGGTCAACCCATTCTATCTTTCGGCCAATTATGTTATAAAATCGACGCATCTTCTGAATATTAATGAACTCCTCGGCCAATCAGAGACGCGAAATGGGCGCAGGAGGAACGTTCAACCCACACTCCACACGACGGAGATAAAATGGGATGTTTCGCACAGCGCTACACCAATGAAAGTTAATCATATTAATCTTGTGCGATCAACGTCAAATACTGTCCGCCCGTTACATGTCACCTATCAATCGCCATTCAATGGAGGTAAAAAGAAACTTTTTTTCTGGATAGCCACCAGAAGCGGACTTTAGTACACTACTAAGTGAAAATATAATGGGTAATATGTAATTGTGCTCGATGGGTCTGCAGACTGCGCTAACATGCTGCAGGCTTAAATGAGGTGGTCATGGAGAATAAAGATTCTTGTGGAATATATAAAACCTACACCGTCATTTTCTTCTTTTCCTTGTATCCCCTTCTCTGCCAAGGAAGCTGGATGTAAGTACTGTGTCTTCGTTACTCAGCATTCTCAAGTATTTTCATAGCTTATCTATCCAAAGAATTTGCCTTGTTGCTCTGGGTTGTTTTTGATGACTTTTTCCAGTAGCCTAGCATTCTCAATATAAGAATGTCAATATTTGTATTTTTAAAATCCTGGTTATCTTTTTTTTTTTTGCTGGTCCATTTCTTAGGTGGCTGGGAGTTACATCCATGGGTGTACCGGAGAAAATGGGCTGCTCGAATCTACCTTTGACAGGCAAACAGAAGGATGTATGCAAAAGAAAGCCGTATCTGTTAGCGAGCATCAGGGACGGAGCGCGTCTGGGCATCGCCGAGTGCCAGACGCAGTTTAAGCACGAAAGGTGGAACTGCTCCGCCACGAAGGACTTATCCGTGTTCGGATACGAACTGGCCGGCGGTAAGAGCCATCTCGCATTTTGTGTTTCTTTTTTTGTCGAGATTTGTTTTTGTCGACACCGTATTTGGTGAAAAATCATGGCAGATTGGTTGCAACGCAGGCCATAAGAATCAGCTTGCAGTCTGCCCATGGAATTATGCCTAAATTGTTTTAGTGAAATCTACAATAATTTCATTACTATTTCAATGCTCCCATACCTCGATATATCTTCATTCTCCGATTGCAGTTTTAATCACTGTTTATGTAGCATATGTATCCACGCCGAATTTCAGGTCCGCTTTATGAGAGACGTGTCGAAACGTCCCAAATCTCACAGCGCACATCCTATTTTCTGCATGCGGTAGGTGTTTTTCCTGGCCGGCAGTGAAGGTAAAGATGAGGGTGGTTACGTGCTTCGCCCGGCAATAGCTGTTTGGTTTGCGGAGCGGCAGCTGCGGGTCGCTAAGCGGGCGGCATCCTGAAACGCCGCACATCTGCTGCGATTTTCCAGTCTCAACAGACCACTTATCCACGGCCAAGCACTGTCTTTGAAAAGGGCATTACCTCCTAATCCCACCTTTAATCCTGTGGGATTGTGGTAATTATGGGATCCTGGAACGTGTAACGTTAGAAAGCGTAACGGTGAAATACGCACCAGAAATGTCTGGTTCCCAGATAGTGTGGATCAGTACTGCGCGTACATACTGCATTCTCTTTGGAAAGTTCAGATCTTAAACATATATTCCGGATTAAAGAATTATTTTAAATAAATGCTTCATTTTACGCATTTTTTTCGGCGTTTGGTGAAGCGAGGCGTGTCGACATTTTCTAGGCCTATATTTAAATAATTTAGATTATTCGTTTAATTTAGTTTACCTTTGTAGACAAAAAGTTTATAAATATTTTTGATATTAGCCTGCCGGTTAGCATTCAGTTACAATCAGTTGTATGCCGTGTACAGCTACCACGATCAACTTAAAAACAGTCCTAACTACACGTAGGCCCAATCCTTCGTCTTTAATCGCATCGACTGTTACAGTATCTATTCCAGTGGATGGCGATCATTTTAAATAGGACATTTTTGCGTGATTTATGGTGAAACATGATAAGCGTTCAGTAGGTAGCTTCGTCATATTTTTACATGACAAATAAATTACGTACATGGGGAAGCACCTTGAACTGAAAATACCAACGTAAACATTGGTTTAAAATATAGTAATTGATTTTGGAGTATTGGGTAATTTTATTAATAGAGATGCAAATTTCCTAGTATTGTATGTCATTTATTCGAACCATGAGAATCATTATTAGCAGCAATGAATTTATAGTGATTTTGCAATGTTTGGAAAATTACCATGAATAGTGAGATTTGGATTTTTCAGTACCCGGATAAATATGCAGCAAAATAGGCCTAACATACAAAAATAATACAACAGTAGGTTGGAAATGCCCAGACGATGGTGATATGATGTCTGTAAATCGGTCGTGAGCATGGTATTTGTGATGACAGTGTTTGATGGAGATGCCGACGTTTCTCATCGGTGTCTGCAGGGACGAAGGAGACGGCCTTCATCTATGCAGTGATGGCGGCGGGGCTCGTGCACGCCGTGACGCGCTCGTGCAGCGCCGGGAACATGACGGAGTGCTCGTGCGACGCCAGCCTGCAGGGCAGCGGCTCACCCAGCGAGGGCTGGCACTGGGGGGGCTGCTCCGACGACATCCAGTTCGGCACCTCGTTCAGCCGCAAGTTCATCGACAGCGGGGTCAGGAACATCTCGGCCAAGGGGGCTGAGGCCCTGGTCGGCATGAATCAGCACAACAGCGAGGCTGGGCGGCAGGTGAGGTGGGGGGGTGGGAAAAATAAGCAGGTAGATGAGGAGATGTGAGAGGATTACACAACAACTGCAGCTTTATGGAGGCTGTGATGACATGGATAATATTCAAAAGCCCATACGCAGATGTTGCCAGCTGGCCAGCAGGGGGCATGGTGGTTAAGGACAAAGCCCCATGGTCTAAAGGTATATATACAGATTTGTATAAATATAACATTCCCCTGTAAAATTTTACATATTGGATTGAAACATTAGCCAAATGGCAAAATAACATTAACAGGACAATAACGCATTAAATTTGTTGTTAACGGCAAAAGGAGGAAACCTAAAAAAACTAAACTGTCCATCTCCCAAGTCTAGATCCCATTCTTCAACTGGGGGTGAAGATTCTCAGACAGGCTCATGAGAAGGCATGGGAGCATGAAACAGTTTTAAAACAGTTCAGGCAGCCATTCCACGCTAACATGCAAGCACAACCCACGCAGTGCCCTGGCTCGCTAATGAGCATCATGCTAACACGCTAACGCAGAATCGGGGTCAGACGCTCTGTCTGCGCCGACGCCGCCCGGATCTGTCCTTGGGGGACCCTCCCTGCTCTCGTTGCTCTGTGAATGACCCCATAAATCAGGAGGTCAGTGTGCCTAAAAGGAAAAAAAAAAAGCGGACACAGTCAGCCCAGTGAGCACTCTTCAGAAGCACACGGGGTGCCTGCAGATTGACAGATGGCAGCCCGACCCCAGGCATAAAAATTGATCCCCACACAGCGAGCGTCTAGCCACCATGAATGCAGAGCTCACTTGTGATCTTCTGCCCAGTGAAACACAGAGCCTGTCCAGGTCTCCAGAGCACCTGGCTTAGTTGAATTCTGTACGGTTTATTTTGACTGTGCACTGCAGTTTTTGCGGCTATACTGAACGGACTCGGCGCAGAAAGGTTGTCTGGCATCGGTGGTGTAGATTCCCAAGGCAATGCAGAGTCGCCCTGTCATGCATTTTTGGGTCATTAAAATATGGTAGAACTTCCCTTTGATGCGGCCAAATCTGTAGATACGAAGTGTCCACCGATGTAGCACTAATGTGATTCTCTGCTGTCGCTCCCAAGTCCAGCACCTTATCTCGCTGCTGCCCCCTACAGGCCGTGGCAAAGACGATGCTGACTGACTGCCGCTGCCATGGAGTCTCCGGTTCCTGTGCCGTGAAGACCTGCTGGCGGACGCTGGCCCCCTTCGAGCGGGTGGGCCGCTTCCTGAAGCAGCGGTACGAGGACAGCGTGCACGTGCTGGACCGCATCAAGGGGAAGGCGCGTCGCAAGGAGAAGGAGCATCGGCGCATGCCTGTCGCTAAGGAGGAGCTCATCTTCCTCAACAAATCACCCAACTACTGCGTGGAGGACCGGCGGCTGGGCGTGGCGGGAACGCGGGGCCGGCGTTGCAACCGCACCTCCGCTGGGCCGGACGGCTGCAGCCTGCTGTGCTGTGGGAGGGGCTACAACACGCACGTGGTGCGCAGCGTCGAGCGCTGCGAGTGCAAGTTCGTCTGGTGTTGCTACGTGCGCTGCCGTCGCTGCGAGAGCATGAGCGACATGCACACCTGCAAGTAGCATTCGAACCCTGGACCAGGACCCCCCCCCCTCCCCCAGGCCTCAGACAGAGGTGGCCATTCCCCAATCAACAGCCTGCAACTGCACACTCAGGAAATGAACACGAACAAGCAGTGATCCCTTGGTGAGATGGACACAGCCGCCCTGCTGCTGTATGGGACCTAAATGGAGCAGCAGACGTGCTTTATGAGACTCGCTGAGTCCCAGCACTGAGCTGGCACAAACGTGGCCGATGCACTCTGTGTACGCCTGTGGCTCTGTGTTTTATGAGATTCGCTGAGTCCCAGCACTGAGCTGGCACAAACGTGGCCGATGCACTCTGTGTACGCCTGTGTCTCTGTGCTTTATGAGACTCGCTGAGTCCCAGCACTGAGCTAGCACAAACGTGGCCGATGCTCTCTGTGTACTCCTGTGACTCTGTGCTTTATGAGACTCGCTGAGTCCCAGCACTGAGCTGGCACAAACGTGGGTGATGCACTCTGTGTACGCCTGTGGCTCTGTGTTTTATGAGACTCGCTGAGTCCCAGCACTGAGCTGGCACAAACGTGGCCGATGCACTCTGTGTACGCCTGTGGCTCTGTGCTTTATGAGACTCGCTGAGTCCCAGCAATGAGCTGGCACAAACGTGGCCGATGCACTCTGTGTACACCTGTGGCTATGTGCTTACTGCAGTCTGGATGCCAGAGCAGACCTGACTCTGAGCACAGGTATGGCCTTGGCCACCTGTTGCATCCCTAAAACCATGTCAGCCGTTTGAGCCCCTAGAGGTTTAAACTATGAAAGGATTCAGAAGGGAATATGACTGATGGGATTCCTGAAATTAGCAGAATGATCATAATAAAACTTTAAATTTGAGTGACTTGGAACATTGTGTTTGCATATCTTTACAACCCACAGACACGACAAAGCCCAATGTTTCTGTTAAATTGTTCAAATTTTGTACTATTTAATAGCATCTAATAATACTGGCTAAACTTGGTTGTATTACTGCCCTGAATCCAATGTTACATTCACTTTGTAGGAATGATTTAGCCGCATCGATACGTCTTATTTCTAAATGTAATTTAATAAATAAGCATTATAAATTGTTTGGATTTATGTATGTATTCTGTAATGATTAACCCAGATAGTTCAAACATGGCAGATTATTTATAGTCTATATATGCATATATTAAAGTAGTATTTTTTTAAGTGTTAATTTTTATATTTGTAAATATTAAATTATCCATAAAAACTTTCGCAAAATATGGCTTTGAGTATCAATGCATATCACGATCATGTTACTACTGTATCGTATCGACATAGTTATGCAGTTTGATTACTGTGTATCGGTCATTTCTTTTTTATATGTTTTTTTTCCATTACCGTAGTATGGTCATCTGTACACATCACATAATATAATATATATATTTGGTGTGTGTCTTTCAAAGTCTGTCCGGAAACCCCAATGGATTCATTAATAATAACTGGTCTTAAAGGGAATTCTCCTTTCTGTGCGTAAAATGCGTTCTGTTGTCCGGCTTTCCGGTCTTTGCGTCTGTTGGTGATTTGTGAGAAGCGACAGAGCTGTGCTAAATACCGTGGGTGCTTTCCTTAAAAGGGGGTGGGCCGGGGTGCGCGCGGAGCCCCGCAAGCCGCGCGGAGCCACGTGTCGGGTCCCGGCAGCGGGGAGTCACGTGGCTCCGGAATCGGGACGGAAATGGACTCGGATTGCGGTCACATCAGTGTTAAACAGCTGATTGGTAAGACGTGTAGAGCTAATTCAAGCGGTTCGGTTGTATTACTTTCATTAACATTTATTACTGTTTTTTCCATGTTTTATGGAAAATGTCGTATATTGACAACACATCAGCATGTAGCATTTAGCAGAATAGTGCTGTGATTTCACTTGTGTCGCTGTTTCTTCCTTAAATGTAATCCTCGGGAATGGCACGTCCACGTGGTTATCGTGTCCTTTAAATCAAACGAATAAAATTTTAAATTTTCTTACATATTGTTGCTCTTGCCGTGCTTTAACGCCTGCTTACTACCGTCTATGCAGTATCTGAAGAAGAGTGTGTGTGTGGGTGTGTATGAAGGCTGTCTCCTATATATATATATATATAGGATACAGGAGGGTAAGCCACCGGAAAATTCTGAGTTTGCATTCACAGCCTATAGCGTATGCAGTGCATACGGGAATGTTACGACCCTTTCCCGTTGTGTTTCAGACTCATCTTAAAATCGATTCAGTTCATTTTAATAATCAATTAATCTACATACAATACTCCACACTGATTAAGCAAAAACAGCTTTTTGGAGTATTTTGTTAATTTATTAAGAATAAAAAACTGAAATGTTCCATTTACCTAAGTATTCAGATCCTTCACTTAGTAAATGGTTAAAGCACCTTTGGCAACAGGGACAGCCTCAAGTCTTTTTGGGACTGACCCTACAAGCTTGGCACACCTTTTGCTAAGAAATTTCGTTCGGGCTCAACCAGGCTGGATGGAAGCGTTGGTGTACAGCCATTTTAAGGTCTCTTGAGATGCTCTTTCGGTTCAGGTCTAGACTGAAATCTTTCTGTAAGCACTGCATGTTCCTGAAATATGCCTGGGTCTCCCACTATCACACCTGATTGCCATCCTATTAAGTTAAATAGTCAGTAATTTACCTTTTAATGATCTGATAATCCAAGTGGTTTACATATTGTTTCCATGCACAAAAGTTTGACCTTGAGTCATTATCCCATACAAACAAAAGAACAAGTACAAAAGTGTGTGCTTTGTTTAGTCTAAGGAAGGAACAACATCAAGGCAGCTACAGGACATTTTACTTTTACATTTATAGAATTTGGCAGAGGCCCTTAGTCAGAGCAACTTACATAAGTACTCAAAGATTCCAATAGTGAATACTTTCTGATTCTGGTTCAGTAAAACCCAGGCTAAGTATACTATATGTCTAGGACAAACGGAAATGGGCTTTTTACAATAAGCAAGGTTAAACATAAAACAAAGGACCAAAGAGGGAACAACCTAGGAACTAAGAACGCAGAAGGACGAGGCTAGGCCAACGCTGAAATACAGGGAACATTTACGCAGGGAACAGTACAGGGAATGATGCCGAGGACGACAGTGACCGTGCTGGGGAACGGAGGGAGGGCAGGCACGTACATACAGGGCGCAGGATTGGCAAACGAGAGACTGGTGTGACGGGGCTTGGAACAAGGTGATTACGAGATGACCAGCGACCTCTGCTGGCCAAACAGGAACAAGATGGAGACGGATCATGCCGTTGGGTTCTCTTCATGTAGTTTTAGGAATTGCTGCTTATATTTATACAGGATTAGATAACATTCTAAAGGGCTGACGTACCCCGCCGCAGCCTGCTTCTCGTGTTTCCCAGGGATAACACCCACAGTGAGATTGTTGATAGCTCAAATTAATATATCCTTATAGCATGTCCATTCATACCATATGCTATGCTCTGGCCGACAACATCTGTAGCTGGGAGAAGCAGCACATATGCGCTTCTGTCGTTTCTCTGCGAATTTCTTATAAATGCTAACCATGTGGTCCAAGCAGACCTTCCCACGCGCGAGTGGAACGTCCAGCGGGCCGACATCCACAAAACACAGCGAAACCCCCACTAATGGTCTGCCTGCTCTGATTTATTTAGCAGAACATATTTTTCAATCGTATAAATGTATACTTGACACAAAAAATTGAGCTCTGGATGGGGTATTATATTTATATTTAAAAAGTACGACTCTACCGGTGTTCTTTTTGAAAATAGTAAGATCACCACCACAGTCAATAAAATGCTGCATTTGGATATCTCTTACCATTTAAAATATTGTACGCCTATTCTTTAAAACATAAACCAGAGAGGTCGTTTGAGCATAGAGAGTTTTGTGGCCTTTTCTGCCATCTTGTGGAGGATCATCAAAAAAAGTTTTGCAAATTCATCTGCAGTTTTTTAATTTAAATCCTTATTTTTTATGAACTCGAATCAAATAACCTCTGGTTCATTTATGTGCACGTGACGTGTGCAAGTAGGCAAAAAATAGAAGTGGGGTTCGTTTCAGTTTTATACAGGCTGAAAAATACGATTTTAAAAGTAGTTAAAACTGGGCGTTTAATTAGACATTAATTAGATATTAGAAGTTAAACAGCTAACTGCGGAAACGCTGTACATGGCTGCCCGAAGAAAGAAAACGCGCGTTTTAAATGCTCACAGAACGAAAGTTATATTGCCGTTTTACACCAAAAAGGCACCCCCTTTTGTCAGATTAAAATAATACAAAATATATACTGCTACGGGTACATGAGCTAACGGAACTGTAGCCCTGATCTGGGAGAGAAAAAACACACGCAATACACACAGGTCCGTTAGTAGCTTGTTAAGAAGTAATTATTTTGTTATATGTTGTTGAAATGCAAATAAAAAGAAATTTGTGGGGACGGTACCTTGCTCAGGGCACCTCAGCGGTACTTGCAGGTCGGGGACTCGATCTTTGGATTACAGTATTCCAGTATTCATATCGCATTACTGGTAGATAATTATACTCATCAGAATAACGAAATCCCACCATACAACCGGGGTGAAAAGTCAGCTGTCGTGAAACATGGCGGGATAATTATACAGTGGATAATACCATGATAAAACTGCGTCATGCCGCGCATACTTAGGCTTGTCTGTAGATCATTGCAAGACTAACCAAATTCGTGGTGCAGAGGTGAGATGAACAGCACCCTTACGAAAATGAACCATGGTTTTACTATGGCTTATTGGGTAATCATGAGTTTATGACTATGGTTTTATCATGGTTTCACTGCAGTTACCATGAAGTGCTATAAGTAAACCATGGTAATACTGTAACAAGTGCGCTACTAGAGCGCCTTGCCGGAGTTCGCTGCCACCACCTTTTTAATTTAAAGAGGCTGGGGAGGTCCAACCAAATAAGGACGCCAAAATATGGGAAGATCTTTATTAAATATTCCCCGGATTACAACCCCT
>JAODKN010000063.1:20727094-20737180 GCA_026774425.1 Petrocephalus zakoni
CCCCCGCCCCAATCCTAATCACCGGTGTTCCCCATTAACATTGCAGAGAGTGACCACGCCCAGATTCGTTCACTACAATACTATATGGGTAGGAGCTTATAGTGATCATAGTAATCATAATTACCATGAGGTACCATAGTAAAACCATGGTTACTGTCAAAAAACCCATACCCAAAAAACCATAGGAAACATAATGAATTTCCATAAGGGAGTGACAGCTAGCTGTCTGATGTTAGCTCCCTGCCTCGTTAGCTAAACTGGCCACAGTAGGACTTGGCTAATGAACTGACCGGCAAGATAGCTATAGGATACGGTAGGTTATAACCAGGAAACCGCAGATCGCTGTCATAGACATCGTAGCCACAGAAAATGTCTACTTGCCAAGCAGCTAGATACAGTATCTACGACCTGATAGATAGATAGCACCACAGTAAGAACAAACTAGCTACACACGATGCCCTACTATAAAGGGCTAAATGATTTTAGTTGTTTCAATTCGGCCTTTCATTTGTACTTTAATCCTGCTATAATTTATGGCAAGTTCTGACTCCCCATTAATTATTGTTGCTTTATTATTTAATTTTTTAAAAGGCAAAATGATTGACTGCAAATTACCAATATAGAACAGAGGAACAGGGCTGCCAAATTCTGTCGGCTGGCTGCCGTGAGATTTTCAATTCCAGGCAAGTCTGCACACACATGCACACTCATTTACATTGTCGTAACAGTTTTATGACCTTGTCAATATCCTGGTGGGTTGGCAAAGTACTGCCTTTTTGTAGCTAGTTTTAGGTTTATAATAGAATAGTATAATATTAATAATAATAATAATAGGTAATAAGTGGTCGTTAGGAAAGGCGGGGCTCACATTAAAATTAAAACAGCAAAAGTGACACATTATCAAACGACATCCAAGAAAAATTCCTCCAGATCACTGTTCCGTATCCCATAATTTCCCTCTCTGAACCGCTGTAAAGCTTGTGACCGAGGGAAGCATGACTTTCAAGAATGGCTGGGGGGGCGGGTACATATAAAACTGATTTATTTGCTGGACGCATTTTTCTAAAGTGATTTTGCAGCGCGTGAGTGGGAAATGACTCCCCCAGGGTGCCGTGATTCACACTTTAGCCTGCTTTCCTCTGCTGGGCCTCTGATAACGGCAGCTCCGTGATGGACGGAGCCGTACGGGGCGGCTGGCCGGGGACTCGCCACACCTGCTCGGGTCATGGGTCCTTGCCGTTAAATTGACCGACGTCCTTGGGTTGAAATCGCTTAGCTTCCCTTCATAAATGATTCCCTGGATAGCCGTCTTAAGAAACTCCAACACATTAGTCTAATATCTGGTTTTATGTACACGTCGTAATTTTGTGATTTTTGTGAAAGGCTGCATAAGAACTTCAGAGACCTAAGAAGAACTTCTGTATTTTTTATTACCTTTGTCAGAGAGGGATCAGGATTTTTAAAATACACACACACACACTTTCATTCATATCTTTGTGGGGACCATCCATTAATTTCAAACACAATCCAAGACTGACATTTAAAATGATTTTGGTTGCAGACCCAGACTGTAATAAAACTGAGTTTCTCTTTGAGGGGACAGGGAAAGGTGGTCCCCACAATGTCAAAACGACCAGTTTTTATTATGTTGTAGGGACATTTGGTCCCCAGGATGTAATAGATACATGAACACACACGCACCCAGGACAGATTTAAACCAGAAGTTAAACTGCAGAGTTTGTTGATCGCAGTCCACAGCGGCAGAACAGACTGTCAACCTTTCAGATGATTCCTCGCCATGCTTCGGCTATCCGCCGCTGGGCCTGAACCTGGTGCCCCTGTGCATCTCAAATATTTGTGCTTTTTGTTCAAGAATACAGAAGCCATGACACAGCAGAAAATGACACAAACATGGAAGTGAGGAGCGAGGGCATGTTTGGGGCCACGTGCAGCCGCTTGACCCATGGTGGCATGTCGAGGAAATCCTGCTATTCTTTCCTGGTCTTTTTTCTCTCCTTTAGTTTTTCGTGTCACTCAGTTTATATACTGCTGACAGAGCCTGATATAGGGCATGTACTGTGTATGTGTGTTATTATATTGTGAGGACCATTTTCCCAGGGGAAACTCAATTTTAGAAAAATCTGTGAATGCAATCAAAAACTTTAATATGTCGAATGTCTTGAATTTTGTTTGGTTACATATGGTTAAGGTTGGGTAGGGGTTAAGTTTGACATAGTTGGGATTCAGGGTATGCCTATAGAAATGAACAGAGAGTCCCCAAGATACAGATACTCCATCTGTGTGTGTGTGTGTGTGTGTGTGTGTGTGAGGTTTAGCCTGTTGAATGCTTTTCACTAACCCCTCGACACAGGAAAGGGGCGGATGTGGCCAGCAAAGGAGGGTGTTAGCCAAGTGGGGTATAAAAGGATGGTCCACATGCACTGGGGGGCGACTGGGACACGGGGACGAGCCTCTCAGAGATGGCGTGGGCAGCAGTCAACGGCTGGAGGCATCCACCTGTTACCATGGCAGCTCTGGTCAAAAACCTTCTCCTTTTCCTGCTGATGGTGCACTACCTCAGTGCGGCAGTCACTGACCTCAGGAAGGTGAGCTTTGGGATCAGCGGCTCAGGTTTGCGACGGGTGACCATAGGCTCCAGTCTCAGTCCGTTTATTTCCAAAAGTCGGGAATGTAGACCGTCCCATCTTAAAACTATAATTAATTTATGTCATCTGTCTGGTTGTATGCAGATCGATAGTGGGCTGAATATAACTTGACAATTTAAATTCAAAGGTTTATTTATTGAGGGAGGAATAAATACAAATTAATTAGAGGGTACACGCCCCCCTCCGGTTCCTGCACGCCGGTTGAATGTTTATGAATAACTGACAGCTGAAAGTACTCTTTGCATGTTTGTATGTTGATTTGCCGCCTATGTTTTCTGAAACATAATAATAATATTCATGTAAGTTAGAGGAAATCGCAGTAGGAACCTTATTTTTTACCACCAGTCTGCACCGAAGCCGACACACAAACGGGTTCCTTTCACGTGAGCGTTAAGTTCCCGATGGGGGACTCACGGCTGTGGTCGCCTTGCTTTCAATCATGTGTCCAGTGTCATGTCCTGCCACCCCGCTCACTGTAATGATGGGGCGATGGCTGGCCCCCCCTCAATGGCATGACTCTCTCACCCCACAGAGTCGGTGTGATAAGTCCTCGGTGATGACGTCCCAGCACTGTGGCCGGTGTTTCCTCAAGGCCTCGGTGGTTTGTCCCTCGGGATTATATTTAAGGGACTTGGGGACTCCGGGGTGCAGGTGAGTACATTTCTGACGGCTGCTGTAGTTGGGGACTGCAGAGAGCTATTATAGGATGTCTAGCTAACATTATGTAAGGCATCGGTAGGACCCTGTAGGTAGGAGGCCATGGGGATTTTCACCATGCTTCCAGCCACAATATGGCGTTACGCAAATTGGCCAACAGCATGGTCAGACTGAGGCTGAGGTGCTAATTGCCTGGATGATCTTTTAATTTAGTATGATGCCACTTGCAGTAAGTGGATGTTTTCTGTGCATCTCTTCCCAGTTACAACTACAGGTCAGTGTTCAGTTCCTCCTTGCTGTCCCGTGACTGCACGTTCCAGTGCTACACGGAGGTCAGAGTGCCGGAGTGCTGCCCGGGATACTGGGGGAAAGACTGCCAGGGTGAGTCTGCACTTGCAAACACCGTAGCTTCCAAACAGCCGCTCGGGAGGACACCTGAGTGTCATTTTCCTTCTTGGTGTCTTCATTTTCGGGACAGCATGATCTTTGTTTTATTCTGGTTTGTGGCATTTCATGTTGGAAGTTCCGGAAATGGCAAGATGATCAAAAGATGGTCAAGAGTGAACATGGTCAAGGATGTGACTGTTCGGTGTTTGGGAACGTTAACAAGCTGGGAAATATGATTATACACGGGCTGAGTTTGTTTTAAAGGGATATTTGGGCAGGGACCGTCTCTCCAGCGGCTGCCACAGGGAGCTGTGCTAGCCCATCGCGTGGTACCCTTCGGGAGAGCTGAGCGGGCCCCATCCTTCCATGACATTCAGGTCTCCCACCTTTCAGGAATGTGTCGACGTCTCCGTAGCACTCTGGGGTGCAGACCGGGTTTTTCTTAATGTACCCTCATTGTGAGGACCGGACATGCGAATCTCTCTGTTGGGTTTGTCATTCTCAGAAAATCTTGAAATGAGGAGCTCTTGTGAGGATGACCATAACTTCAGCTTTTTTTTCCATTATCAGAGCTTGGGGGGAGGGGGTGAATTCTGTGTCTTTTTTTTCATTCTTGAGGATTTTTTTTGTTATTCATTTGAGATGAAAGGGAGAGAATTTGCTGACAGCAAAGGACTTCTGGATTTGTTTTTCTCTCTTTGGAGGGGGGCTGCAGCCTGTTATATTTTGAGGATGTGGGGGCCAGGAAGCTAACGAGCGGGAACGCACACACCAAACGCACCACTGATAAGGAAGGACAGGAACACTGCAGGAGGAAGGGGAGTGTGGGGGCATGTGCTTAGTTTGAAGTCCATGAACTGTCGACAACCTAATGGGGGGGAGGAGGGGGGCGTGGCCTTCTCGTCTGGGCAGTGTTATTTCTAGACAGCCTGGCCATCTAAAGGATGGGTGGAGTGTTGAAACAGCGTGAGAAGGTACCTTTTTAGTGATGTCAGGTACAGGTTCTGTGTCATTCGATTAATATTTAAAAACCTGACTTGTGAAGATTTTTTCCTGTTTTATATTGAGGTAATGGGAAACAGGGGCTTCGGTGCGGATACCGTGAGAGATTCAGGGGGTGCCTGAATACGACAAATACTACAGAATGTTCTATCTGGGCCACCCAGATTTCTTCAGGTTGAAAGTGGCATTTTGTGAAGTGGCCCAGAACTTTTTTTCTGGAAGTTTCCACCACAGAAGCAAGGTCTTAAGACAGGGTGAACTCAGGAAAGCTGTGCTCACGAGTGGCCAGGAGTGCTTATGCTCTCTCTCTCTTACCCCTAACTATGATGTCAGCATGTCCGGAAGTCGCCGACAGGCCTTGCAGTAACCACGGTATATGTTCAGACAGCATGACAGGCAACGGTACCTGCACCTGTCAGGTAAGGTGCCCTGGGTTCCTCCCCAAAGCTCCGTGCACCTCCCCTAAATCACCCCGAATCGCCTCTGCATCAGCCACATAGCAGCCACCTGCTTTTTGCTGAACTGATCGCAATTCTTATCCCCACCAGCAAGCAAGAATTCACTTCTTAAAACAATATATTTACTGCAGAGTTATGTAATTTACTTCCGATATGCACTATTACATTAGCAGGGTCTTCCTTCTTGTGCGGTACCAGGTAGTTCTGCATGTAGGTGGCATGATGGTTAGTGCCTCCTCTTTTTTCTTACTATCCATTATCTACCCCCCCACGCCCCACACACACACACACACACACCATCTTCAGCCTGGATTTGTGGGAACAGCATGTGAAGACTGTGAGGTGACTCGCTATGGGCCAACCTGCAGCTCTGGTGAGTGTGAAAGGTTTGATTTTTAGTACCAGACCGCATAGCCAAAAGCTGTTACCTGTCATCTGAGCGCGTCTGTCCTGCATCCGGCTCTCTCTAACCAGTCTGTAGCTGTGTCCACGGTCTCTGTAACCACGGCATCACTGGCGATGGAATGTGCACCTGCTTCTCCGGCTACAAGGGCCTGAACTGCGACCAGGGTAAGGCCCAGTGCCGCGCACGCCACTGTAACCTTTCCCTGTGCTCTGGGGATTGGTCCCATCGTGCAAAGACTGGTCAAATTTATGCTGAATCTTATCCTTCAGATTATCCAAGAGTAACATATGCACAAGCAATCCATATAATCTTTATTTCGTAGTATAAATGAACTCGAGGCCCTTAATTGTTTGTTTTAGTGTTTATTTTTATTCTTGGGTCCTTAGTTCACTTCTGTATCTGTTTACTGAGCTGACATTAGCAATCGTGGTTAAGTTCCTGGGTGTTCCCCAGGAGCTCCTCCCCCTTTGAGTGTTGCCATGGTGATGTTTGCCCTATCCTCCCCACAGAGATACCCGAGTGTGCGGCCTTGAGGTGCCCAGCGGGAGGCCGCTGTATTGAGGATGCCCACACGAGGACGTTGGCCTGCAAGTGCTTGCCAGGATACCAAGGGGGCGGGACTCAGTGCACACGTGAGTCACGCCCACACTGAAAAACAGCCCTGAGTTACACTAGTGATGTTAATCCAGTATTAGTGATTTTTAACTCCCTCCCTCCTTTTCTCAGCCATTAACCCCTGCCTTCAGAAAGTCTGCCATCCAAATGCCGTCTGCGGCTTCCTGGGACCAAACCAGCATTCGTGTACGTGTGAAGATGGTTACCAAGGCGATGGCCTTGTCTGCATACCAGTGGATCCCTGCCAGACCGGCTCTGGGGGCTGCCCAGACCAAACCACCGTCTGCGTGTACGACGGTCCTGGGAAGGTGTGTGCCTCCCCGTCACCTCGGACCTTCTGCTTCACGGTACCACACTGCCCGGCACCAGCAGGTCTTCGTTCAGAGTACAGCCTCGGCTACCTTGAAGGGCAAATAGCTCGTGGAAGTACCTGTCGGTAAAGAGCAGCGGTTAAACTCCTAAACAGAAAGTGGTTTTCAAAGGTTCAGATTAGGATGTAAGTTTTAAAGTTTGTACTTCAGTTGTAATATAAACGTGCAGATTTTGCTATAGCAGTAGATGACAATGATGCTTAGTAACAGTTCTCATCCACTGTGTGAGTGCAGGCCTCAGAATCTCAACTCGGTATCTCAGTGATTGCATCAAGATAGCCGACCTCAGGGTTCTAGGTCTCCAGGAGTGTTTCTCAGTATCAGTACTTGACCATACTTGTGTTCTTGCGTTCCCATTTTACATCATCTTCCATTGCCGAAGACCAGTTCCAATACTACCCACAGAAGTGCAGAGGATGGTAATAATCCTTGGATGTCATTCTTACCCCTCCCCAAATATCAAGGACACATTGTTCATATCCTTATCAAACAAGAACAATCCCATGATTCATTGCATTCAAGGATTGTTCATGGGAAGCAAGTTAGCAAAACCAGTCTTGCTAAGACCACAAGTATGATCTTTTCGTTCTTGGTATTGAGAAACAGGGTTTGCCTATCAAGATGGCTGCCAGTCTGAGTGTGTCTCCTTACAGTCTCACTGCGACTGCCTGGACGGTTTTGAGAAGCTGGTTCCAGGGACGGGCTGCAGTCTCAAAGACATTTGCCAGCCTTCCTCCTGTGACAGGAATGCCGACTGCACCACGACGAAGCCTGGGGTGGTGGAGTGAGTGCCTGCGTCGCGGTGTCTGCGCGTGTCTGCGTGTGTCTGCGCGGGACGAGCATGTGACCTGGCTTTTTGTTCAGGTGTACATGCAGAGAGGGTTACCAGGGCGACGGGAAGACCTGTTACGGCAACATCCTGCAGCAGCTCCGGGAGCTCAACACGGATCCCAGGGGCATGTGGCGTGACCAGTTGACAAGCGCAATTACGCTTTTCGGTACATGTCAAGGCCGAGTGCGTGATGTAATTTTGCACATAGTGTGCCCTCATGCACACAGTGTCCTACAAGGACCCCACCTTATTTCGGATTTTATAATCAAACTGGATTCAAGCAGACACTTAGTCTGCTCCCTACAGGTATCCCTTGATTAACGCAGTTTTGTTTATTATTGGTTTTGATCAGCTCGGTTAAATTAGTGACTTAAGACTGGAAGACAGCTAGGCTATAACGAGTCGACAGTATGGACTATTTCTTACAAGAGCATCATATTATATAAGAGTGTTATGTACTTTACGTATACTTAATTATATTAAGATCAATCGGTAGTGGAGAAATAGTCATTTTTAAGATTGAATTTGATTAATGTGGTTTTGATAAACACAATGATATCTGAGGATTAATTCATCGTGGTAATCCAGGGAAACCTGTTCTCGAATTCTCTGGTTGCAGTCTTCTTCGTATTCAAACAGGCATTGCGCTCCATTACATTGATCCAATTTGAATATTCTCTTGAGGTTCATGGTTCCTCTCTGGAGCACCACAGGTAAATTGCAAAATGATAAGTGAATGCTTCCCTCCCTCTCTCTCTTTCTCTCTCTCTTTCTCTTTCTTTCTCTCTCTCTCTGTCTCTCTCTCCCTCTTTCTCTCTCTCGCTTTCTCTCTCCTGTCTTCAGAGTCCTCCATGTCTTGGCCACTGTCCTCACTGGCTTCCTTCACCATATTTGTTCCCACAAACAAAGGCTTCAAAGGGACGTCGGTGAGCTGCTCTGTTCCCTCACCTCCTCCACATTACCGGGAAGCTCCAGTGTTCCACATAAATGTGCATTTTGGGCCACATGCAAGTTAAAGTCCCACAGTCCAGACCAGTGTTTCACAGTCCTGTCCTCGGGGAACCGCAGAGACTCCATGTTTTTGCTCTTTCCCAGCTGCTGGTAGAGGGAGCAAAAATGTGGACTGTCTGGCAGAAGCTGGGGACAGTATAGGTTAAATGCATGTCACAGTAATGTTACTCTGTGGTTTGTGGTTTGTGTACCTGTTAGAATTATACTGTTGAGGAATATTATAATTTATGTTATAGTGAAATCATACAATATTTTATTCTTTCATTCTTTTTCCATTCATTATATAACTTAAATGCATGCTTTGTCCTGGTTTATGCCGGCCAGTTGGTGCTATGCATAAGTTGTGAAGTGGTGCAATTTTCAGAGTTGACTCTCATGAAGATCCGGGGCACTGTTTGGTAAATGGCGCCTCCTTCAGGTAAAGAACCTGCTGGTGGATCAGGTATCAGCTCGCTACAGGACCAAGCTGCACATGGTGGCTGGAGATCTGACCTTCAGCTCCCTTAAGAAGGGTGACATCTTCTATACCCTGACGGGGAAATCTGCAGAAGGCATCATCTCAGATGAGGTGAGAAGGTGGTGCGTTTGGACGTCCCGTCTGCTGTGGTCTCTGGCACACATGTTGTTCCAATGTTGCCTGTACTGTTCCTGACATCTCTGAAAATCTGAGAGATTAAGAGTGACCTTCTCTTGGGATTATTTAGTTCTAAAAGTGACCACTATGGACACACTGTGGAATGTCAGAATTGGTGCGGGGTGGTGGGGTGACGGGGTCTTACATTGTAGCACGCATTGGTGTTTAATGCAGTATGGTGATTCCGCTCTTGTGTTCAAAGGTCAAAAAAGAGATGGACTATTTCCCACTAGGCTTAAAAGAATGTGTGTTTTGCACTTTTGTGTTCCTGTCGAGATGCATAACACGGTGAGGAACGCTCCGTCCCGTGGAGTGCTTCCCGGCTGGCCTGCTAACCAGCTGTGTGCCGCTGTGTTTGGGGCAATCGTGTCCCCGCGCCTTCTGGAATGAACGACGGAAGCCCGCGATTCGGGGCCTCCTTCCTTCCTCCATCCTTCCTTCCTCCGTCCTTCCTTCTTTCATCCATCCTCTCCTGTCACAGCTCACCCCTTTCTCTCTACTTTTCTGAGAGAGAAAGTCCTCTTTAGTTCCCTAAGTGGTGAAACATTAACTTTGAAAAGCATCTCAAGAGGTGTCACAACACTGTCATGTTATGGTGCTTTCTCACATATGATTGCTAATGTAACATTAAATACCCACACAAATACTTTGTTGATTCTTGATTGTTTCTCAAGCTAATGCGACTATGTGAGTTACTACATGGATTTTGTGACTAATTTGCCTGAACTAATGATTTCACCCTGATAGGTGAAAGGTTAGTGGGCAAAGTAACCGATTACCTGGGTGACTCTGCTTTACGTCATGCCTCCTTCTGTTTGAAGGACCAGTCAGTGAGAATCCGTATCCATGGAAGCCGGAAGAAGGCGGACATCCTCAAGTCGGACATTCCAGCTTCCAATGGGATGATACACATCATCAATAAGCTCATGGAGAGTGTTCCCCCCACGGTCAAGAGTGAGAAAGAGGTAAATGGGTGTGGGGGGGGGGGGGGGGGGGGGGGGGGGGGGGGGGGGGGGGGGGGGGGGGGGGGGGGGGGGGGGGGGGGGG
>JAODKN010000063.1:20737280-20753756 GCA_026774425.1 Petrocephalus zakoni
TTTCATTTTCTGTAATGTTAGCATACCCAGGGGGGTTGGGCAGCCAGTTGACCTTGGACCCCCAGAGGTTTTTTTTCCCTGCTGGGAGTTTTTGGTTCCTCTCCTCCTTTGTCAATTGGCTTTTTCTTCTTTCTTTCTTTCTTTCTTTCTTTCATTCTATGTACTTCGATTTCTCTGTTCCATTTTGTTTTGTCTTGCATATAGCAATGTATTCTAACACATCCATGTAAAGCACCCTGGGGCAACTGCTGTGAAGGGCGCTATATAAAAATAAACTGAATTGAATATGTATTTGTCTTATATTTATTTTACATGTTCATAGAATTCCCAAATACACACTATATAATGCATTTATTTACATATATTTGAGGGGCACTTTTCTCCAGAGGGACATATGAATCAGACATGGAACATGAGACAAAGTTGTGCTTCACAATCATCTTTCATCCTTGGGGGGTGAATTATCAGTATTTGATTGTTTAATGTCTTATCCTGTCTGATGCTGCTTGTATGGAATGTTTCATATTCGCCTCACGTTCTCCTTTTCTCTGTTTTTATCCAGGAGAACCTGATGAAAATTCTGACACACAATGGGAAGTTTGAGAAGTTTAGGAATTTATTAGAGGTAATGGGGGAATATTCCACCACGCAATTTCTGTTTCCTCGTAAGGCTGTACATGCTTCCTGTGATTGTGAATGTTATTGTCACCTGTGGAGGACACATCCCCTTGTGATGACATTTTAAAGGTTAAAGAGGAAGAGCATGAGATCAGAAAACCCATAATGACAACATGAGATACCTGCATCTCCAAATTATATAAATGCACGGTATCCCTTTTTTTAATGACCAGCATAAGATGCAGTCCTCCAGGCCCAATTCAGGGTCGCGTATTTCTGCCGTGTCTTTTCATCTCCGCAGCTTCATGGACCATTGTCCATTTTGTTCATGCCGGCACCATTGATACTGGGTTCCTCCGAAGCTTCTAAACCAGCTTTGCGCTTTTCCGCAGAGAGCCGGCATGGCGCCCCTGCTGGACGCCCCTGGCCCGTACACCCTTTTCGCCCCGACCAGTGAGGCTGTAAACGCCATGAAAGAGGGTTACCTTGACTTCCTCCTCACTGACCAGGTACCTTCACACATCGAGAACTGCATCGTGTCTCATTTCTGCCATCTACTTTGACGTAAATGGATTTAAGATTCTAAAATTAATTTTCTTTGCATATTTACTTATTTTTTATATGCTATAAAACTTTGAATGACTACTGTTCTTGAGTAAATACCGGATTGTACAAAGGAGTATCTAGAAAGGAATGCTGGAGTACACGTGGTGATTCGGCTGTTTTAGCTGGACCGTCCGGCCCGTTAACGCTCGCTCTCCTGCATCCGTGACCTCCTCCATTTCCTGATCGTTGTCAGGGGATGCCAAAGTTGCTGGAGCTGTTGAGGAATCACATCATCCCTTCTGTGGAAGTGAGTGAGCTTTTATTGCCAAAGCAAACCTGCCAAGGCCTGTAGTCTCTGCACTACTATTTATTTTATTTATTAGAATGATGGTCCTGCCAGAAAGACTGAATCCATACTATGGTCTTGAGTAGTCAGACCCTGCATTCAAACTGATTCAGTGTTTAGAGAATGAGCTGCCGTCTTCTGTTAATTGCTTTTAACATTTTTATTATCAAAGCTGGAGGTGGCCAACATCGTATCCACTGCTCGCTCCATGTCGATGGCCAATCAAGCGCTAAACTTCAATGTCACCAGTAACGTAAGCCTCCCAAAGAACGTTTTTGGAGTTTAACGTACTAATAGTGAAGTGGAGTAGCTGATTGTTTCTTCTTTCCTCAGGGGCAGATCCTCGTGAATGGGGAGGTGATCCTTGAGGCGGACATTGAGGCGAAAAATGGCCGTCTCTACTCGATAGATGGAGTTCTGATCCCATCCTCTATTGAGCCTGTGTTGCCACACAGGTGTGACATTGAAACGTTCAGCGTAGTCAAGGTGGGAAACTTGCAAGACTCATAAATTTCTAGAGATGTTTCTGATTGGTTGATATAAAGTTGATATTCACTTTGCATTTCACTGGTCTGTCTTCAGAGCTCCTGTACCAGATGCTCCAGGTTTGCGTCCTCGTGTCCCTCTGGTGTCCCACTGGTAAGTGGAGATGACTCTTAATGAGCACAGCCTTAAGGGGCAGTGATGAACTTGGGTCATGATCTGTGTAGCAGTTACCAAACCTGTCATTTCAACAATTGGCCATCGATGTCCCTTCGTAAACGTGTGGGGTTGTAGTGTTTCCTCTTTGGAGAGTCAATGGATTTGGGATCTAAAATCCTATAGTCTTGTAGTCTTCTTGTTAAACTTGCTTTTTCCCCCCATGGTGTCCTTGTGGTGAAGTTTAATACGCTGCTGAGGGGTTGCATCTTCAGAGACACTATTCTCAACATTAGCATCCCTACGATGGGTTGCTCAATTTTCTGCAACCAGACGGTTACGGTAAGTCCTGCTCAGTGTGGGCCTGTCCTCCTCCCCAAACACAGGAACAGTGTGAGCTGAAGGTTCCCTTCCTCAATCTTCCATTCTTTTGTCCCACAGAAAGAAGCTTGCTGTAAGGGCTTTTATGGGCCGGACTGCCGGCCGTGTCCGGGGGGATTCAGCACGCCTTGCTCTGGCCATGGCATGGTAGGTCAACATCTCCATCTGTCCATCATCACTGGCTTTCTCTCCGAAAACTAAATGTAGAAAACATTGTTGAATTGCTGTAAGAATCTGTTAGTTTCAATCCTTTGAGAAAGCATACTGATGCTCAGTAAGGCTAGTTTAGTAGTTTCACAGGATTTGTGGGCCAGGTGTGGTATCTTCGGGAATCTTCAAGCTAATTCCATGCTCTGGACCCTTCCATGCAGTGCTACTCACGTGCAGTTTTTAGTAATTTGCCAGGCGGTGTGGAGTTCAGATTTAGGACCTGGGCACGCCCACAGTGCCATGTTTCTGGCAAGGAAGCTCGAGTAACACGTATTAGCCCACATTCTGTAGGGTGGGTTGAGGTGATTCATCCATCTGTCAACTGGGTGCTATACAGCACTATGGGTCACACTGAGCCCATAGTGGACATAGAAATACTGACAGTGTATCCATAGAAGGAGACATGGGGGATGAGGGGAGACATTTAATGGGACTGACTGGCCTTTCCTGATGATAATGGGCCCGGGGACTGTAACAAGGCCATCTTGCTTTGTCTGCTTCAGTGCATGGACGGGATCGATGGCAATGGGACCTGCGTGTGTGAGGAAAACTTCCGGGGATCGCGCTGCCAGTACTGCTCCAGACTGGACCGATATGGGCCTCTCTGTGACAAAGGTGAATGCTCGTGGAAAAGCTGGGCCCCTTAGCCTCATCCTGTGGTAGGAATGAGGATGTCAAGGGAGAATGGCGAGGGGTAGAATGTGTGGATGAGCAAGGGAGTGGTGCAAGGCGGCCTGAGGCGGCCGGCATGAGCCCCTTCCTGCCCCCCCCCCAGCCTGCTCCTGCATCCATGGCCAGTGCGACAGCAGCCGCGAGGGAGACGGCTCCTGCCGACCCGACACCTGCCTGCCAGGATACACGGGGAAGTTCTGCGAGCGCCACGCCCAGGCCTGTGGCCCGACAATGGACCGCTGTCACGCCCACGCCGCCTGCATTTACGATGAGCCAGAGGTCAAGTAGGTATCCCAGTGGGAATGTGGCCTGAGAGGACCCGACGCGGCGGTCAGTGCCCAGCGACGGCGCTGTTAACTCCGCCTCTCTGGGACGTGGCGGTCGGCGCCCAGCGACGGCACTAACTCCGCCTCTCTGGGACGCGGCGGTTGGCGCCCAGTGACGGCGCTGTTAACTCCGCCTCTCTGGGACTGGGTGGTCGGCGCCCAGCGACGGCACTGTTAACTCCGCCTCTCTGGGACGCGGTGGCCGGCGCCCAGCGACGGCACTGTTAACTCCGCCTCTCTGGGATGCGGTGGCCGGCGCTCAGCAACGGCACTGTTAACTCCGCCTCTTTGGGACACGGCGGTCGGCGCCCAATGATGAACACGCCTCTCTGTTAACTCTTTGCTTTGTTTGTGGCTACAGGTGCGTGTGTAAGGCTGGCTACAGGGGGGATGGCGTGACGTGTGTGGAGATGGACCCATGTAGCTCGCCTTGGCGTGGGGGCTGTGGTGAAAATGTAATTCCTACATACGTTCGAAGAATGTACTTAACACAGCCATACATGTTTTAGTTTGTGATCTGTCGCTTAACCTTGTCCTTACACAGGGGCCCCTGGTATCATGGGCCCAATGAATAATAGGGTTTTGAACATTTTGGAATATAATTGAATTGGTTGGGGTTAGGGGCCCAATATGATATGTTTCCATGGGGTCAAAAATTTCCAGCAGCGTCCTTGTCCTTAATTGAGGAAGGCAACTTCACACCAGTGCTGTGACATTTCATGGCAATTAGCAAAACTAAATGCATAATAACTGACAGAGAGTTCTTTGCAGATTGATAAGCGTTTCTGTTTTCTAGAATGTGCCAGTAGAATAAAGCTGGAAAACCTTTGCATTACATCATTTTGTGATGTTCACTGCCTTTACGTCCCCCCCCCACGTCCCAATTTCAGGAGAAGTGTGTCAAAATTGGCCCAGGAATTCACAAGTGCCAGTGCCTGGCGGGTTGGAAGAGAGTCTTGGACGACGACGGGTGCCAGCCAATCAACAGGTGTTTGGAGCCTGACAGGGGTGGTTGCCATGCCAATGCCACCTGCATCTACGTGGGTCCTGGACAGGTGAAAGGAGGCCGGAACGCCGGCTCTGAGCCAGCCTGATGCACTTCAGTCCCCTCCAACGTGCCTCTGTGTGTTCTGTATCTTACCCCAGACTGACTGTGAATGCAAGAGCGGTTTCCGTGGTAACGGAGAGGAATGCGATCCTATCAATCAGTGCGTCAGGCAGAGTGGGAGCTGCCATTATCTGGTGGGTACAGGCAGGGGCGTTAGAGGGGCATGGATACCCTGATAGATTCAGGGGGCCCAGCACTTTACAGGGGTCCTTGAATACATGAGAAATGACCCCTCATGTACCATTTGCTGTATTTTTTCACCATGCTAGACGGTGCTCTCTGTTAAAAAAAAAGTGCACGAAGCATGACCCAAAGCATAATAAAAGCGCCATCTACTGGGGTAAAGAAATACAGCGAATGGTTCATGATGCGTTATTTTGTCCATCACCATGTATAATTTATATAATGTATAAGTGGGGAAGGGGGCCCCAAGGTGAGATCTTTGGGGCCCAGAATGTCTAACTCCTCCCATGGGTACAGGCCTTTGACCTCTCGATCATCATACCAGGCTTTAGTCCTTCAAAGTCCCACATTCTGGGTGTCCATCCTTATAGGCCTCTTGTCACTATCTGAGCACCGGCATCTGGAAGTGCGTGTGCGAAGCTGGCTATGCTGGTGACGGCCAGGTGTGCTACGGCACTGTAAGGCAGGTAAGTGCTTCTCCAACATTGCCAGATGAGGTGGGAGCCTGGCTTTGAATCTACAATGGCCTTCCATGTCTACTGACAGGAGCTGCCTGCTTTTGCTGCAGCCAGCGAGTTCAGGAATTGGGTTCAGGTAAGTCACAAATATGAATTTCCACAGGAATAGCTGTGTGTTACAATTATCACAAGAGTTATCTTACTAGTGTGTCTTGGCTGGTTTCTCATTAGGAACAGGATGGAAAAGTCTGTTGGCATAAGAGCTTATTTTTGGTATTTCCTGTACTCGTGTGTGTTTCACAGGAGGCCAGCCTGGATCAGCTGCTTTCTGAGACCCAGAACTTCACATTGTTCATTCCTTCTGTGAGTGCTGTGCAGAAGATGACTAAGGATGACAAGGACTTCTGGACATCTCAGGCTAACCTTCCTAATATTATCAAGTAAGAGCCCAGAGGCTGGCAAGAGGCAGGCGCAACATCTCAGTGTTTCCTGAAAATGGTCACATGGTTCTAAATGCAGGTATCACATGGTACGTGGCATCTACCAGCTGGCGGATCTGCAGAACAAGTCATCTTCGCTGCAGTTGACCTCCTTCCTGAAAGGGGAGCTCCTTGTTTCCGGGGTCAATGAAGTGAGTAGGAATTTCATTGATTTATTTATTCTTTTCCCCCAAAACTTGCCCTTAGTGTCAGTGTGTTGATGTCAGTCATTAGACTGTAGGTTTCCTTGTATTTTTATAATTTAAAGACTTTAAAGAAGTCGAACCCTTTGGATAATTCGAGGGTGCCCAGTAAGTCAGACACTTGTCTCATTGTAGAATAGGAACGGTATTTCATAGACGGATGATAAACTAGTCTTTCAGTAGCAGAAATGCATTATTACAATAGCCCTTTTGTCTTCCAGACTGCAATAGGGGGTGCAAGATTTATCGTATCTGATATTGCAGCAACCAATGGACTCATCCATATCATTGATGAGGTAATTATGCTGTTAAAGAATGATCACAGCGAATGAGGCCCGCGGGCTGGACCCAGGCAGGGTCGGCCTGCTCAGTGTGTAAAGTCTCGTTAACTCCTCCCAAATCCGTAGGTCCTGATTCCAGATCGGACACTCAGCAAAAGTCTTACTGATCTGCTGGACCGGAGGCCTGAGTTCTCCTTGTTCAAACAGCACCTCATTGTACGTAAACTCAATTCAGTCTGTCTTTATATAGTGCCTTTCCCAACAGAGTCATCCCAAGGCACAAGGCATGAAGTAGTGAAAAGGGAAGGGGGAAGAAAGAATGTGAGAAGGCGAGGATGCCTGTCCTCCCTAAATGCGTCTGTGACCGTAAAAACCATCACTGTACCATCCACTTGCAGTAGTGCTTATATTCTATTCGGGTTGCCATGACACCAGAGTGGTTTGATTCCTGAACCTTCTGGCAGTCTAGAAACATGAGGTTAGTCAGACTTGTGTTTTTTTGGTGTGCGACCTGTGTTAAGCCCCTGCCTGGTACTCTGTACTCCCAGGGGTTACACACGAATATCGCTACGTACCTTCACTGGATAGGTGCTATGACGAGAGATAGGTGTACTAGCCTCCATTACCTATACTGGAATATTTACTTTGTGTTTACATGTATGTTTACCTGTCTCACATGCCTACATTCTGTTTATCGGCAATACAAACCATTCCATCCATCCATCCATCTTTCACCCGCTTTTCCTGAGCCACTATGCCTGATCCCAGCAGTATCGGGCATGGGTACACCATGGATGGGATGCCAGTCACTCTCGGGGAATATACGTCCACACTGGCATTCTGTTCTATGGATATATTTTGAGTAGTAACATCAAGTTGTTGCCCAATTAACAACAAGTGCTCGTTTGCCTTTGTGTTTCCGTTCAGCAATATAACCTGACAGAGAGGATCGAAAACTCGACGGCCTACACAGTGTTTGTCCCCACGAATGACGCCATCATCGAGTACCTTAAGAAGTCGGGCTCTGTCTCTATGGTACTTTACCGCCGTATGTAGGCATCTCTGCTTTTACCCCCATGAGTTGGTTCAGACTTAAGCATTGCCATTTTTTTCTTGGATTGCTCCTCTCAGTGGGATCTCCTCATAACTGACAAAGAGCCCTAACAGATGATGCGCTAATGCGATACGATGTTCTTTAAGGTGCGATCACACTAGCGCAAAAAAATTCAGTTCCATGCCATTTGCTCAAAACGACGAACAAGAAATTTGCTTCTGGTAGCAAAGTGTATTCATAAGGTGTTTGAGCTCCAAGTTAATGAATTTTGACCCACGGTTTTGCGTTGCCTAACCAATCTGACGTGCCATGGGTGGAGCTCAGTATGACTGTGTGATGGAGGAGAATACATATTTTATGTGTACCTGCATTGTATTTTGCATAGTTTATAGGAACATAACCCCATCCCAGCCTGGGGAGTGGATGTACTGTACTATCTGCTCACGCCCATTTTTCCTGGACTCGGGGAAGACGCTGGATATTTTTTGTGCTTGTGTGACCGTACCTTTACTAGCCTGCCATATACTTTGCCTGGCCTCATCTCAGAACATAAATTAGCACTGACATCAGCAGGTGTTAACATTTACCTAAAGGTGTCTATGCAGTTATTCAACATACATTCAGATTAATCAGGAAGGAAACTGAGCGTCCTGTGGTAAGCGTGTGTACGGTAAGGAAATGTAGTGACCGGCCCTGTCCATGTGCTTCCTTTGTGCTCAGGATGTTAACGTGACCACCTACCACATCATCCTGTCCGAGAAGCTGATGAGGGGCGACCTGCAGGATGGGACCCACTGGGAGACCATGCTGGGCTTTTCCTACGAACTGGGGGTCTTCCTGAGAGCAGATGGAGTAAGTGACCCACACGGTCCTTTTCATTGGGTATCACAGGCTGGGTACCGCTGACATTGATGCCATGTGTTATCAGAGGTGAACAGTTCAGGTCCAGAAAGTAAAAGTCGGTTTCAAGGTTTTGTTTCAACCAACCAGTTGAGCATAAAGAGTCACAGATGTGCGACAGTAGTGTTGAGACTTTGTTAACTTGAATCATTATGGGACCAGTGTATGGCTCAGCGAGTCAGGCTGGTGTGGTGGAGGTCGGAAGATCAATGGTTCAAATCCCAGCACTAGAAGTCAGACCCATGAATGAGGCCCTCATCCCATCAATGCTTCTCTCGGACCGTGTTTTCCCAAAAATGAATGTCACTTTGGATAAGCATCTGAAACATAAATAAAATGTAAATGCTGTTTCGCTGCTGTGTGCTAATCAGCCCAACCACATCATTTTTCCAACCAGATGTTCATCAATGACGTCCCGCTGAATGTGACAGATGTGGAGGGCAGCAATGGGGTTATCCACGTGCTGGCCTCAGTTCTAGAAATTGTTAAAAACCGCTGCGACCAGAGAAATACCTCGTTTACCTGGGTAAACTTACATTATATAAAATTAAAAAAATCACCCAGCTGAGTGTTTTTGTTTGCTGCTCTCTGACTAATAGTGCTTGGTCTTGTCTACAGGGACCATGTATGGACTGCTACAGCAAGACGTTCTGTTCTTCTGGCAAAGAAATAGTGGTAAAAGTACCCGCTTGTTATGAAAATCTCAAGCAATCAGGGGCTGCAGGCTGTCTGGGGGGCCTGTATTAATCCGTGACCCTGCTGAGTTTGTACTCTCTGCCACATCTCAAGGATCATATCATCGCTGCCTTTTTCCCCTGTTCTCCCTCACGTATGGTGCCCGGCATGTTCTCCCGGCCAGGTCTGAGCTTTCCCCCTTTCGTTTCAGCATAAACGGAGCGTTTGTCCACTCCGCGACAGGAAAGTTGTGACCATCGGCTGCAGGATAATGTGCAGGAACACGGAAACTGTAAGTATCTGCTAAGAAGAGCATCCAGCTAATCAGACACAATGTGACTCCGTGAGCCACACAGATACGTATACATGTGAGAGCAAGCTTAGGGGTCATAGTGCAGGGTCAGGCAGCATGCAGGACCCCTAGGGGATAAGGGTCCTGCTCAGGGGCCCAACAGGAGCATCAGTCAAGATTCAAACCACTGACTTTCCAATCGCGAGTTCTGACCCACTGAGCTACACATCACACCAGCGTCGTGAGCAGAGTGATCTTTGGATTATGGCGATCTTTACACTAAGAGGTTGCGCATGGACAGGCACATATATACCTGGATAACCAGGGTAAGCCAGGGACGGGTGTGGGCCAGTTAACCAAACTCTAGGGCTAGGAACAACAAGACACAGGTGAGGGTCATAGTCACAAAGAATCAAATACTAGGAAAGGGGTGACCAGCGAGACCTGCTGGCCAGACAGGGACTGATCCTGCCACCGTCCTACAGATCAGGCGATGCTGCTCTGGGTTCTTTGGTAACCGGTGCGAGCGGTGTCCTGGCCCAGCGGGGCAGCCCTGCTACGGGAACGGCGTGTGCCTGGATGGCACCAGCGGCCCCGGGACATGCCGCTGCAACAGCGGATTCAGCGGCACAGCATGTGAAAGCTGCATTCCCGACAAATTCGGCATCCACTGCGATCAAGGTATCACGTTCCTCTGCGGGCCTCAGCTGTGAGGTTGGTGTGTAGGGCGATCCTCACTGGCAATATGAATCCATCCCAGGCTCCCCTGCAGATCAAACTCAGCACAGCTCATGTCAGGCCCTCTAGTGTCCAAATGTAGAACTGCATGAAATTAAATTAATGGCGTGATCCGTCTCCTCCCCTCTGCCCGCAGTGTGTCAGTGTGTCCATGGGCAGTGCAGTGATGGCCTGCAGGGCACCGGCGCGTGTGAGTGTGAAGTGGGCTGGCGAGGTGTGACCTGCGACACAGGTTAGGAGAGGGGGCGTGGCCTCTGGCTCTGTTTTTCAGCAGCAGGGGGCGCTGTAACACCGAGTTTCTCTTCCCATCTTTTCTCAGCGATCACCCAGGATTCCTGCAGTGGGCGGTGCCACACCAGTGCTAAGTGAGTAGCGTTCCGTCATATCAGCACGGCTTGATGTAGAGAAGCTAAGCTCCATGCCCGGCAATCTTCCGTCACATGTGTGTTCCACATGATGGGCCGGCTTCCCTTCTGGGTCGTCCTCTACCTTTGTAATGATAAGACTCAAGCTTCACAAGGACTCCATCTGGGACTCCAAGTTACGGAAAGTGGGTATATGGTGGTGTTCCTGTGATGGGAAAGCTGCCAGTTCCGATCCCGGGGTCAGCAGAGCAATGTCACCGTCGGGCCCCTGACTGAGGCCCTTAACTCCCAGTAGCTCCTGAGACTGGCTGATCCTGCTTTCTCAACTGTATATGGCTTTGGATAAAAGCATCTGCTACATAGATACATGTAAATGCATCATGTTCCCCTTCATGCTGGTTTGAGGTGGCACGCCCACCCTCGGGTAGCTTACGCCCCGTCTCTGTCCCCCAGCTGTGTGGCCCGAGTCGACGGCTCCTCAGAATGCAGGTGCGCCTTGGGATTCCAGGGGAACGGGACTCACTGCTCAGGTGAATGCGGGCTCGCGTCTGCCGTGGGGGCCCCGTGTTTGCCGTGGGGGCTCGCGTCTGCCATGGGGGCCCCGCGTCTCACGCCCTTGGCCGGTGATACCCGTGTCCCTCTGTCGCAGACTCTGCACCTTAGGGCTGGCAGACACGCCCTGAGCTGCCAGCAGTATAACATGCTGCCAAACTGGCTACATCTGCATTGCTGTGTCTTAACTCTCTCTCTCCTCTGTCTTTCTCTTCCTTTCCTCTGTCACTCTATTTGTTCATTCCTTTGCTCTCTCACCTGTTTATCTTACCCTTCTCCATTCTTTCTGTCCCTCTCCTCATTCTGTTCATTTATGCTTTCTCTCCCTTTCCTCTCTATCTTTTTATTCTTTTTCCCTCTACTGTCTTTCTCTTCCCCCTTTCCATTCTTTTTATCCCTGCTCTGTCTCTCTTTGTTACCTCTCCCTCTCTCTCCATCCCTCTCCTCTGTCTCTCCATCCCTGTCCTCCATTTCTCCCACTCTTTCATCCCTCTCGTGTCTCTCCCTCTCTCTCCATCTCTCTCCTCCACTTGTCCCTCTTCTTCATCCCTGTCCTCTCTCTCCCTCTCTCTCCATCCCTCTCCTCTGTCTCTTCCTCTCTCTCCATCCCTCTCGTCTATCTCTCCCCCTCTCTCCCCTAGTTGTGAACGCCTGCCTGGAAAACAATGGCGGCTGTTCTCCAAAGGCTCTGTGTAAGCAGGCACAGCCGGGGAGGGTGCAGTGTGTGTGTGGCATGGGTCACATGGGGGACGGCTTGGTTTGTGTAGGTGAGTACCACCCGGGGGGCCCTGCTCCCACATTCAGATAGGAGCAGCATCAGCAGTAATCAAACACACAAGTCCAAATCTTTGCCTTTTCTAGAAATATTGACTTTCTTTCCGTTGTTTAAGAAATCAATCCTTGCCTGGATGGCAGTAATGGAGGTTGCGACCAGAACTCAGAGTGTGTGCACACGGGTCCCAACAAGGTGAGCAGATTCGTCAGCCATCTGTTATGTTCGAGGGAAGGCTGTTAGCTCAGTCATGTCATAGCTGAACATGTAAAGTCCAGCAGTGTTGGGGTTCCATCAGCATTTGGAGGGTGTATTCTCTAAGGAAGAACTGCTGGCAGAATATGGTTGGCCAGTATGGCTCATGTGATACTAGGGGATGTTGGGAAATGAAGTCCGACCAAGCATGGCAGCTTTTTTGGTGGTAACTGTTACAGAGGAACCATGAATAAGCAACTAGGGTTCCCACCTCAGTAAAAGCTAATAGAAATACTGATTTAATTAATAAAATCTCTACATGAAGACTCCTATTTATCCAGGACATATAAATGTATACACACCACTCTATTGTTATTATTGTTGTTGTTGTTGTTGTTTATGTAGCACCCGTCATACACATGGGTAATTATGGGTGCCTTGCATTTATTGTTTTATCATTTGGCCCTTTGCAGACCAGCTGCATTTGTAACCAAGGATACTCAGGAGATGGGAAAAGCTGCAGCCCCATAAACCCCTGTAAAAAGGTGATGATTGTGTTTGTCTGTTGGGTCTTAAATGGTCTCAATGACCCAATTGTATCTATTCCTACTATTGTGATGACAACCAGAAATATGACTATTCAGTTTCCTTTTCATACGTATGGTGCTTTATAAACATGACAATAGCCGCTGTCCTAGGGCCATGCTGAAGCCATCTGCAGGTTCAAAGGTCATGTTGCACCTTCTAGAATAACGGCAACTGCCACTTCCAAGCCACATGTCAGATGACCGGGCCGGGGGAGAGGAACTGCAGCTGTAAAGAGGGCTTCAGGGGCAACGGGCTCACCTGCAAAGGCACCATATTCACCGTAAGAGAGGCGCCTCGCAATTCGTGGGCGCCGTCATCGTTCTGTAGGAAGGATTTACGAAACTGCAGACCGCCAGCGAATTCCCAGAGCTTGTTTGCTTTCGCGTGCGTGAATCTGCTATCGTCACTAACTGACACCGCTCTTCTCTCACTCTTCAGGAGATACTTTTTAATAAGAATCTGAAACTCTTCCACATGTTGGTTTTCGTAAGTGCCTCACTGTTACTACACCATTTTGGAATCATTTCTTTACTTTTAATACTTTGATGAATCCGTTGTGTTGGCAAGTAATCATCCAAACATTCTGGCGAGCTGAAGTAGGCTCTCCATTGGTTGTCTTGTTGGGTTTATAGTGCTGAGTGTTCAGTCCCTCTCACCTCCTGCTTTTCAGATTGGGGACCTAAAGGGGCCGGGTCCATTCACGGTGTTCATTCCAACTGACGACGCCTTCAAAAAGGAGGCCGCGGTGAGTGCCCCACCACACCAGGATCCTCTCACCCAGAGGATCCCTCTGAAACGTGCTGCCCCCTACAGGTGAAGGACTGGATGGAGCGGAGCATGGTGTCCTGGATAATGAAGAACCACATCGTCGTGTGCCGTACCCTGCTCCCGGAGGACCTGAGGACCCCCAAGAACGTCACTACGATGACTGGCGAGGTCCTGAGCATCACCCAGTCACAGGTGGGCCCTGGTCTTCCTGCCCCTGCCTCATGTTTAGCCCTGCTTTGGTGTCACTGGGGGTGGTCCACAAGGATAGGGTTTGAATCCCATCCCAGCTCTCTGCATGGAGCTTGCAGGTCCTCCCCTTGCTCACACAGATGTTAGTTTGCTGTATGTGTGTGTGGTCACTGTGATGTAGTGATGTTCCATCCTAGCTGTTCCTTTACCTTGTGCCCTGTGTTAGACATCAGCTCTCGACAACCTTGCGATGGATGGATGAATAGATGGATTGATTAATAAATTCAGTCAATAAAAGTATGACATAAACAGGAATTAGTTCTTACTCAGTCTACAGAATTCACTGGATGTCATACATCACTAGTTAAAGCCTTTAACCAAGAGAGTAATTCCACCTCTTGCTGCGGGTCTGTTTTTCATGTTTTTGATGGAAGGGTGCCGTCTTCATAAACAACGCCAAAATCGTGTCCTCTGATGACATGTGCGTAAACGGCATCATTCACATGATTGACGCGGTCATCATGCCGACAAACGCAGTGCCGGGGGAGCAGCGCGATGCAGAGGTATCGTCCCAGACATACCCTAGTGATTTCTCTTCATGACAATAAGTGTTTCATTTAGCTATTGGGATTTTTTAACCTGCTTACCCATGTAAATTCATTGTTTGCTGCTATGAAATTATATGCCTTTGATTTGATATCAGCGTTAGTTATAGAGAGGGAATCTCACCTCTTTTAACAGCTGACACTGACTGATGTGGCTAAAGGCTTCGGACACACGACTTTCACAAAACTGCTGGAGGTCAGTGTTCCTTCTTGTACAGCCCCTCCCTCCTGTGGTTCCAACACCGTGCAGTCTGATCTGAAATGCCGACACCTTCTCAGGACACAGGAGTGCTGGATCTGATGAACGACACCCTCCACCAGCCGGTCACCTTATTCTGGCCCACGGACCAAGCGATGGCTGCCCTGCCGCAGGAGCAGAAGGACTTTCTGTACAACGTACAAAACCGCGGCCAGCTGACTGAGTACCTCAAGTATCACGTGGTCCGGGATTCGATGGTGAGCGGTCCCTCTGGCTCTGGACCAGCACCCCTCCCATCACCCAATTTCACTTCCCTAAACCGACTTTCATCCTCTAAGGTAAAAGCCAATGAGCTGTTGTACTCGACCAGCCTGAAGACTCTGCAGGGCTCTGACCTCCAGGTGAACTGCGGTGGTGAAGACAGCATCGTAAGTGGCAGATATTAGGCAGGGCCTGCATGTGGGAAGCCGGCAAGCTAACCTCATCTGCAGTGCCCCTCACTGATGACAGGCATGCAAGACACCTGACAGCTTCCGAGTGGTTAAATGTGCCTGAAGGTCTGTTTTCTGCACATGCTACAGGGCGAGCTCCTCATGAATGACGGAAAGTGCCGAATCGTGCAGAGGGACCTCGCCTTCAAGGGCGGCGTTGCTCACGGCATCGACTGTCTGCTCACTCCTCCCAGCCTAGGGGGGCGCTGTGACTCCATGGAAACCTTTGAGCTGAAAGTGAGGGCTTTTCCACAGCCGTTGATATGCACGTGGCAAGAATGGGATCATGCAGTAAAGCATGATATAATAAAATGAATCATGCACAGTATATCTACACTGTACTGGAGCCACTCTGAAACAAACAATGTTTCTTTATACACAAATGTAAAGAGGCATGTTATATATGGAGGGTGAAACATGATAACTTATGATTATAATGATTATAATTGGCTTTTCTCGTGGCTTTACAGGGCAGATGTCTGAGTTGCACTAGCAACCTCAAGAAAAGTTGTTCCACTGGGAGTAAATTTAAGGTTCGCCTACTTTCTCTGGTGTGATTGGCTACTGTGCAATTCTGAAATTCACACAAGGATGAAGCCCAGCGAATCCTTTTGGGCATTATTCTGACACCTGTCTCTCCCTTTCGGAACCTCCACCCTCCCGCCGCGGTCTGCAGGAAATTAAACGATGTGACCTGCTCTACTCAAAGAGCCGGAACCTGGGATGCCAGGCGGTATGCAGCATGACTTTCTGGAAACCCAAATGCTGTCCCGGATACTTCGGCCGGGATTGCCTCGGTAACCATCGCCGTCGGCCTGTGGCGAGCGTCCGTTTCCATGGCGATCGTTGACTTCATAAGTGTCCTTTTCCACGTGGCTCTCCAGGCTGCCCGGGGGGTCTCCCCAAGTCTCCCTGCATGGGCCGTGGGAAGTGCGACGAGGGGCACCTGGGTAATGGCACCTGCTCGTGTGAGCCCGGCTTCCAGGGCACGGCCTGTGAGCTCTGTGTCCAGGGGCACTATGGGCCCAGCTGCCAAGGTGTGCCTCTACATCATCACAGCGATCCAAATCCAGCCATTCTCTGCTCGCTCTTGTCCCACCTGCAGAGGGGCCATCCTTATCATTAGCTAATATGTTTTGAATTGGTCAGTGGCAGGAGAGGGGGCACTCCAGGAGCCAATCAGCTTTCAGCTGGGCCAGCACCCATGTGGCTCCACCCCTGTATACACCCCTGTTTTCCTAGCATGGAATTTTACTTATAAATGGAATTTTATATGTGGCCATGAAACACGTGTAATTTCACAAACCCTGTTCCCCTCCTTTTCGGTCTCCATGTTGCCAGTCTGTAACTGCACTGAACACGGGTCCTGTGACGAGGGAGCAAGTGGTACCGGTAGCTGCTTCTGTGACCAGGGCTGGACAGGCCCGCGATGCGAGTCCCAGCTTGGTAAGGTGGCTCGCTCTGCAGGGGTGACGGAGGCTCCAGTCAGACGCTACACAGTTCTTGGCTCTTGCATGATCTGTTTCTGTAATAAGCGGGGGGGGGCGCCGCCCCCCCCCCCCCCCGGGCGTGCAGGCCATTCAGATAAAAGACTTTTGCAGCCTGAGAAGCCCATCGTTTTTCTATCCCTGACCAGAATACCA
>JAODKN010000063.1:20753856-20785686 GCA_026774425.1 Petrocephalus zakoni
GAGCGTGAGCAGGCTGTGTTGAGGGTGTGCATTGTCCCTTCTCACTTCTGTAGGGCTTCCCTGAGGGTAGGAGCGTGGCGTGTGTTCCCCGGCGTGCTCCCCCAATGGCGTGTGCAAGGAGAACAACACCTGCGAGTGCAAGCCATTCTACGAGGGAGACGGGGTCACCTGCACAGGTGGGCCCAAGGTTCCGGCCCAGGTGGTCAATCAGCAAGCTATGGCTGTAATCACCTCTCCAGTAGTTCGTGTTCAAATTAAAAGTGCCAAGTTTGGAGTAGGTACTAAGAACGGGTCCCAGAACTGCCACCAAGGAACTACAATTAGGCCGAGTTCCTGCGGTGTGAATACAACAAAAGACCCTGGTTCCGGAAAAAGGTTCTGGTTCCAGAAAAAGTTCTGGCAGTGTGAAAGTGCCTAGAATGCAGCTGGAAGAACCAGCAAACTTTGCCTGTGTTGTAGAGGAGAAACCTGCTAGCAGGAGATCCTCTTTTTGGTATGTTTAGCTTTTTATGTCCCCGCTGTGTTTTACTGATTAACACTGCCGAAACATATAACTACATGCAGCATTTCAGCACATTAGTACTAAAACTTTGCTTTAAAAATACTCTGTTCTTTTTATGGCAGTGATCGACCTCTGTAAACAGCAGAACGGAGGGTGCGCCAGGGGTGCCAAGTGTGCTCAGAAGGGCGTGAAGGTGGCCTGCACCTGCCCCAAGGGGTACCAAGGTGATGGCTTTGTCTGCTCCCCCATCAACCTGTGTGCCGACGAGGACGGGGGCGGCTGTCACGAGCACGCTACCTGCTCCATGACCGGCCCGGTAAGAGCGCCCCCTTTATTTACAGGCCAGCGTCATGCTGTACCTTTTTGGGACAGGAGGGGGCGACAAAGACAAGGCAATTTACATTTTGTGTCGGTGTCATGCTGCAACTTTTTGGGATATTTATGTGTCTTCCAGGGAAAGAGGAAGTGTGAGTGTAACAGCGGCTACATTGGAGATGGAATTGATTGCGAGGTCAGAGAGCTGCCAATCAACCGCTGTGCCCTGGACAATGGACAGTGCCACGTGGAGGCTTTGTGCACCGACCTGCACTATGAGGGTGAGCTCTGAAGGCAGTGACAGGCCAGGCCTCGATCATTTGCTCCTATATTAGATTTTCTACTAGGGAAAGAACCATCTGTCTCTGCAATGGTCTGATAATGAATCCTAATTAACAACAGCTACCACTAAATAGGGAGCTACCAGTTAAAGCACATTGTGCAAAGCTGTTTATTTGTGCTGCTCATTATGGCCATAGCCCATAGCGGTGCTACTGCCCCTTTCTAACAAACCCTATTATCCAATCACTGGCCGACATAATAGTGAGCTCACTTCCTGCTGCCTCCAGACAAGAAGGTGGGCGTGTTCCACCTGCGTTCCCCCAAAGGGCAGTACAAGCTGACGTACGAAGAGGCCCAGGCCCTCTGCAAGGAGGACGGGGCCACCATCGCTACATTCAACCAGCTCTCGTACGCGCAGGAGGTGAGGCCTGCTTCACATTAACCGATTCGCCCGACCTGATGCTAAGCTAAAGGTGTTCGCAAGCCCTGGAATAGAAGGACAGCGAGCGTCGCGGGTAACATTTTGGCCCTTTGCTTGCATCCATGTCTCTCTCAGGCCGGCTTCAACCTTTGTGCAGCCGGCTGGCTAGACAAGGCCCGTGTGTCCTACCCCACCACGTTCCCCAACCCGAAGTGTGGCTTCGGCCACGTGGGCATTGTGGACTACGGCATTCGGACCAACTTAAGTGAAACCTGGGATGTGTTCTGTTACCGAATGAAGGGTAAGAACAACCTTATAGCATAGTGACCACCAAGCTCCTTTTCAGTCACATGCTGTTAGCAGAAGGTTGTTAGAGCCTCGGATGGTAATAACACTAATGGAAACTCCCCTGGAGTTCTTAGAGGGATCTTAGACCCAAGGTGAATGCCGTATATCTCCAAGACCACAGAGCATTTGTAGAGTCACTGGTGGCCGGTTATCATGCACACATTTTTTTTCCCCAGACATCAGCTGTGCCTGCAAACCAGGTTACATTGGAGATGGCTACTACTGCAGTGGAAACCTCTTGCAGGTTCTGAAAGCAGAACCAGTCTTCTCCATCTTCCTGACCGTGAGTTTCCTCATCCAATTCCGTCATCCCCAAAGTGTGTGTGTGCAACCCAACCCCTAGACTTTAGTACAGTTACATGGCCAAAGTATTGTGCCAATAGTTTTCATCTCACAAATGGACCAGATGCATTGCTGTTATGACAATAATGCTTGCATCCTTTCCTTTCAGCAAATCCTGAACTACTCGAGAAACTCTGAATTGGGGAAGGAATTTATTATGCATCTCAGCAACTTGACGATACAGTCCACTTTGTTCGTACCCGAAAATGACGGCCTAGAGAACGAGGTTAAAGATCACACGCATGCAAAACAACACTCGCCAACTGAAACGCCAAAGCCATTTAGGTCCAAAGTGATGGTGCAGTTCAGTGAGTCATGAGATTCACAGCTGTCCTCTTTTTCTGCACTGTTTGGGCCAGACGCTGGCAGCGCGGGACATTGAGTACCACCTCTCAGACGGCAGCGCTCTCTACTTCCAGGATCTGACCAATGGCAGCCAGATCAGGACCAAGCTGGGTCCAAGCCTCAGGGTCCTGGGCATCACCAACTTCACAAACCCCAACATACTGGTAAGAGTATGAATGAAAATCAGCATCCACACGGCCAGCCCGAGCACCAACATCTATCGACCCCTGCGCTAATGCAAAAAATTCCTCACCATGTACTGCTTCAAAAGGTTGAATATCGTTGCATACAAAATTCACACACACAGTCTGCTTATGGTCCTTGTCCTCTTTGCGAGGCACCCTCAGTTCCATCTTCGTTTGGAATAAGTTTTCAATGGAAGTAGTAAGTTTGACAGACCTAGCACAGTTCTCCGCATAGGACTCTGAAGTCACGTTGTCGTTTGTCAGCACTAGGGGTGCATTTCCTCCATACAGGGTACCATATGTTTGGTACGGTACTTTTGGGACTTTCCCTTGAAGTTCCTGTTGAATTCCAGTACGTAAAGTTCCAAAGATGCTGAGGAACTATTTTGGTACTTTGGGTGTTCGCAGTCTCAGAAAATTAAACGGTAAAAAAATAATAAGAGCAATAATAATGGATGCGTGCACAAATGAAGAGATCCAAGCCCAGATGGAAGAACATCAACTGTCACGATGTGGCGATATTGGGGCCAAAAACTAAATAAGCAAAAACTGAGTTCAGCATACATGTCTCCCAATTCCATCTAGGAAGACGAAATGATTATGATTTTCTCAGAAAATGAGAAGTACCAAAAGTATGGTACCAGGTGTGTTGAGAAAGCGCCCTTGAATAGTGCCTCACCGTCATATGCTTGTTGACTGGGGAAAACCATCAAGTGAGCAGCTCTGCAGTCATTTCAACTGAGACGGTTTTCAACAGAACCATGTCAACATCCATCCATCCATGTATAACTGCTTATCCAGTCCAGGTCACGGTAAGCTTGGAGCCTATCCCAGGAAGCACAAGACAGAGGACACCATGGATAGGATGCCATTATTGACATTGTGTTCCATTAAAGACAGCGTCTTACAGGAGAATGTTTCGGGCTGAGGATTAGGTCTCTAGGATAGTTCTGTAACCCCTATTGTAGCCAAGATTGAATGTTACTCTAAACGTTTGGCTCTTGTAGGACGACGACTATATCAACGGCCCATTGAGTCAGTGGCCATGTCCTCTCTTTACAGACTAACATGCGCTATATTAACGACCGATTTATCACCAACTGGGACATCCCAGCGTCCAATGGGATCATCCATGTGCTCCAAGGGCCCCTGCATGCCCCACCCCTGGTGACACAGGTAAGAACAGCCCTCTGTCCGTTTGCCATTCAGCCCGAGTCACGTGGTACAGGAGTAAACACGAGCTGAGAAGCTTCCCTGATTTGGCAACCAGCAGCTCCACGTGGGACACCAAGCCGGCATTGGCGTCGGGGTGCTGGTCATGGTGCTCCTGATGGCGCTGGTTGGGTTCGTCGGGTACCGCTTCTACACCCAGCAGGTCAAGCCCTTCCAGTTCCACTACTTCAAGGTGAGGATGTGGACAGAGTCAATATAATCACGATGGTCAAGAGCAACATCAGCACACTGCTTCTCTGCTGGTGCCAAGTCCTCACCACCCCATATTGTCTTAGGAAGGGGTATAGCTTTCAAGTTTCACCTCTATTTGCAGGAGGGTGAAGAAGAGGACACCACAATGGTAGCCCCAATTCCCAGCATCTCCAATCCTGTGTATGAGTCGGGCTCCAGCCACGCTGGCCTCGGAGTCCCAGCAGCCCCTGTAGGTACCTCCACCTCTCGGTCATGCCTCCTTGCATCTTTATGCCCCCCAAGACCCAAGGTGTTCTAAGCTGTCACATACTCAGAAAACCTGTCTTTCCATTTCAACACTGCTGTAGAACGAAGATAAACATCAAGTGGTGGACAGCGGCTCGTATGACCTAATGCAAAGCAGCTGAAAGCTTCAATCTGGACCCATGACCTTACGCAAAGAATGAGTCCAAAATCTACGCACAAGAGGAACCCCATCTACTTGTCTGAACCCACAGGGGGCAAAATTGCACCCTTTCTTCCAGAGGTAAAAAATCACATGGAAAAGGCTGTTGTTTTTCAAAGCTAATTAGAAGTGGAAATGTAGATCTGACATAGTTAATCTGAAGCAGAAGATGGTCACATTTTACCCACAAAAAGCTCTGCTTTTTTGTGTCCTTTAGTAAATGGTGCCAGTTGAATTTAACATTGTTTTTAATAATTCTCAAAAGCTTTTTCGTTTACAAGAAATATTTGACAATTTAATTGATACAATTTGGAGCATAAAATCAGAAAATGAGAATGAATAATTATTACAATATTAAAATGCACATGGCGTGACTGTAAATATAGTAAATAGAAGCAATGAAAGCAAATTTACCAACTGGCAAAATGTTATAAATAAATGTATATACCATTTTTCTACTGGATTTGTAATTATACAAAAACACACGCAACCAGGTAGTATACAAGTGCAATTGACGGTGATTTGTGTATATTTTTCATAGTTTTTCAGTATACATATAAATGTACAGGATGTGAAGTTGACACTGTGCTAGACAAAGACGTGGCATGAGCCGTCTTCCCTGACGCCAGTGGGTCATCTTTAACGTCACCGCCACCCACAGCCAAAAACACAGCAATATTGCTCGGCCTTTCAAATGCTGCCATTGCTAAATATACACAGGCTAGTTTGTCCCTGAGATGCATCAGGAGGAAGGGCCAGCCTCAGTCCTGCAAAGGCCTGAACTGCAAAGATCACAGAGGTGTTACGACGCCATACACACTGGCCAGCGGGCCGAGATCCCCGGCTGCTCGCTCATAATCAGAAACAAGCACACTGAGCCACCGGTGTGTGCTCCAGCCTCAGACCCCCAGGGAATGGGAATTTTAAAGATAAATACTTAGCATATGTGTGAAGAAACACTGGTGGTAAATGCTGAGTAAACAAGAATTCTAAGCAGACGTTCCACAATCCCTGTGAGATATATCCGAAAGAACCTTGAATGCTTTGACTTAGGTACCTAATTAAAATACAGACCCTAAAGTACAGTGTACCAGAATTTCACCTGCTGAACGGTGGGAATTGCGGCAAAGCATTATGGTGATGCAGGGCAGCCAGCTGTAATTATGTACATTTCTAATTTAATGCTCATATACCCAATTTTATAATGAAATGCACATTTAAAAACCCGTCTTAAAAAGACCTTAAATTAAAGACCTAATTACAGTAATCAGTGTCGTTTTCTCCAGAAAAACAGTGGTCTGATGGCCTAATCCCCCATTCAGAGAAATGGAAGGGCCTTTCTCTAGTAGACTAATACATCGTCATCATCGTCAGAGATTAGCAGGTGCATAAATTTCTCACCACAATACTGTACAATCAATACTATATGGAGAATACTTTACGAGGAGGAAACAGTCACTACACCCTATAAACACATGGGTATTATAATATTTAGGCAGTTCAAAAAATATATAAGTATTCTAAAAAAATAAGGCATCCTGATAAAAATTCCCAGTATTCCCATCTACAAGCCTACAGTCCCATCGATTTCCGGCTCTGATATCCAGTGGCCACAATATACTGTCAATTTTTACAAGCTGTCAACAAGTACTCTTAGAGACTCTTAAATTTCTGAGCAGATGTCACACAGAATGAGGTGCATCAAAGGATGACAAAGATTGACGATATGTGAAATTGACCATCGAAAGACCGTCTTGAGAAGGGTATGGCCATAAAAAGGGAGCCGTACGCTAATGATATTTTACCATTTACAGTTTGACAGCTTTCCCCATTCACTGGAGGTTGATGTCCACTGGTTGAAAAGAACAAGCTAAACATTCACTGGCCAAACAGAGAGCACATATGTCTAAGAGACCCTGTCAACGCAGCTCCAACGACTGAATGAGCGATTGTCTGACTGCGGTATTCACAGCGCCAAATAGTGGGGATTTTCGGTAGTGTGGGGGGGGGTCTTTGTGTGAGCGACCTCCCTAAGACCTTCTGGAGTGAACAGGGACATCCACAGTACCTGCACCGCCCAGCTCTGGCCAGAAGGGGGACTCGTGCTGCAGTGGGTTACGGCGGGGGAAGAAGGTGTGGTGCAGGTCATAGTTGAGGAGACAGCTAAGCGAGGCCATGTAGATGTCGGCGAAGCGGGAGAGGCGCCGGGAGAAGTAGGTGGGGTTGTGGTAGGTCCGGAAGAGGCTGCCGAACTGGGAGTTGAAGATATCTTTTGTCTGTGATCTAGCATGAACAAACACAATATTGCTGTTAGTTCGTTACTTCATTTTGAGCCGCAATTTGGTCAATGCAATGGTCACCAACCAGCCAATCACGGTCAGGTTCAAACAGGTTCATTCCTAGTTGATAAAGACAATCAGGCTTGCTTCCCTTTGTATCGTCAGGTAACTAGCTAACTTTATTAGCACGCAGCAGTTGCATTATTTTTTTTCTTGGACTGCAATCAACACTGAAGCACAATACCGACATCCCACCTCTGCCAGAAGTTCCTGGAGTCTCCCACGAATTAAGAGCAGCTCCCTAACATCCGCAAACAAGTGTCATTTCACTTCAGCAAAAAGTGGCTGAAAAAGGCTGGTGAGCACTGGGTCAATCACTCTTGTCTTGTTAAGACCCTTTAAATTTTTGTTGTGAGAATATAATCACTAATCATCACATTACGGACGTCCTTTCAAGCTATAAATGTGCTTCAGGAAATCCAACCCAGGAATGTGTCACCACACCCCCAGTTAGCCCTTCTCCCAGCATGTCCATCGGCGCGCCACACAGCCTTTCTCCCAGCATGCATTGCAATACCTAATGCTCTCTCTCTCCTTGATCCATTCCTGCACGACAGCTTGGGAGGCTGGGTCTCTGTGCACCTGCAGGTGAGAGAACATGAATAACAGGAAAGTGTGTTTACATCTGTGACGCCTGCTAAGGAAATACTGAACTGGAGCTTTCTCTGGTTGTAATTAAGGCAGACCCAGCCACGGAGAGAAAATGTACAGCTGTTGCTAAAGCTGGAGCTACGATGCATTTAGCATCAGGTGTCTCTCCAGATCATACAACGTCCCGCCAATTTGGGATGACCTTCAAGCTCAATATCCTGCTGACCAACATCATGGATGGGCAACCACAGACCTACAGGACTTGTGTTACTGGAGCCCTTAAATTGTGGCCTGAATTTTGAACAAAATTATGGTGCAGTAAGTTTCTGTCGGAAATCAAATGTGTCCATAATAAGTCCTACTTGTCACTGCTCATCTGTCCAGCGCCCTCTGGTGACCTAACCTGCATGCGTTCCACCAGACCAGTGAGGCCTTGCAGCCAGGTCATGGTGTGGACGTACTCCTCAGTGTTCATGATCTTGATCTCCTTCCTCAGCTCTGGGATGATGGCCCCAGTCCTCCAGCCGTGTTTCAGGGTTAGGTCCTGACCACAGGGATACATGTGACTTTTAAAATCTGATGGCCATGGGCAACTCTATAGAGGGGTGTTCAGTCCAGTATGAGATACTGTAGCTCTGGGATAGTTGGTTGTTTTATTATATTTTTGACAAAATTTCACTCAGATATCCTTAGTTTGTGTGTACTTTATACTTTGTAAAGGACTACGGTGTACACTTGTCATCTTGAAATGTGCTCTATAAATACATTTCACTTCCTTATCGGTTTGGCACACACACTTGCAAGCAGCGACAGAAATCCCACAGATGCTAGGAGTTGGACTGGATGTGCGGATGTGGGGGCATCTGTTCTGATTTGGGGTCATGGGGTGTGGATGGGCACTCCATGAGCGGCCAGGACGTCACCTACCGCCAGGTCACTGTAGATGTGGTCTCCGAAATACAGCACCTTAGACCCCCTCCACCCGGTGAGCCGAAGGAACTCATACAGGTTGCCCTGAAACGGGACGACACTCTGAGAGGGCAAGGGAGACTCAAAAAAGCAAATGGTTCATGAGGCGCCATTTTCTCTACCACTACTTCACGTCAATGCAGCATAATACTGTTACGTAACGATCCCCTACAAATCGTAAATACAACAGGAAGTGAAGGGTTAAATGTGTGCACATGGACCAATGGGGTGCAAAGTCACTCTGACAGTCTGTACCGGCACAGCCCACGGCCAGACTGCATGTCATAGTGACTGCAGCCGGGCCAGCAGCCTATTCTATGGAAGATGTTCATATTGTTTACCGGAGGTTAAGTCCGTACCTGTTTGTAAATCTTTCCTTTCTCCAGCTTGTGAATTCTGTCCCACAGCAAGACACCTTTATCGGTGACACGCCTGAATGGCCTGCGGCAAAACCAAAGAGACGATTTTTGTCTGGGCTTTGATCCAGTTGGCAGGCGAAGTTTAGAGATCCTGATGAAGATAACCTTTGAATTTCAAAACAAACCTTTTCTAAGACACCTACACCTAGTATTAAATCTGATACAATGTCAGTGGAAGGTATCCATCAATCCATTTTTTGTACCTGCTTGTCCTATACAGGGTCACCGGGAATCTGAGCCTATCCTGGCCATAGAGGTGAGAGGCAACAGCACTAACCCCTGTGCCACCATGGTCAGTGCTGGGTATTGCTTTATTAAACTGCAGAACAGCTTGAGCCCTTAAAAGGTTAACGCTGTGATGAAAGGATCTTTGGGAATACACACACACACACACACACACACACAGAGGCAGGCTCACTTCCTCCTGTCGTTGAAGAAGCCGGGCTTGTCTGCCTGTACTATGACGACGTCAAAGAGGTCCTGCCAGTCCTTCCCGACGATGTAATTCATTCCACGGTCGCTATGGAAAGACAGATCAGAGCCACGCTGACAGAAGGCCCCAGGTCGCTAGTGACTGTGTCGCTGTGATGGATACCCTGTCATGAAGGTTATGTCACACTGACTCCCACAGCTGCTCTGCCAACTTTCCAGGGACACAATTTACAGTGGGAATGGTTAATTTCCAGGGGTTGACAGAGATTAATGCTGTCATGTGTTTATCGTAAATATGCGTTACATTTTTAACATTGTGCAGGTCCCTCAGGGTGTGTCTGTGATACCCAGTGATGTGTGTGTTGCTCTGTGAGGGTGATGTGGCTATATGTCTTTTTGCGTGTGCGTGTGTGTGTATGTGTGTATGTGCGTATGTATGTCTGTGGCCATAATTGGACAGCACTGTGGAGTCTCTGTTCCTGAAGAGCATGGCAATGTGGTTGTGTGTCTCTGTGTAGTCGACCCTTCCAATCCACTCGACCGTTTGTGTGCGTACATGTATGTTTCTGAGTGCATGTGTGTGTTTCTGCATGCGTGGATGTATGCCCCCCCCTAGGCTCACACAAAGTCGAGGGGGCTGTTGGTGATGAGGAACATCTTCTTGCCGTTCTCCGAGAGCTTCCTCAGCACTGCGTGGGTCTGCTCGCCGTAGCAGATGTATTTCTCTGCAGGGGCAGTCAGGGAGAGAGTGTTTCACGCTCTGTGGCCATGGGACAGGGCGGCGGGCAGGCGCGTGCCCTCTGACGAGCAGCCATCTTTGCGTAAGGTCTCCTTGTTTGTTCCCAAACGCAGCTCTACGCCAGACACAGCTCGCCTGCCTCCTCCCTCCCCTCTAGTCCCCCAGCATAATCACCGATGTTGGCCTCCACAGCTCGGTACATGATCCCCTTCACGTGGACGTCTCCGATCGCTTCCTGTGGGGGACAGCGAGACCGAGTTTATTCCCCGGGCAGGTCCGGCCGCAACAAGAAAACCCGCACAGTCAAAACTGCGGCTTTCTGGGGGTAAAAAAGCGCCTACTTAAGCTTCAGATCATGCTACACATTCGCGTTTTCCTTTGAATTGGCATTCAGATTTTCTTTCGTAATCTCTCCCCTAAAACCGTAGCAACCGTTTTCACAAAGAGGGCCAGCAGGGAGACCTCAGAATGGGGGAGATTTTGCTTCCTAAAAAGCTCTTGACTTCAGGGATGGGGTATTTGAATAATTAGATTAAACATGATGCCCAAAATCTGGGAAATTCACTTTTTTAACAAAATGTGCTGTTTTCCTGCAGGATTCATCCAAAACCACCAGCACCGGGCAAATGCTAAATGCTATAACGGATTGCTAAAACTTGCCAACCTGGAAGGAGGGTGACTGATCGATCAACAAGCCAGATTTCGTATGATTAAATATAATTTTTTTTCTTCAGATACGATCACAAAGGGCGAAGGCCAAGAGTCATAAAAAAAAGGCATGGCTTGAGAATATATACTTAATTTTGGAATATTAGCTAAGTCCCCACTCCCCCAGCATTCTGTGGCCCGGTTAAATATCAGCAGACTAGGGATTGGGAACCTCTGCACTGAAACATGACTCAAATGGAGGGAGATTGGTGACAGGACAAGGAAGGGTGTGACATTGGGGAGGGGGGGTCCAACCGAGCAATGAGGAGAGATACATGTTCACTGATGGAACAAAATACCAGGGACATGTGGCAACAAGTACTGCAGAACAAATAACATCTTATCAAATGCTACTTCTTTGTAAAGGTGCATTAAGCCTGAACCTGCACCAGTCGAGAGCCTCTGTTGATGAGGAGTATGTTTGTTTCTAGACCTCACTGCAGATCTTCTAGCCCCCGCAGGACTGAGGTCTCTGGGGGGGGGGGGGCTCACCTTCACGTCCTTGTAGAGGTGCACCGGCTCATAGTCGATGTTGTGCTTCATGAAGTAATCGTTGACACAGGACAGCAGGGTCATCTCGGGTAAGGAGAAGATGTCCATGAACTGCTTCATGGTGTGGCCATGGGAGCTCTGCGCGGGAAGAGGGGGTGTTCACAGTGAGCTGGCCGTAAGATTCTGCTAATAAAACAAACTCTTTAATGACTGATTTTAAGACGCAATCCTTGGATCTTCTTCCAACCTGATAAGGACCTTAAAGATATACAAGATACCAGTACAGAGGAACACAACGGACCTAGGCAGACAAATAACATTCCTGAAAGTCGTCAGAGGTTAGAAGTGCAGTTCTTATATGAAGCTGCATGTCGACACCTTAAAAAGCTGCAATAACTCTGCCAGATGTCCGCTTACGATTATTAAAGCCAGATCGCACTTCCATTAAAGGTCATTTAATGTTAATGATTTAAAGCAGAGCACACTGTTCAAACGTGCCACCACAAGGCCAATCTCACAGCATGACAATTTATCGTATTTTAAATATAATTAAACTGGCTGCTGGCTGTATGGCTCCACATACCAATCTCAGCAGTAATGGAAATACCAGACAGCAGACAGCTCATCCCAAAGTGGAAGCTGATTTCTGAGGCAGGTCTGTGGAAGGTCTCGTGAAAAACAGATCCTCCTTCAAAGGCAATTCACAAATTTAGATGCCAGTCCCTTCCTTTGAGGCCCAGTAATGAAGAGACCTGTTCTACCTTTGAAGCTCAAAGCTCAGAGCTGGACTCAAAGTCCAGTGACCCATAAGACATTCTTGAAACCTGCAGTCTCAGATCCATGGCGCCAGAGTGGATCTCTCGTGCTGGAGATCGACAGAGGGGATCTGTGGGATAGGGGCATTCTAACCTTGCCATAGAAGTCACTCATGATTTCTAAGGGCACGTGTGATCCTTCGTACATGGCGATGACCTCCTTGTCTGGTACCGGGTGCAGACCCCTGAGAAGAGGAAGTCAGGACACTATCAGCAACCTCTGCAACTTACTAACGTAAGTATTGCTTTATAACCCTATATACTTACAAGTTGCTCCTATACTGTCAGAAAATTACCAATTTGTACCTTTGAGGGTACAATTACTTATTACTAGGGCTGTACCCACAAGGGTCTGCCAATTGTACACTAGCTGTAGCTAAATGTATCTTTTAGTCTAATTTAACGTACAGAAATGGACTGAAGCCTATCCCATGCAGCAGAGGTCAAGCTGAACTACACCCCCCATCCCCCGCATTACAGGCCAAACGAAACAGATAAGCAAAAAGCACATATACTTCATTCTGCATGTGCTTGTATGGGATTCCCGATTAAATCCTGTGAATCACTGACCAAATAGATTAACACAGTTCTAACCAAACGTGGTGAATAATCGGTCACACACCTATACACTGTTCCTAACTGGATGTAGTGGAATGCATCGATCTTCATCAGTAAGGCCTAGAGAGAAGAGACAGTTCAACTATCAAAACGGCACATACTGGATGGTCACTGATGTACTTTAGCAGTGAAATAAGACATCCTGGTATTTAACATGTACGATGCGTGTACCACAGGAGACAGGTAGTGCTTAAAAATCATTACAGTAATAGTCAGCCTGAATCCTCTACAAAGGACCAAGGATTTAAGAATGACGAGCATTTATATTCTACAAGACACCAAGTATCATGATGTTCTGTAAGTGTTGCGCTCTAAATCAAGGAATAAGGACGTGACAAAGTTATATAACAGGTTCTGCCTGAAATGGATAACACTTTGCAACAATTTCAGAAGGATGACCTCAACACCACCCCAGTACATCTGTTCTCTAAAATCCCCAGCACCGTCTGTGAAGCCATTAGGGAGTGCTTTTAACATCAGGACAGAATTACTTCCCATCCATCCTTTTACGTGTCCAAAACCACTCCCCATATTCCCAAGGGGTGTATTTACACAAGGCGCTTAGAGACAGATTGACATGTTTCATTTTAAAGAGCCCTTATGGGAGTAAGGACAGGAGCCTCCCCATGCTGGCAATATCCATACCCACCTTCTGAACGTCATAATGCAGACCACGGATCACGAAATCCGGAATATAGTCATATTCCCTCAGGCCCTCGGGGTACTACAGTGCGAAGAAAGCAAAACATTTGAACAAAGCCTTCAAAAGCAACCTTGGCAAACAGTTATTTGTCTAGGCAGAGGCAACACCTGTGCTGTTTACATTATTTTAGCACCCGTATTTAGATAATCTTATTTTTACAGGGGTAAACTTTATCTTGGGTTATAGTCCCCTATCGGCTGTTCTGCCTCCAGGCATTCTCTGAGATGATGAACATTCAATGTCAAAACCGAACTCACACAGAAAAATAAATGAGGGGAAATTATTTAAGCAACTGCACAGAAAGAAGGTGTGATTATAGCGAGCGGGAGTCACCCGGTGTTCCTGGACGAGGATGTCCCGGGCGATGCTGAATATCAGCGTGTGCAGGAGGCTGGAATAAAAGGCCAGCGTGTAGTCGTAGTCAAAGCCGTAGATCTCTATGTCCTGCAGGCTCATCTCATTGTTGGCGAAGATCGTGTCTGGATTGACGGTGTTGCTCAAGATGACAGGAATTAGGTCTGCGGGAGGATTAGTTACTTACGTTTATATGTCCTTGTGTCACTTCGATGCACAGGGAGGCTAATTTACATATTTCCTCTATATCCATTGGATACTAGGGTCTCTATATTTGCATTAAACCAAGTGCCGATAGAACAACTTACCACAAGCAGTCATTGCTTCTAAATCCAGTCACCCCAACCTAAAAACTACCCCCCTGCGGAATCTGAAGGCAGGGGGTGTACTCTTTAAACACCAAGTCCCCGAGAGACAGCACGAATGCGCAAAATGACACCTGTCAATAGCTGCGGCCGTGTCGGCGTTAGGGATAAAGATGCCTGCGATCGAATATAGCAGCACTGATAAAACGGATCTGTTTTTAATATAAATGACTTAGCATGAAGGACGTATGCATCTGATCTGAGGTCTAAGCGCCTGGGACAGGTATCCTCCGCGCACGCCGCCATATGCATCCACTGACCGATAACACGCGGCACGGACGTACCTTCCGTCTTTTTCTTAGTCTCGTCGTAGATGGACCAGAGGCAGCCGGCGGCGTCCCGGCCCATGACGGCAGCGCTGGTGCATATGGGCGCTTGGGCATGTCGGGCACCGCGGTGACCGGCGATCCTCGCGACGTGCGCCGGGGAGCGCGTCCTCCCCCAGGTGCCCCCCGAGTGCAGAGCGTTAGAGGAGGTGGCCAGCCTCCGTAAGCTCGCCCGGCTTCTCAGGAGACTGGAGAGGGACGATGCGTAGGATGACATGGCTCCTCTAGCCCGCGATGGCGCGCAGCCCCTCGGCCAGGAGACGGCACGCGGCTCGCCCCCTCTCAGCCAGCGCGACACTGCAGCCCCATCGCCCGGCGCTCCACGTCGCTGACGTCACTTCCTGCATGTAGAACAGCCAATCAGGCACGAGGGAGCCGTCCCCCCGACGCCCACCCGCGCGAGTTTGCCGTTTATAGCCCACTGTACACAACCTGGGGCAGCGTGCGATGCATGCTTTCCGATATGTAATCGGCCTTTGAGGTCAGATGTGCAGCCGGTTAAAGAATTTCATTGTACAGGGAAGTGTCTAAGGCGAAATATTTTCAGATCTTTCTTTTCTAATCCAGATATATAATCGCATCAACTTTGTGTCGACATTCTCCCATGAAAGGACGTGAGCCGCTCTGCCTCTGCAACACAGCAAATCCGGATTAGTCATTTGTTATGAAGGCTTTAAATCAGTCTCATAGCGCCCCCTGCCATCGGCCTTCATGCAACATTATTACCCCAATTAAAAATGCTACTGCACAATATTTGTGGCGAAATGTGAGTAGAGAATGTCAGTAAAGCCGATTGATGACAGTCTCTTCAATATGTGATTAATATATTGTTTGCAATATAACCATGTTTTTTAGTGCATACATCGGCCTATCGGTATACAAATCAAAGCAGTATTAACGGAGGAAAAACCCCGTGAGACTGAACTTACTACATTGCTCACTTTATATTATCCACCATATGATGCTGTTCACACAGGCCTTTTGTCTGAATACAACAGATCGCCGACATTTACACCATAAATTCTTAAGAGAATCCTCTAGAGAACAGATTGCTCTTTAAGCATAACGTGTAAACAGCAATTTCTGTAACACAACCCCAAAAGGCTCCACTGCAAAAGCAGGACTAAAATAAGCTTGCCCGAGTCATGTGAGGCTGTCATGTGACTGTCAGAGATCGAAAAACCGCCGGCCCAGCTTCGCGGCTCACAGGCGGCGCAGAACAGGTGTTGTGCCGAATTCAGCCTCCCTGCCGCGATGAATGAAATTATAAATGGATTATTGTTACTCTATTATAGATTAACAAATATTCTCATAACTGGCATTATTACACTCGGGATCACATCTCCATTCAGTGAATAGAGAAGTTGTTGTGACGTTAATTATTTTAAAGGTGCAATGTGTCTCCCTTAATTGTGCGATGAACTTTGAATTAATACAGCCAGAAGCCACAGCGCACTAAATTTCCCGTGCCGTTTCTGTTAGACCCTGTGACAGACTGGCAGCATGTCCAGCATGTACCCTATCGTGTGCCCTGTGGTGCCTGGGATAAGGTCCAGCTCCCCCAACATTTTCCATGAGCCTGTGCAGAATAAGAGGCAGGAAGATGGATGGATAGACCGAATTTCAGTTGGGGAAACCATATGTTTAATCTATCTTGTCTATAAAAAAGTTTTGGTAACCAAAGCAATGAAAGTGCACTATTTCAGAATTTGGACTGTTCAATATTCTAGGTAATTTAATACCAATTTCCTTGTCAACATTAGGCTTGCTCTGAGAGCCGCCTAGTGGCATGGATATTCAATGGCGTGCATTAGTTGCACTGAACTACACGAGAAGATTTCTCATGAAAATTGTCTTAAATTGCATAATGAAAATAAATGGGTAGAAATATTTAATAATGACACGTTGCTGATTAAAAAATCATATAGATGATATGAAATAAAAGGTTTGCACAAATGTGGCTTTTGAATTCCCCGATTGTTAATAACCGCTGAAGGGTAAAAGAGCAGCTAGTTATCGGTCTTGGTTTGACTCTCCCGACCTTGGTGTTCTGTGCAGCGCAATCGCAATCCTGCTCCTACAGGGTTTGTTTTTGTTCCAGGGCATAAATGCGTCTCGGTGCACCAGACACTTCTCTGATTCAGCCTAAACAGCGTTCTCTGCTGGTCCCAACTGACAGGGCTGCACAGTATTATCATGACGGAGACCCAAACATGACCCAGTAAAATGCTCTTTGGAATCACTACACTCGTCAGAATAGAAACAAGCAAAAAAAAAAGTTCAGAATATCGTAATACTTTGTGAATATATAGAAAATACTCTTTGATTTTCTTCTCATTCTACAGGTTTAGTGAGCACCAGTCTTGTGCTATATACCAACCAGCACGATTATTAGAGACATTAAACATATTGCTAAATTGCTATATTTATAAATCCATTTTAAAAGTCATTTGAAGCTTTAAAATGCCTACACGCTGGCTCATTCAGCTTGCTCCTAAAAGCTCCAGTAGATTTGCTTTATTTGATGTTATTTAACTGGTGAACCTAATCCATACGGTACAAATAAAAGAATGCGATCTATATAACCACTAATAATGTATTATATGTACACTGGAAATAATACTATTGCAGTTATACTGCTGCGATATAGGAGACAAAACGTGTTATTAAATGGCAGCAGAAGTTGTGAATGAAAATGTTACCGGCGCCTCGTGGCGAATGGGTTAAAGGGGGGCGAAGCGGGCGCATTTAATGTCTGTATAAAATGCTTCGTTTAGGTTTCGTGAAGCGAGAATATAAATGCGGCCCGTTCCATAGCACACGACGTGCACACACGCGACACTAAAAGTTTAACGTAAGAGAAAAGAAATCTACCACAGACATTTAATATATATTTATAATTCTAGCCAATTGAAACCGGCCACGATTTCGACGTATAAAGTTGGACATGGAAACCGTTGATTGGCTTACCGGGCTGGCGGCGCGTTCTGTGATTGGTTACTTTTTGTGCGTGGTATGCCCTGATTGGACATTTAGCGTGTTCCGTCTGTGGTAGTTGAGAGTTTTGATAATATAGAATCTGGTGGGGAAGGCTGAGGCGGTGTTAGTGTTGCTGCAGCTGCCACAGGAAGATATCCACGTTTTTCCGTCCTTGCGGCTTTGTGCGGGGGTTCGATCGGGATGAAGCGCGTTTGGATCTCGGGTCTCCTCTGCGTCCTGCTGGCGTTCGGTGCGTACCGCCGCCGGCGTGCGGCATGTGCTTCGCCGCCTGCTTCCTTCGCCTAACTCCTCTGCCGCGTCTCCTTCTCCGCGGCGAGTGTGCGGCATCTGTGTCCGCTCCTTCCGCCGGCCTCGCGGCTGCTCTAACTCGCATTTTCGCCTTTATTTCGGCAAGTCTTCCGTCTTCTCCGGATTATGGCTAAAATGCTGCGCCTGGCCCCCCTTATAACGCGCCAGCCCCCAGATGTCCGCTTCCCCTGCGGTTACATCCATTGGCTGTATCGCTGTAACCTTCGGCTGCTCTTGGTGGATTTGACTTGTCCAGCGTACTTGTGCCTTGCCTGCGTGATATAATCGGCATAATGCGCATATTGGGTGGGTGGGTGGTGTTCCTAACGCTTTGTAGTCCGTAGCTTTGCACTCTGAGGTGCTGAGAATTTGTTTTTAAAAGAACTTGGCCGGTTTTGTGCCCTGTCCTCGACGTTAAGGTGGGCATGGGTGCTTTTATGGGTCCTTCAGTGCGCTACGGGTATCCCCTTTGCACAAACCCTGCTTTACAAAGAGCTGCCGAGGCCTAGAGGTCTGCATATGTGCTTTGCCCCTTTGTGCTGCATGATCCGTGTATGATCCGCCTACTCTATGGGATGTGGTCACTGATATTTCTGGCACAATTACAACTAAGGCTTGCATCCTTGCAGCCATGGTAGTGTGAACTTCGTGGCCTTCAGTGGGTGCTGGGATCTGCCTTTTATGAACAAAACTGATATTTGACGTAATTACTCCTCCCTGACTCTTGACAATGATAGCCATAAGCACAGATGATTTGAATATTCTTAATGGAATCTAAGAGGCTATATTAAGATGCTTAATGCCGCCCCCCCCCAAACGCTACCTTGTTTACCTGTGTGTTTACAGCATCTGTCTCGGCGGAGGATGACGATGTTGAGATTGATGGCACGGTGGAGGGCGACCTGGGCAAAAGTCGCGACGGCTCCAGAACGGATGACGAAGTGGTCCAGAGGTACGTGTCTGACGTGGCTGCCATGCCTGTTGCTTGACTAAGCGCGCAGGAAGTTGCTTTCAGTCTTCAGACATGCAAGTCTTTGTTTTCATGGTGTTGGTTCAGTGTATTGACACTCTCTAGGCTTGGGCTATTTTTTTACCTTGGCAGTTTCTCCCCCTGCTGCTTTTTTTTTTTTTTTTTTTAGTTAAAACTGATCTGAATGACGGGCACTTCTTATACAGCGTAGCACTGTCTTGTGTAATTGTGTAGGTGCGTCAGTAAGTCGGCACTGATCCAAAACCGGTTTCCCTGTACCTGAGACGCACTGGGCTTACCTGGCACTAACTGTTGGGATCCTCTTTAGGGAAGAGGAAGCTATCCAGCTGGATGGCTTGAACGCGGCGCAGATAAAGGAACTGCGTGACAAGTCTGAGAAGCACGCCTTTCAGGCGGAGGTGAACAGGATGATGAAGCTGATCATTAACTCTCTGTACAAGAACAAGGAGGTGAGTGACTGGAACGTGCCAGTTGGTCTCAAAACTATGGAATGGAAGGATTTATTCCTCTTGCGCTAATTTTGGTTTTTAATTTTTGTGGTTTTTAAAATGTGCTTTGCTTTCTAGATCTTCCTCAGAGAACTGATCTCCAATGCTTCCGATGCCTTGGATAAGATCCGGCTGATTTCACTAACTGATGAAGATGCACTTACTGCAAATGAAGAGCTAACAATCAAGATTAAGGTGCCTTTTTTTGCCTCCTTCACATTGTCAGTCTTCCTGAGGTTTTGGCCACTAATCCTGACATTTCAAAAATTTGAAGCTGATTCAATGTACATGCAGCTGACACTTTAACGTATTTAATGTAATTGCATTGTTGCGTTTATGACTTTTGAATAGTCTGACAAGGAGAAGAACATGTTGCATATCACTGACACTGGTATCGGCATGACCAAAGAGGACCTGGTTAAGAACTTGGGGACCATCGCCAAGTCTGGCACCAGCGAGTTTCTGAATAAAATGACTGAGATGCAGACAGAAGGCCAGTCCACATCTGAGCTCATTGGGCAGTTTGGTGTGGGCTTCTACTCTGCTTTCTTGGTGGCCGACAAGGTCATTGTCACATCCAAGCACAACAATGGAACCCAACACATCTGGGAGTCAGACTCTAATGCTTTCTCAGTCATCGAGGATCCCAGAGGGGAGACTCTGGGGAGGGGCACCACCATCACGTGAGTCACACTGTCACTTTGCCGCCATAGTTTAATTCTTTTATCAAGGGCTTTTTAGTGAAAAGCCTTGGTCTATAACCCAAAGGATAATGCTGGTCTATGTCCCCCCCCCCTATAGTTTGGTGATGAAGGAGGAGGCATCTGACTATCTTGAACTGGAGACCATCAAGAACTTGGTGAGGAAATACTCCCAGTTCATTAACTTCCCCATCTACGTCTGGAGCAGCAAGGTGAGAATTTAAAATTTTTTTTTTTTTTCCTTATCTTTTAAACTTTACACACCAGCACATCTCTTGTTTGGGAATATTTTGGTGGTTAAATGAGGCTCATGTGCTTGAGTCATACCTGAATGACCTGCTTGGCATAAAGTAATTCACTTTCTGCTCAGACTGAGACTGTGGAGGAGCCTATTGAAGATGAAGAGGCAGCAGATGAAGCAGAGAAGAAAGAAACTGCTGAAGATGAGGCTGATGTTGAGGAGGAAGAGGAGGAGAAGGATAAGCCAAAGACGAAGAAGGTGGGATAATGTGCGCTTCTCTGAGCAAGGGTGAAATGAGCATGTCCTGGCATGAATTTTAACTGTGATGTCTGTATAATGCCACGAATTTGTGGCTCATGAGTCTTACTTAAATGTTCTGAGGGCAGAATGAAAAATGATTGGTTCGCTGTCTTGTCAGACCAATAAGATGTCTTGGACTTGCCTCCTTTACAGTCTGATTGGTTCTCCCTTTTTATGCCCTGGGAACATTCAGGAAACTCCCACGAGTGAATTTGTGTGCACTATTGTTATCATCCCATGTTGACGTTTAGGTTGAGAAGACTGTCTGGGACTGGGAGTTGATGAATGATATTAAGCCAATCTGGCAAAGGCCTGCAAAGGAGGTGGAAGAAGATGAGTACAAAGCATTTTACAAGACCTTCTCACGGGTATGCCTTCCACCTTAATCCTCCCCATGGCTCCATCTTCTTACCCCTTTTAGGAAATGTAAATCGGTTGCATAATATGGCTTGTATGTAGAAGCAGTGTTTCCAAAGACTTTTCATCTAACAGGACACAGATGAGCCGCTGTCCTACATTCACTTTACTGCTGAAGGAGAAGTCACGTTTAAATCCATCCTCTTCGTTCCTGCAACGGCTCCACGGGGTCTTTTTGATGAGTATGGCTCAAAAAAGAATGACTTCATCAAGGTATCATCTGGAATTTTGGATATGGGGACCATAATAGTTTCTTGATTGGGGACTGACTAAATTTTTTCTTAACAGCTGTTTGTTCGGCGAGTGTTCATCACCGATGACTTTCATGATATGATGCCCAAATATCTCAACTTTGTGAAGGGTGTGGTGAGTAAATCTTGTTCATTTTTTTTGTGTGTGTGTGTGTGTGTGTGTCATGAACAATTTTCTAGTTAGTTTTAAATTGGAAAACTATGCTGTGAAGTTTCTTGTGACCTCTTGATTCATTCTTTAGGTTGACTCCGATGACCTTCCTTTGAATGTATCCAGAGAAACACTGCAGCAACACAAACTACTGAAGGTAGGAATTGCTTCGTATCACATTGTGCATGGTTGCACTATGGTTAAGTAATGTAACATTGACTGAGTTTTCCCCACACACACTCCATAGGTCATTCGCAAGAAGCTTGTCCGTAAGACACTTGACATGATCAAGAAGATCGCCGAGGAGCAATACAATGACAAGTTCTGGAAAGAGTTTGGTACCAACATCAAGTTGGGAGTGATTGAGGACCACTCCAACAGGACACGCCTGGCCAAGCTGCTTCGCTTTCAGACGTCGCACAGTGAGACTGTGCAGACCAGCCTGGAGCAGTATGTCGAGAGGATGAAGGAAAAGCAAGACAAGATCTACTTCATGGCTGGGACCAGCAGGAAAGAGGTGAACGCTCATTTTGGCTTATCATAGCAGCTCATTTGACTGAGGGAGGTCTAGTTCACCGGTGTCAAACTCCAGTCCTGGAGGGCTGGTGCCCTGTGTAGTTTAGTTCTTTCCCTGTTCCACCGCAAATGATTGAGCTGTGTGGTAATTAGTATAACAAGCTGCGAGAACTTGAATCAGGTGTGTTAAATGAGAGTAAACACAATGTGCAGGGCTCTGGCCCTCCAGGACTGGAGCTTGACACCCCTGGTCTAGTTGATGGTTTCAGGTACTGTCTGTTTTCTGAGTTCAACCATGCAGTTATTGATGTGAAAGACCAGAGTGCCATCTGCATTGTTATAACCATATTGCACTGTTTACTCAGGCCGAGTCCTCTCCCTTTGTGGAGAAGTTGTTGAAGAAGGGCTATGAGGTGATCTACCTGACAGAACCTGTGGATGAGTACTGCATCCAGGCTCTGCCTGAATTTGATGGAAAGCGCTTCCAGAATGTTGCCAAGGAGGGTGTAAAGTTTGATGAGAGTGACAAAGCCAAGGAGAAAAGGGAGGCTTTGGAAAAGGAATTTGAGCCCCTTACCACCTGGATGAAGGACAAGTCCCTGAAAGATAAGGTAGTGTGGTTTTGCCTGTTAGTATTTCTCCCAAATTTAAAGTGTGTGTGTGTGTGTGTGTGTGGCTGCTATGTGATAACCACACATCCTCAAACATTCTTCTTTCAGATCGAGAAGGCGGTTCTTTCCCAGAGACTGACCAGCTCTCCCTGTGCACTTGTAGCCAGCCAGTATGGATGGTCTGGAAATATGGAAAGGATCATGAAGGCTCAAGCCTACCAGACTGGGAAGGACATCTCAACAAAGTAACTAATGTTTCTGCTTTAGATTTTCAAATGGTAATGTCTTGGTAATTGGGATTATTCATATAAAAAAATTTTTTTTTACACCAGTTACTACGCAAGTCAGAAGAAAACACTGGAAATCAATCCCAAACATCCTCTTATCAAAGAAATGCTGAAACGTGTCACGGTGAGGCACTTTCTGGATGTTCAGGTTGAATTTGTATGACCTCATGGTCCAGTTCCATCAGGAAAATGGGTATTGCTGACACATTGCAATTGGATCATCAATGGATGGATTGGGGGGGGGGGGGGGTTGGAATAAGAACGGTAACAAGATGCTTAAAGTTAATTATGCCTGCAGGCCAACTCTGAAGACCAAACTGCTTCTGATTTGGCTGTGGTGCTGTTGGAGACCGCTACTCTACGCTCGGGGTACCAGTTGGCCGACACCAAGGCCTACGGGGACCGAATAGAGCGTATGCTGAGACTCAGTATGAATGTGGACCTTGAAGAGCAGGTATGCGTCATCAACAAATGTTACAGCCTCTAAAGTACCTAACCATCACTCAGCCTTTCAGCTCCAGTCATTTTACTTTGCACACTTCCTTATTCATAGAAAACGTGTTTTGTCTTTGATGTATATGGCTTAATGCAAACTAATCTCGACCTTGTACAAATATTGGTCACACTTCCCCTTTTACTAACAAAGTTTTAAACTAATTTGACTTGAACATTATGCAATACAAATCAACCGGTTTGGTGTGGGATTTATTTTGGATGGGGCATTAATCATTGTCTCTGCAGGTGGAGGAGGAGCCAGAAGAAGAACCTGAAGAACCAGCCGAAGAAGAGGAGGTTGAGGATGATGATGAGGAAACTAAAGAAGAGGAAGAAACGGTGAGCAGATTAATGGTTTGTCCAGTGTGTGGGGGTGGCGTTTTCTGGGACTCTGAATCCAGTTTCTCCTCAGTAACCTTCCTTTTTTTTTGTTTTTTTGACAGGCTTCAACAGAAAAAGATGAACTTTAAGGCACTGTAAGACGAGACAGGGAATGGCTGGGAGCTGAAGAATCAACCAGATCCATCAGAGTTGGAGCTTCTGGGAGCGGGGGGGGGGCTGTCTGGTCTAGGTTTCTTTGTGTTAGTTTTTTTAAAAAAGCATTCCTCATGACTGTAAATTTGTTAATATTTAACTGACCATTTTTATGGAGCAAAATCATCCTGCCATGTGAACCATTAAATGTTTCCGGAATGGGATGTCTGAGGGTGTTTTCCTTAAAAAAAAAAAAAAAAAAACACACATGTGGTCCATACCTGCAATACCTATTAAGTGAGGTGATTATCATTGATACACCACAGGGCAGAACAAAATGTGTCCTCTGTGTTAAACTCGTGTGATATAGCAGAGTGCAGTAACTTAGTGAGCATGGGGGCAGTACCTTGCTCAGGGTACTGTGCTGGTTGGGGACTCAAACCAGCAACCTTCCACGCACACATCCCTAACAATTAGGGTACCACTTCCCCTTTTACTAACCAAGTTTTATACTAATTTGACTTGAACATTATGTATATTTCAGCTTTTTCACGGCCCATGTAATTCTAGGTATTCTTAAGCATTCAGGGGCTTTAGGCGTGTTCACATCCACTGCTTTCGTAAAGTGACTTGTAAACACACTGCCACATTCACGGTTTTAATACTTTCATACAGCCAATGACATATACATATATACACCTTGTACGGAAATTCATTTTCACTGCTTCTCGGCACTAGAATCTTGACTGCCTTTCAGCCCCAGCAGTTCGGTTCTCAGCTCTCCGGGTTTCGGTGGTATTTCTGGAATTGTCTGAAAGGGGAAAGAATTGTTGGGCGGTATCTAATTGGTGTTGGTATCTGGTCTTATGCTGTTATCAGGTGGTTGCTCCAGTATAAAATTCTCGGCATAATTTCTAATGAGAAGCCAAAAAATAACGCAGAAGACTGAATACGTGTGAAATGACATCACTGGTGCGGACGTGCCTTACCAAGTCAGGCCGGTAGTAGCGATGGACAACTTCGGCCCCCGCAAACATAGATAGGATACTGGCTCCCAGCATCCTCAGGTAGCGCGGCCAGGACACCCCGGCGGGCATGTTGCAGGTGTGCGTCCTGCCAACCCCCAAACCACGTGGCGTTAACCCTCGATAGCGCTTGCTTCATTTGTGAAACACTTTGCCCTAAAGGTTGCACGTTGCATGGCAATGACAAACGTATCTGCCTTTAATTTACGAGTTCATTCGCGGGTGTGACCCGAGTACATCGGGATATAGGCCAGATCGTGTGTATTCACGTATGCATTACCTGTGCGTGTGCTTTTAATTGATTTCCCTCCTTTCTTCCTGACCCAGTTCCCGCAGCACTGCCATGCCCCTGACCGCTCACTATTGTGCACCTCCGTATTCCCTCCGCGCTGTTATAGGCCCCCGGCCTTTAGTTCCGCCTACGTTGAATATGTATTCCAACGAAGTGCTACTTGTAACAAAAGACTGCTTTGCGATATTGAAGATAATTCAGATACGATTTGCATTTTAAATTTGAGGCACCATTTTCATAACATCTTGCTTGCGGCAGATATTGTGTGCGACTAATGCGGCGACTATACCGACCAGCCAGCCCGAATGACGAGCAAAATAACCAAAGTCTGAATTAGCATTAATGTATCTATGCTCTTCTGTTTGGTATTTACTAAATACTTTATATATGATCCTGGAATTTCAAATTTTGAAATCATATTTGCCTCACGTGATTTTCCGGAGCATGGATTCGACCAATGAGACCAAGCATCAGTGTCCAAACGTCTAATAAGAATCGCGAATGTACGGGGATGCATGTCTTTATGTACTGGGGCACAATATTGTAAAATACATGAGATCTGAGATTTTGGGACATTGCAATAAAGTTAGTTAATGTTTTATGTATTTTTTAACTTTAATTTGTACAAATAAATGTAAAATGTATTTTATATTAAAAGGATTAATTTGTGTTCTCCCCATGTTTCTAAGTTGGTATCTTCCAATGTCGACGTCTTAGGTTGTACTTCCGCTGTCTGATTTTCTCTGTTCTCAATGAATAGCTAGCTAGTTGTTTATAAATACTTTGAAAGAGCATCTGTGATATATAATGTTTTGATATTGCTATGTTGTTTTATTTAACTTTTGTATGTTTTATTACGTTTTATTGAAAATAGTGCGTCCTGTCTTTCGACAGCAAACTGTCTGTTGCCTGTTGGCATTGTCTGTGCCATTAAACGGGGCTGATCAATGAAATAGCGCCTTTTGTGTGGGATATGGTTAATTCACTAAACTAGTTCTTCGGGGATCGCTTTTCGGAGCACATGCGACTAGACCGTACATCCCTGACGCAAAAAGCAGCCCACCATCACAACAATAAAGTAAATGATAGTATCTACAATTCGAATGGAGGAAAATAGCTATACACCTTTGACAGTTCCTACAGATTACCTTCAGCATTGGTGAGTCCTCTTGGATTTTTATTTTGACTATATTTTTTGTTTTTATTTTTTGTGTTCTATGCCATTTGGATCGGGCTGTTTTCTATATTTCATAAATTTTGTACTCTCCAAAAGCATGGTGTTTCGTGGGAGGGATTGGTACCAGATGAATGTAGAGAGCCATTTGCATATACAGCTTGTGTTTGGCTATCTGAGTTTTGTGTTATATCAATTCGTGTGCAAAACGCTTTTATCATAACCAAGATAGCTGTGCACTTACAGCATGAATGGCTTCCCCCGGCCTCCTTTATTTATAACAAGGAAGTTAAAATGTCTCGTTAAAGCCATGACTGTAGTTATTGGTACACATTCTCATTTTATTGGTGTTTCTCAACAGGTACCAGTCTGCCCAGCATGTGCAGGCCCTCCAGGCAACCCAGTACCAGCCGATGGCTAATGCAGGGTATTTCATGGAGAACCCCACAGAGGGCAAGGTGATGACAGAGCTGGCTGTCCACCAGGAGCTGCCCACCCACCAAGATCCCTTTGTCCACTGTGAACCTCCAGTCTACCAGGATCCTCCTATACCCACCCCAGTGCAAAGTACGTCCTAACATTGCACCCTCCGCGGTGACCTTTCACCCCACACCCGCTCCAGGTAAATGGTTCCTTTCTCACATCTGTGAGTGCAGTGAACCCAGACTCTGTAGAGTAGTGATGGGAGGCATGAGGCCTTGAAGCTGACTGGCGGGAGATGGGTCTTTATCATCTCCTGCCAGACACATACTGAGACCAGCTGCTTCCTGTGAGCCACCCAGCAGGTTTCCCATTTCAAAGCCTCATTTCTCACATTGTCATTAAGATGTGCAGCATGTCTTGAACATTATTGAATGTGATCATACTGTCAGCAGTCTGCAGCCAGACTCTTATGTTCTGGATTTTTCTTTCTTGGTCCATTAACATGGATTTTTAACAAAAGTAGGAGGCTATGTGTGGCTCTGTGTGTTAATACTGGCCCTTATCTCCAGTTCCTCTAGGGAATGCTTGACTCTGCTCTCTGATCCTAACTCATATTTCACAAAATGAACTACTAAAGAATATATGTTATATTGGGCCTTTTTAGAAGGACATTGATATCTGGAAGCTTTCAACATTTCTTTTGTCGAAAAACACTGATCACTGTGTTTGAGAGAAGCTTCTTTCCCATCTTATATCACCCACAAAAGGAAAGCGGGGAAGACCTTCCAATAAAACGATTAAGTCTGCTGAAAACCAGCAGGAGAAGATTGACGAGAGCTTCAAGAAGGTCAAGAGGAAAGTTGACCGCTTCAATGGCATGTCGGTGGATGAGGTCATGGCCAAAACACTTCCTGATGTCCTAGCCTACAACCTTGACATCTTGATTGTGAGTTAACTTCCCAAGATTATGAAGTCTAGTGTTTTGCTGACTGTCAAAATTTAAAATGATTTTAACCCTATTTTTAATATTATTAATAATATTAAAGCTATTTTAATATATTTCATGGTATAATTGCTTTGATAGGTTGGAATCAATCCAGGCCTGATGTCAGCGTATGTGGGACATCATTACCCAAATCCAGGAAATCATTTTTGTAAGCCCAAATTACCCACCAGTCTGTAATGCGATTAAACGCGCCTTGTGCCTTCTGTAAACCCTCATTGCCGAAACATGTTTCAATGGTGTTTGTTGCAGGGAAGTGCCTCTTCATGTCAGGGCTCACTGATGCTCAGCTTAATTACATGCATGACCAGACTCTGCCTGAAAAATATGGCATAGGATTTACAAATATGGTGGAGAGAACAACACCGGGAAGCAAAGATCTCTTAAGGTAAGCTGGTCAGAATCTGCTTGCTGTTTTAAGGTGCCTGCATAAAAATACAGACAAATGCTGGTTGTGTAGAGTTTACTATTTTTCTTGTTTGTAGCAAGGAATTTCGAGAAGGAGGCAGACTTTTGGTGGACAAGCTGCAGAAGTATAAACCTTTAATAGCGGCCTTCAATGGGAAATGTAAGCATTTCTATGAAAAACTCAACTTAGTTGCTGTATTGGTTTTGTTTTATTTAAGTTTTGCCACAACTGGATAGCTTGATTTTTTTATTTTTTTTTTTATTTATTTTTTTTTAATTTGTAGTTTTGTCGATTTTCAGTGTAGTAGATGTTTAATATTTTAAGGGTGTTTCAAAATCCAGTTCTTGGGTACCTGTAGAAGGTCCGTGTTTTTGGCTCTACCAGAAGCTAAATTGTGGGCTGTACGGCAGGGAGCTGGGAGGGAGCAAAAATGTGGACTGTCCGTGGGTCCCCAAGCACCAGGTTGGGAAACATGGTCTTAAGGTCCTTGCTCTGTTATTTGCCTTTAGGTATTTATGAAATATTCAGCAAGGAGATTTTTGGCATCAAACCCAAGAATCTTGACTTTGGCCTGCAGCCACACAAGGTTCCTGGAACAGAGACGGTATGGCATCAGGACTATATGACTGGGGGAAAAAAATGACATTTCTTGGCTGATTCAAAGTGTGTTTCTTTGTTTTTAAAAACAAAAAAAGCTAATAATGTTGATGGCATTCAGTTCCCCTTTTTGGTTGGGGTACACATAGAACATAGGTAATATCCATATAGTGGCACAGGCACCGTATGACAACTTGACTTGTCTCCCAGGTCTGCTACCTGATGCCGTCTTCGAGCGCCCGCTGTGCCCAGTTTCCACGTGCACAGGACAAGGTTCACTTCTACATCAAGCTGAAGGAGCTGCGAGACCAGCTCCGGGGCATGCCCCGGAACCCGGAGGTGCAGGAGACGGTGTACAGTTTCGACCTGAATATGGCCAAAGGTATGCATGCAGTCGGGGATGTAAGCCCGAGAATGTCAGGCACATGTCAGTGTAGCTCCGTGCGATTAGCTGGGGCGGTGTTTAGCGCAGCATATAGGAGTATTGTGCTCAGGCCTGGTAGTGTAGTCAGAGCGCTGCTGGGCCCTTGAGTAAGGCCATTGGTCCAGGGATACTAGCTAACCCTGTTGGCTGCTTCACACTTACGCATCGTTTAGGAGAATGGCACCTTCTAAATACATGTTGTTAATCAATAGACTTCTTATTATATAATTTTATATTTTATAGTTTTATCTGTTTTAAGGGTGTTTGCCAAATGCTGTAAATGTAAATGTAAATGTGTTTGTTTTGTGTTTGCCAGACTTCTAGTAAACCATACTCCTTAATAGTAAATTTTGGTAAAATATAAACTTTAAGTAAATCATTGCTTAAGGATTGCATGTATATATCAAGCAGGGCTGGTTGAAAACATTTGACTGTTGTTTTCAGAGGATGCCAAAAGAATGGCAATCAAGGAGGAGCAGTATGACCCTGGTTATGATGCTGGCTCTGCTGCATGTGGAGAGGAGGGACCAGCGTTTGGGCAAAACAATGGCTTTGGTGGCTGTGACACGGCCGTCACCACAACCCACTACCAAGAGACTGGTGAGCACCAAGAAGTGGTCCCCCGGGCCATATTGTCAGAGCTCAATATCTTTGCATAGTTCATGCATATGTGTATGTATGTATGTATGTGTCTGTGTCTATGTATGTGTAAAATATTTCTCTACATAAACTGTCATATGTCTATATTTATTCATATATCTTGTATGTTACACATTTATACAGCTGATCAGTTATTGTTACGAGACAAGACGGGGATCGGGAAAAGGGAATACGAGGGAACAGGGGTTATGTTTTTTTCATATTTTTTATATTTTATTCACGCGACAGACACTTTAACACCCGGTGTAACAAACTTCAGGAGTGACCCCGGCCAAAACAACAACCAAAATCCTACCGACGGAACGCGTCCCAAAGCTAATCTAAACTTACATGCGTAAACAAAGTGGAAACAAAAAAAGTCACTGTCCCTGCCTCCCTAACCAAACAACCAACAATCCAATACGCACAACGAAGAAACAAAAATGGCAGTCACTCCGCACGTACCGCACACACGCAAACATACACACAGTCCGTAGCACAGTATCCGAGGAGCGCACAAAAAGAATAACACAATAAACAATCCGAAGTCATGCACAACAAATCAGTCACAATCAGAAAATCACAATCACAAAACCAACAATGAGCAAAGCCGAAGGAATTTGTATATATACCCAGCCATGTATATACTACTCTTGTAAGTACTAAATACTACCAGTAAATTCACACTGCATTGCATTTTTATATACTCCCATCTTACTGTCAACTGCACATTAATGTACTAATTTGCACCCACTGTCTATTGCTCCTTACTTTACTATTTGCACTTTCTGGTCAGATGCTAAACTGCATTTTGTTGTCCCTGTACAGTAACAATAAAATTGATTCTAATCTAATCTTTTATGAAATATATTCGTTGTTTGAATTGTAGAAGCATCTTTTATTGAACTTATAATTCTTCCTCCACCAACAGCTAGTAACCAGGCGTCAGCCTTCCTGGGCCAAAGTGTCGACAGTCAGTGGAACTTGCAGTCGTTCCCACAACACCTACAAGGACGGTCCCATCAGTAGGCGTGTTTAAAGACCCACCATCAGTTTGGGATAGAAGAGGCGGGGTCACCCATACTGTCGTGTACCTCAACATGCAAACCTACGAATCAAACGCACAATAATGAACTCTTACATCTGAAATCTGAATAGTTATGAGTACTGCTATCATACTTTTTTCATATTTTTTTATTTATAGGTGCTGGACAATGTGTGTGTGTTTTCTTTTTAATGTAATGCATTTTATAAATTTTTTTTGTATGCCATTTTAAAAGACTGAAAATATTTTGCTGGAAGTGCTTTTTTCACGCCATTTTTACACGTTGAAAAACAATGGAACCCCATGTTTGTTTTCCCAGAGATACTATAAATCAGGGATTTATAACAAGAACCGACTGTAACATCCACTGTCCATCAGTAGTTAATTGAAATAGTCTTTGGTCTGTGAGGTAGTGCAGGCTGTGATGTTTGCCTGTATGTAAAATTAATACTTAAGCCAGACGGCATCCTGCATGTTTTCCATCCGTCTCGTTGATATTATAGAACTGAGACATTATGGGATATTTGTTACCAGGCTGGGGAATTCTCTGACCACTGTGACTTGGGTAGCAGTATATGTGGGGTGTGATGGTGGTAAGTTTTGATGTGTAAGGTTTAATCTGTTAAAAGCAACTTGTTACAAATGGTAAAATTGTACTGTATTTATTTCTTATTGTCATCTTCATAACGCCTCTCCTGTTGAGAGTCATGGTGCTGTTTCACTTGATCTAAAGTGGCAAGAAAGTGATGTATAACGTACCTTCTGTAAATGTATATTTTAAATGTAGAAAAGGGTTCATTGTATCTTGAGTTGGATTTTGAATTTGAATAATAATTGCCGAAAAAAAAGGTAAGATGTGACATATCCTAACATTCACTTCATTTTTAGCCCAAATGAGTTTAAAATCCACCCCAAATGAGAAAAAGTTGGGACAGTATGGAAAACGCAAATTAAAAAAGAAAGTAGTGATTTCTAAATTTACTTTGACTTGTATTACATTGAAAACAATACAACAGCACATTGTTTGATGTGTTCTTCATGAATTTTATTGTTTTTTACAAAATAAACACGTATTCCAATTTTGGTTCTTGCAACACATTTCAAAAAA
>JAODKN010000063.1:20786016-20796892 GCA_026774425.1 Petrocephalus zakoni
CCTCTAATAACTACCCGCTGCTTCCTGTCTGTTAACCAGTTTTCAATCCAGGTTGCTACAGTTCCTAGAATCCCTGCTTTGAGCTTAAGCAGAAGCCATTTGTGGGGGACAACATCAAAGGTCTTCTGGAAATCTAAGTAGATCACATCGTAGGCCTTTTTTCTATCAATTTCTCTTGTAGCTTTCTCAAAGAACTCCAGTAGATTGGTTAAACAGGATCTACCCCTCCTAAATTCATGCTGGCTGTCCCTCAGAATGTTATTAGAATCCAGGTAATCTACCATTTTTGCTTGGCTGAAGCAAAGAGGAAAGCCAGATGAGATTAAAATAACGGCTCAGGACAATAGTAATGTGCATAAGGTGTCTCTCAATGCACATCCCATCGACCTGTGGAGTGCTCCTGGAGACTAAGAGGCCCTGTATAGGTCAGGGTTCCCCAGTTCCGGTCCTAGAGGGTCAGTCTGCAATGCAGTTTGCAGAATTCCCTGCTCACACATACCTTACTCAGCTCAACAGCTAATTTCCAGGGTTAGTTAGTGTGCTTGAGCTGGGAAATCTGTGAACTGTTCCAGATGGGGAACCCTGAGATAGAGGGACCCAAAGAAGCACCACAGGCTGAAGACGACCTGTGTTGTCTTTATTAAAGAATTACATCTAATGTCATTTAATATGTGGTTTAAGGAATAGAACAAAAAAATGAAAGAAATACTTTTGCCTGTATTAATGACACAGAGGTTTGGTTAAAAATCTGCAGGGTACCATTACATTAAGGGTGTATTAGTAGTGGGTGTGTGGTTCTGCAAATTTGGGTGCCCCTGATTGCTGATTCAAATCCCATAGCTGGAAGAGCGATTTCACTGTTGTGCACTTGAGCAAGGTGCTTAAACCCAATTGCTCTCTCACCCTGACCTGTAAGTGGCTTTGCATGAAAGCGCCCGCTAAATAGGCTTGGACTTTTCCCGGTGGGGCGATGAGTTTGTGGACCAGCAGAATTCACTAGACCAGTCTCGCAGTGAAATAAATACATTTTTCAAAATTACATGCAATCAAATATATATGCATTGGACATGGAGAATGTAAGAATTTAGTCGTAATAAAGAAATGCGTTCAAAATATGAAACTATTTACCATCCACTGACCAAAAACTTTTTTTTGTTAGACGGGCGCTTTCCCAAAGCACCATTCAAGCGAACACGACAAATCAAATACACGGATTGCCAGCCAATAGGCAGAGGCGCCGGCGTTTAAACGCCAGAAGGACCCGACCAATTCTGAAAGAGTGGGCACATTTCGCCATAACCAATTAATCTACCTCGTAGAACGTAAGTAGGGTCTCCATTTTATAATACATGACGACAGATAGCACGTTTATTGTACACACATTAAAATTATTTTTATGCATCGTTTTTAAATGTAATATGAAATAGTTTTTTAATAGGTCGCCCCCATTTTGACGTTGGTAGCTTCTAATGTCAGAGTTCACGAGCTGCTCGAGTTTAAAAATCTACCCTTTGTTTCTGTTGCGTGGACGGAGTCTCCTTCTGGGCGTTTAATGAGTAAATACATCTTTCGGGAGTATCTTTAACAGGTACTGTCTTTATGATATAATGGCCGAAGTGGTGTTTCTGGGTGACAGTCCTCCTCTAAGCTGCATTTCCCCAGGTTAGCTAGCTAGCTGTCCGCGTCCGTCGCGCTCCTGCCGCGGTGGTGTCCGCTACGTTACGCTGCGCTCTTAGTCACATAAGAGATTTAGTACTATTTCGCAGTACTTGTGTTTGGAGTTTTATCCGCGGGTCCAAGGCAAATACGTGGTTTATTTTTGTTGGGTGTTTGGGCTGTTTTCCTGCTTTCTGTTTTCAGGAAGGCCTGGTTTTGTTCCATTCTGTATTCGGACATCGCTTCTTATTACCCATTTATATCGTCGCGTTAATAATATTACGATGTACTTGTTTAATATTGCCTACAAGGGATCTTGAGATTAAATTGAACTAATGATTCATTCATATACTTTTCGTAAATACAAATGTTTAGGAATTGGTTGTTGTTTTCCTGTTTTGTAAATTGAAAAATTTAATTTTGTTTCGTTAAAATGAATGACTTTAATAAAGTTAATGAATCGGAACCAGCACCCGTCTGTGCTGAACCTTACTGTCTGCACTGGTGCGTCGCCCTTCCTTTCTCGGGGTTCTGCAGAATTGCATGCAAGGGTAAATGTCACTTACCTGTCACCCGAGGCAAAGCTGGCACAGAGGATGCACACTTTGTGCCTTTCACATATAGAAATGAAATGATCCTTTATTTGCCATTTGTGCAAGTATGAATACAGATTCACTGGAATGCTCTGCATACCTCATCTTGCTATCATGTGAGAGAGACAGACACACACATTGACACACACACACACACACACACATGGCAGTGATGTTTGGGGTGCAGGCTCAGGCCATGAGGGAGGTTAAGGATCTTGCTCAAGGGCACATCGGAAATGTTACTATTTTGGTGAGGTAGAGGCTGGAACCGGCAACCTTCCAATCACAGGCACAAACACCCCCCAATCATGTTGGCCGCCATCCTTTGAGGTCTGGTTGTTCGTGTCCCCTTACTCATCTTAGGCTCCTTGTTCCAAGTACCAGTCCAACCAGCACGCGCAGCCTATCCTGGGGCCTTGGTACCAGCAGATGGCTGGCATATCACCTGTCACAGTCACCCCGATGGAGGTTATGGGGGAGATGGCCTTCTCGCAGCAGCTCGCTGCCCAGCAGGAACCCACTTCCCAACTGGAGGGTGCAGCTGAGGCTGTACCTGTGAAAGGTAAAGGCTTTCCTTCTTCTGGATGGGGCTCTGTCATGTCTAGTAGGGGTGGGTGATATGGCCAGAATGTCATATCACGATATTTTTGGTTATCACCATCAACGATAAAGATCACAAATTCTATTTTTACAAACTGACCAGATTGGACTGTATGTAGTAATGTTAATTTAACCACTTAACCATAAACTCTACTCTTGCAAGAAACACTGCTTTATATATATGTGTGTGTGTGTATGTGTGTGTGTGTGTGTGTGTGTGTGTGTGTGTATATATATATATATATATATATATATATAATGAATGATAAACCTAGTTTACTTAAGGTATGTAAAATACTGTACATATAAATGAAACTGACTAATTATTGCAGAAGTTTCCATTACAAATGAACATATACCACTTCGATCAGTAACTGAGATATACAGACAGTACTGAGATGCAGGCTAAAATTTCTTTTTCATTTTTGGATTGTTTTTCTTGTTTTGTTGTAGCCTCGTAACACACAGGCATCATGTGATAGGCCCTTGTTGATTTGTTCTGTTATAGTAAGTGTTAGGTAGTGCACTTGTACCTGGGGGTTCATTGGAAGCTCAGGCTAGCCACACTTATGCTTAGTCGACTCCTCGACAGCATCTGTGTTTGTAATATGGCGTTTGCCTCATCTGTATGTCACTGGGTAAAAACATCTTCTAAACAAAAGTAAATGTACATGTGCTGTATTACAGTCTTTGTGATAACTGAAGTCCATATTGTCAATACAATTGCGACTATACAATTTATAATTGTATTGACAGCTGCATCGTCCAGCAGGGTTGTGTTATCAGACAGCAGGAAATGTCAGGTTTATATTGTTTATGTGTCTGTTTATAGTTCTTACTTTCTCATTTGCACTATGATCATTGAGAATATTTCACCTCAGTGTATGACCACCTGCATCATATGAATTATACTTTTATATTTATTATATGCAGAAGCATTTTGGACTGATTTGTCTGCCTTGAGTATTGGATTAATCTGAAAATGATCCTGCCAGATCGTTCAGTACTCCTGTTTCTCACTACAGCTCCTGCAAAGGGGAAACGAGGAAGGGCTGCAAGCAAGGAGCCCAAACCCAAGAAGGAGCCCAAACCCAAGAAGGAGCCCAAACCCAAGGCAGAGCCCAAGGGCAAACCTGGGCCCAAGCCGAAAAAGGCCAAGGGGGACCCTGGCACGGGGAAGCAGGAGAAGATCGACGAGGCCTTCAAGAAGGTCAAGAGGAAAGTAGACCGCTTCAAAGGCATGACGGAGGCTGAGGTCATGACCAGAACCCTGCCAGACATCCTCACCTGCAACCTGGATTTTGTGATTGTAAGTTTCAATGTGGAAGGTTTCATCTGTTAAAATGTATTGGTATTGTATACGATTTATTAAGTTATTAAGCTGTGTCTTTCAGATTGGAATTAATCCGGGTCTTATGGCAGCCTACATCGGCCGATGGTTCCCTGGGCCAGGGAATCATTTTTGTAAGTGACAGCAATTTATTTATTTATTGTGTTATAAAGCTTGATTTTGACAATTTTTCTTACTTTATTTTTTCTAACCGTAAATGCACTGTGTTTGTCAGAGATGCATGTCATTTCAAGAAATGGGTTCAGAAATTGGATTGTCCTTTTAGACTGGATTACAGCTCTGCTGCTGGCACTGCATTCGCACCATGAATGATCTTTACGAGATGCATTTAGCTCATTACACTTGACTGCACAGGCTGAAATTTATCGATGCTGCTTGTTGCTGTATTTGTAGAAAAGCTTTCCTACAGCTTCATTGGGCTTGTAATTTACAGTTCAATTGGCATTTAATTTTCCACTGTCATACTATCAAGAGATTATACTGTGGTATACAGTATTTTGAAGGTAATACTAATACTATTTGCTGCAGGGGTGTATTTTTGTCACCACAGTTTCAAAATTGCATGGCATTGCTCAGTATGGTCATTGAATAAATGACAAACTATTCATCTGATGTATTCTAATCCTTTAATGTGGTTCTGCTATCACTCCATTTAGAGAGATCAAAGTCCCAATGTGCTTGTTTAAAAATGTGGTCTGCTGAAAGACACGTGTTGTTTCCTTCAGGGAAATGTCTGTTCCTGTCCGGCATCAGCGAAGTGCAGCTCAATCACATGCATGACCAGACGCTGCCGGAGAAGTATGGCATCGGCTTCACAAACATGGTGGAGAGGACCACACCTGGAAGCAAGGATCTGTCAAGGTGACAAGGCTGGAGAACAGTCTGCTTCATATGCTCAGTCGTGGCCTTTGATGGGTGACTGACTTTCTTTTCATTACTTTCATCACAGTAAAGAACTGCGTGAAGGAGGAAAAATTCTGGTGGAGAAGTTAAAGAAGTATAGGCCCCTCATAGCGGTCTTCAACGGGAAATGTAAGTGGCCTCCGACAACTGCCCGCAGCATTGCTCCAGTGGAGCTTCTCTGCATAGCATAACATCTGATGAAGTTGACTTAAAGTTCCCTCCTTTCTTCTCCAGGTATTTATGAAATGTTCTGCAGAGAGATCTTTGGGTCCAAGCCAAAGAAGCTTGAGTTTGGCTTACAGCCACTGAAGGTCCCAGATACTGAAACGGTAAAGTATGTGCAGCCTTGCTGCAGTCATACCAGTACTTTGAAAGGGTAGTGATGCAGGGACCAGTCCCACATCGCACAGGTAAATCCAAAATCCAATCCTATGCCAAAGACGGCATCTGAAATGGATTTTTAGTTTAGTTATCTTGGGCCTTTGCTGTGTCACACATGAAGATTTCGCCTGGCAAAGCTGACGGTTGACAGCCAGTCCCCCCCCCCCCCCCACCATCTTGCAGCTGCTGTACCTGATGCCCTCGTCGAGCGCCCGCTGTGCCCAGTTCCCCCGCGCCCAGGACAAGGTGCACTACTATATCAAACTGAAAGAGCTGCGAGACCAGATCAAGGGTGTGGCCCAGCCCCGGGAGGTGGAAGAGGTCGAGTACACCTTCGACCTGGGCATGGCCAAAGGTGAGCGGGTCCTCTCTGGGCATTGGCGCCCGTGCCCCACCTCCCTCTACTAGCCATGGCTATTACTTCTTAAAAGGATGGCCTAAGGGTTTTTTTAGGGCCCCGTCTCCTATGCACACGTTGATCTTTATCCTCAGTGTACATAATGATATCTGCGATGTCCTTTCAGAGGAAGCAAAGAAAATCGCTATCAAAGAGGAGCAGTACGACCCCGGGTACGAGGCGGCCTTCGGCGGGGCCTACGGGGAGCCGGGGCCTGAGGGGGAGCCACTCAATGGTCACTGCAGCTTCGGGGGCCCCACGGAGGGAGGTGAGCAGCCGGAGCTGTCGGCGGGCTGATGATCAGTGGGGACGCATATCAGCCCAGACATGAATGGGTGATGGTCAGTCATCCAATGGGGACGCGTATCAGCCCAGACGTGAATGAGTGATGGTCAGTCATCCAATGGGGACGCGTATCAGCCCAGACGTGAATGGGTGCAGTTATGGTCATGGCACAAGGTACGAGGGAACTGGGAGACTATCTCTGTCGGTGCAAAAAAGTATACAAATACACAAATTAAATAAACTATGACTGAATATAAATGAGTAAATGGAATATAAAATTGAACATGAAAGGAGTATAAAGAATAAAAATGTAGACAATTGGAGGGGGGGGTGACAAAGTTGATTTAATGACAAATTATGAAAAGTCGCGGATTTGGCCAGCCTCGCTGGCTGCGTATCTGACACTGTCATCAGTATTAGTCCTTGGGTAAATTTCCTTTTACTAAATTCCATTTATGAAAATGCTTCTTGCTTGGACCTTGTATTTCTGTCCCGAATATTCTGCTTTGACTGCATTCAGCCTTTACTTCCCACAGACTCCAACCCTGAGGGTTCAGTTCCCCCGCCAGCGTTGGGTCAGGTCCCCGACGGCCGGTGGATGATGCAGTCATTCGCGGATCAGATTCCAGACATCGGGTCCAATGGCAGCACATAGCCCCAACCTGTGGGTGGAGCCTGTAAGGAAGGGGGCTGGACCTGTCAGGATGTCAGGAATTCAAGTGCTGCTCTTAAAATGCAGAGACTCCATGAACTGCCCGGTGTTTCTGTCTTTGAGCTGGTGGTGATTGGGTTCACAAGCATCCATGGGCTCATTAGAAATGTTTTAAATACCTGATAATGAACAGGTATGTTTCCCCAAACCATTCCCCATCTATTTGTCCTATTGTTTAGGGATTAGATTGTATTCTTGCTTTTTAAATTCATAGTTGTCATTTTTAATTATTATTATTATTCTTATTCTTATTTTTTTTTTCATATATTATAATTTTTTTTTTAAGAGGGATAGAACATTTTTCAGAAGGTGCTATTTCACTCGCATTACAATTTTAACTGCTGACACCAGAAATGATCAGGGATTTACAGTAATGCGTGATTCTCTTTTTATATAAGGTATCCTTACATAATTCTGTATTTAAACATTTTCTTTTGGTGTCTTTGGTACATGTACTGCAGTGGTGCAGTAATGTTTGGCTGGATTTTCCATTTAATTCTCTCATATCCTCCACCTGGATATCATGTATGTGTAGTGTGATGTGGAAACTGTCTTCTGGGACAGAAATGGGCCCCAGACTGTAAGGAGCACAGGTATGCCACACTGCAGTGCACTTAGTCTAATTCTGATGTTTTGTGTGTTCCTTAATTTTATGTTGCAGTACTTGTGCAAGGTCCACAAATGTTTCCTTAACTGTTACTATAGCGGTGTTAATTCACACAGGAAAAAGCAACCCTCCCTCATATTCACAGCACCTGATTCCATCAGACCTAAAAATGTCTGGAAAAATTGCAGTGCCTTTCGAAACCCTAAGGGGTTTTTAAAATGAGAATGGCGTTAACGGAATTCCTGTTCCATGTGGAAAGGAACCATGCTACAGTGTGCATTTACAGTGTGAAATTTAGCAAGAACACCTTACCCCTTTTAGGGCCTGGGAAGCACTAGTTTGCATAGTTTCCCCTTTTGAGTCTACATTTTATCTGTACTTAGTCCTAGGTGAACTTTTTTTGTGTTAAGTATGTTGGAGGTTTTAGTATTTTTTTTTTTATAATAATAATATGAGGTCCATGTAAATTAATTATGGTCCATTAGACAAGCATGACCAGATGTTTTATGCAGGATGTTTGAGTGTTATCCAATACTGTGCGGATGCAGGATACAGGGAAATGAGGCCTGAAAATGGCGCAGGGAGGTATTTCCACCGAGACCCGAGGCAGAGGATGACCGGGTCGTGTTTCTAAGACATTTCAACTGGAAGTTTTAAGATCACACTGAAATCTGTTTATGGCAGAATGTTGTTGATGTAAAGCACTGACCTTGTAGCCCCATTTTCGTTTCATTTTATTTTTAAGCGCTTTTGTTTTCAGGTGTTTGTTTCGGAGGCGAGGCAGAGTACCAGCCAACGCCAACAAGGACGCGACTTCATGTCGCCACCTGTGGTTATAATGGGGGATTCCTGTGTGCCGAATCTGTAAAAATGGTGCTTGGAATCAACATGGCAGCTGTACTGTGTTTGTGTGCATCATGAGCAGAGTGATGTAATGTATAAATAAACACTTTCTGAAAAACTAGGAACAATAATAAACTTTTGGAACTATACTAACATCTCTTCTATTTATCCCTGTAAGACATAAATAAACTGTAAGAAATGCATGAGGCAAAAGCACATTGATCAGAAATTCTAACCTTTATTGGTGCTCTTTTTCACTACGGTAAGGAAGCGTAGCGTTTTCATCTCTGACACCCACAGATGTACCACTTGTACATGCTTCTCAATGTGTTTTGAAAATGGGCCATTTCTGCCCTGAGTATTCAGCGCACACCATAGAAAACTCAGGCAGAGCATAAACTTTTGTAACTATGTGCAGATGAGAAGCACAGCACTGCCAAGTGGAGCCGAAGGGCACGCTCAGCTGTTGGGGCGTACCACTAGGAACTTTCCTGTGGGGTCTGGAATGTACCATTTCTCCCAAATCTCACTGTGCACTGATGGGTAGTCCCAAGGCTTGAACTGTCCATTCCAGTGCAGTAAGTGGGCTTCCTCCAGGAAGGCCTCTGGGTAGTGGGTGTCGGGACTCCAGCCTACACAGGGTGGCAGGTTGGAACGGTTGGTTGTTACATAGGTGGAGACCCTTGAGTCTCTATGGCCCTCAAGTGGAGTACTTTATTTGTATATATCTTGTATGTTTATATATTTTTATTTATTATTTTTAGATCCATTTTTTGTTAGTCAATGTTTCCAGTTTTTTCCTGTTATTTTTCTACTTGCAATTTTTCAATGCTTTTCAATATTTGGATCTTCCATGACTAGGCAATGTTCCATTTTTATACGGTAGGAACCGCTTTCCCGGGAATGTGGCTTACCCAGGTGTTTGACGTGCCAGAGAGGGTCGAGAGCTGTGTATTTCCTGTAGAAGACAATTAGCATCGGTGGAGTCGCCACACCGCCTGCCATCGCACTGCTGTAGAGGTTGTCCCTGGGGGAAGAATATGTGGTCTGCTGGTTATGGTAGTGGCTGAGGGCTCCAGGTGTGGATAAACGCACAAAGTGCTCACCTGAAGTTCTGCTGCATCCATTTTTCCAGTTGCTTGGTGATCTTCTGCCGTCGCCACTCCTCGACGTTGGCCACAAAGACCCCGGGGTTGAAGGAGCAGTCATTGGCATTGATTCCCAAGTCTCTTACTTCCTGCTTTCTGTAGTCCAAGTAGCCCATGTATGTCGTCTGGAAAGAAACCCATAAAGTCACAAAATTAGGGAGAAGAAATGCCCTGGCAGGCTTTTAAACGGATATGGCTCATTTTCCTATTGGATCCTCCAGTGTCTCAGGCACTAAGCCCCACCCCCTCAAACCCCTGCCTGCTCATACGTGCCTGCATTCCGATGCTGCGCACCATCTCGTGAGTGGATGGCAGCTCGCAGTCGCTGGCAAAGGCTGCTGCGTGGCCCGGCTGCAGTCTGGTCTGGTACAAGTCCTGGATGTCACCTGGTTTGGGGTGGAAAGAGCTCCAACTAACCCACCATCTGCACCATATGCTCTGCTCCTAACTGGCATGTGGATGCTTAAAGAGCAGATCGTATCCATCCCTAATCCTACCAGGCACCGCGACTTTGTAACTTAACAGGCTGCTGGTTTGCAGTGCTTTGTTGAGCATAAATGATTCAGAGTAGTTTTTAATAAGTTACATTTCATTTATTTGCTGGACACTTTTACCCAGCGTGGCATGTGTTTGAGAAGGCAGGGTCAGACATTCCTTTGGGTAATTGGCAGCTTAGGGTCTTGTTCAGGGGCCCAGTGGTGAAATCACTCTGCTGACCATGGCCCATGTTCTGTGTTATCTGCTCAGGAATGCTGTAGGGCTTCAACTGGCCGCCAGCAGCTCCCACGGACCGGGAATATCCTTACCTTGCACGATGACATCATCGTCCAAATACACGACTCTCTTGTGCCGGCTGACGAGCAGCGGCAGATAGAAACGTGCAAAATTGAGCTGCAGAAGAAAGGAGTGAAGTTTTGGAATCAAGATGGAGGGAAAATGCCACCCAGAATCCTAACGGAGGCACCTCCTGCTCGCGCAAAAGCCAGCAACCCTGACTGGGAAAATAACCAGTATAATTCCTATACAGCTGGATCTGAAATTGGGCAACTGGCTGCTTCACTGCCCAGGAATGACTTTCCTGCCAGTGCTCAACATTTACTCATAGAAGCAGCACGTGGCATGGCTGAGGAATGGATGTCACAGGTAATGTAGTGCAAGTCTGATTACACTACAGTGCAGATGCAAGCGTATGAACGAGATCCGTCTGTCTTTAAGTCGAATTTGTAGGTGTCGGAAATATAATAATACAGTAGATAGTAATAATATCCATCCATCCATCCATCTCCTACCGCTGTTCCGGGTCGGGTCGCGGGGTCAGCAGCGTAAGCAGGGAAGCCCAGACCTCCCTCTCCCCGGCCACTTCGTCCAGCTCTTCTGGGGGGATCCCGAGGCGTTCCCAG
>JAODKN010000063.1:20820042-20830476 GCA_026774425.1 Petrocephalus zakoni
TATAAGACATTCTGGACATTCTGTCTGTTTATGTGATTTCAGGGGACAAACAGGAAGTCCAACAGGCTGGACATTCTATCTGTTTATGTGATTTCAGGGGACAAACAGGAAGTCCAACAGGCTGGACATTCTATCTGTTTATGTGATTTCAGGGGACAAACAGGAAGTCCAACATGCCCTGTGGCAGCTCACACAACAAAGATCACTGCCTGCAGTCTTTATTAACAGGAGCTACTTCGGAGACGCAGAAAAGATACTCCAGGTAACTGTCGAGGATACATCTACAGAGCATTTCCCAGATTTATTCAAAATTTTAAAAACATCATAAAATTTTTTTGATATTTGTATCATCCCCCTCCAGAGTAAAAATTGAATGGTTTTAAATTGACTGTGTGTTATTTATTGTCGATTTCCATATTAATTAATGCAGAAAGTGTAGGTAAGTAAGACATTAGTCATCATACGACATGTATTCTCTGAACTCTAGCATCATATTTTTATGTGATATAATTACTATTTACTGGCATCCCACCCAGGTTGTAGCCCAGCCATGCACTCTGTGCTGCCTGGGATAGGCTCCAGGCCCACCTGGTCCAAGATGAGCAGTTGGAGGATGGATGGATGGATGGATAATTACTTTATCTTCTGTCCTCAAACTGCTTATTTTGGCCAGGGCTGTAGTGTACCTGGAGCTAATCACCATATCTGCAAATGATAAAAAAAGTTTTTTTTTCATCCTTGTGTGACATTAATGGATGGAGTTCATCCTCCATTTACATTCACAGACCATATGCTGTCTGCTGACTCTCTGAACTGGGCCTGACTCACACACACACTGAAAAGCTGAGGGAAGCTCATTTCTAAATACTCCCACTGACCATCAGCTGACATCCTTGCCAGAACAAGATTACTTTTGCTGTGGTACTAGGGTGGTGAGCCTTACGAGGCCTTCATGATCCTTGTAGGGTCTTCCAAATGCCCCTCTATGTAGGTCCCCCCCCCCCATACACACACACACACAGACACACACACACACACACACACACACTGCAATCCGAGATCTGGATTAGTGCTGAACGCTTTAAAAGGATTAAGAGGATTTCGGGCACCCTGCTGGGTCACATTTGCCGGTTGACCAGCCCACAGGGGTGTTATAGGACGCGGAGATCTCACTGTTCCCGAGGGTCACCATTAGTGTGCGTGACCTGGTGTGCTCTGCTCGCACATGTCTGCTAGCTGGCCTGTCCTGTACGGACACCATATTTATCATATTGCCAAAGACTGACTTCCGTCCTGAAGATTGCAGCACAATTCCCGGAATGTGAGGGAATAGAAAAAAAAGAGAGACAGGAAGTGTGTCATATTCCTAAGGCGCCCAGTGATGGTGTGATGGTACCCCCCCCCCCAGACGCACAGGGATGGGACGCTGAAGGAGCTCCTTAGCACAGAGCTGGGGAGCCTTTCTGAAGATGGGTACGACTACGACCTGGTGGTGATCGGTGGTGGATCTGGAGGCCTGGCTGCAGCCAAGGTGCCCTACCCCCCCACCCCCTGCTTAGCACCCTCGCACCCGGGGTCGCAGTAGCACAGTGATCTCCGGATACATGTCTCTCTCATGTTACTCTTAATTTGCATATGTTCTAATGTTACATTGTGGTTTTTGTTCAGAGCAAATATACACTTACTACAGTGTTGTATCAACACTTATTCATTTCTTGTGTTGATAAAAGCAGCCTGTTTTTATGATGCCTGGGAACTGTCAAACGCAGGAGGATGTGAGAATATCGCAATCTCAGCTCATCATTGGTCTCATCCTGGTCTCTTCTCACAGGAAGCTGCCAGCTTTGGCAAGAAGGTCCTCGTCCTTGACTTTGTGACCCCTTCTCCTAAAGGAACCACGTGGGGTGGGTACCATCGTCTGCGTTCTCGCTGTATTGCCGAATTGCCACCGGATGTGAGCACATCTCCTGTCATGTCCCCCCCTCCCAGGATTGGGGGGCACCTGTGTCAACGTGGGCTGCATTCCCAAAAAGCTGATGCATCAAGCTGCCCTTCTGGGCCAGGCGGTCCAGGATTCCCACAGGTTTGGCTGGGAGTTTGAACAACAGGGTGAGCAGTAGGGGACGCCCTCTGCATCCTCGGCTTCGAGCCAGTAATTAGTCTCGCTGCTCAGATATGGACGCCTAGAGGTAGGCTTTCATTTACCATTCAAACACTTCAATTAACTGCAGTGTCGGTAGCAGGTCGGAGGCGTAATTGCAGCTATTAATCTCTTAAAACCCGTACGTCTTGCTCCTCTTAATTAAAAGTTAGTTGTTCCCTGATGAGAGATAAATTAGAAATGCGCAAATATCATGTTGAAGTAGATAAATATGATTTCAGAAAGAAAAGGACAGGTTCAGTGTATGTGGGGATAGGGTGTGGGACCTGTGGGCCATGGGGCTGTGATTTATTTTATAAGTCCTATCACATCCTTGTTGTATTTTGGTTCAGTTTGTATTGTTTATGCAGGTAACTACCACAGAGTGATTTCAGAGCGTACATCTCAAATAAAGCATGCGTTGATGTAATGAGATGTTTGGTTACTGAGTAATGTGCCAGTTAAACTCAACATCCCTGAGGGCACAGGAAATCACCTATATATGTATGGTGGGGGGTTAGGTCCATCCATCCATCCATTTTCTGAAATCCATTTCTGGAGCCTAACCCGGGAAGTTACGGGCACGAGGTAGGGAACAACCCGGGACGGGGAGCCAGCCCATCACAGGGCACACTTACACACCAAACACTTCCACATGCACACCTATGGACAATATAGTAACTCCAATTAGCCTCAGCATGTTTTTGGACTGTGGGGGGAAACTGGAATGCCCGGAGGGAAACTGGGGCTAGGTCAAATCTCTAAAATATAAAGGGGTTCCGGTCTGCTGATTATGTCTGTCTCAGGAAAGGTATGCTGTAGATCTGTATGTATGTAATTTGCTGCATTGGTCTGTGTGTGTAAGCTTCTGCCTGCATGTTTGGGTGCCCCCCGCAGTGTCACACAGCTGGAGCTGCATGACTGAGGCCATCCAGAAGCGCATAAAGGCCCTGAACTTTGGCTACCGACAGGAGCTGCGGGACAGCAAGGTGGCGTACCTGAATGCATTCGGAGAGCTGCTGATGCCACATGTCATCAAGGTGATCAGCCAGGCGTGCGGCATGATGAGACAGGAGTGCGGCATGATGAGACAGGAGTGCGGCATGATCAGCCAGGAGTGCGGCATGATCAGCCAGGTGTGCGGCATGGTCAGACAGGAGTGTGGCATGATCAGCCAGGAGTGCGGCATGGTCAGCCAGGCTTGCGGCATGATCAGCCAGGCGTGCGGCATGATCAGACAGGAGTGCGGCATGATCAGCCAGGAGTGCGGCATTATCAGCCAGGCGTGCGGCATGATCAGACAGCGGCGACTAGGGCTCTATGGACACGGGCAGAAGCTAAATGCACACATGGATGTTCATCATGGAAAACATGATGCTAATTTTGGCTGTGAGTTGGTTACTCCTAGTGCTGGTTACAGTGAGTCATAATCAGCGATTTGGCAACATTCAACCAGCACTGCAGAGAAAGTGTTTAATAGGGGCAGGATTGTCTGTCGGCTCTGTTATACCAAACTCGGGTATGTTGCTGGAAACGCATCCAGCATGCTAACTCATCTGTGTACGACCGGTGCCGGCCGGAAACGGCCTCTGCGAGTTAGACTAATTTTGGTATGTGCCAGGAAATTCAGAAAACAAAGCTATGGATGTTGGGGTATTCATTGCTATGTGACTGTACTGGACAGTACAGAAGATGGGTTTAGTTCATTATGACTGTTTTGGTGTTATATTTTTCATCAATTTATTTTTCGTATTTGTTTTCACAATGTACAACTAAGCAAGGACATGTCGACAGATGTTGTTTACAGCTGCTGCTAATTGCGTTGCGTTTGCGGGTTTAATAACGGGATAAATAATTGCAAGACAAATTCAGTTTTTCCCTGCTGTACTGATAACCATGAACCCAAAACCGAGGTTAGTAATGAATTGTAAATGTTGTGTACAGTTACACCCCTAGTAGATATCTTGTGTTGCCCAAAGAGGTGTTTTACTCTGGGGACGAAAAGGATGTGTTTTACTCTTGAAAAAACTTTGGGGTAAATAAAAAGTATACAGAGAGATCAGAAAGTGAGGAAAGCCATACAAGGAAGAGGAGAGCCTGAAAGCTTCGGGGGCTGGATTCTGAAACCGGCTTCTGTTTAACCGGATTGAGTGTGACGAATCCGCAAATACTGAGAACACTTGTGAAGTTACTCCATGATTTCACTTGCCAGGCGACAGACACGCAAGGCAAGGTGACCTGCCACTCAGCCTCCGTGTTTATTATCGCCACTGGAGAACGCCCCCGATACCCAGGCGTCCCCGGAGACCGTGAGTTCTGCATCACCAGGTGTGTGGGTCTCACCCTGTGGCCGCCGGTCTCCCTGCCGAAATGCGCGGCAGCGCGGTTTGCAGCCACATGCATGTCTCTGGCTGTGGCCTTAAGAGCTCCGTCTTCCAGCCTTGATACACTGCTGTATAAATGAGTGCTGGTAGGTTTAACTAAAGTTGGTATGTCTATAGCCCTGAGCATCAGAATTGAGTTGGAGATGATGTAAGTTTCTTAAGATTCTGAAAGAGACATTCCTATGACTCATAACCATGAGTACTTTAAAATGAGCTGGACCCTACTGAAAGGTAATCTAAGTCTGCAGGGAAGAACTTTATTTTCTGAACTGTAGAACCTTGGTGTTGTGGTTCAATCTCCCCTCAACCTCATATCTCCGGGGGAACCAGCGATGACCTTTTCTCGCTGCCCGGCTGCCCGGGGCACACGCTGGTGGTGGGGGCGTCCTATGTGGGCTTGGAGTGTGCTGGGTTCCTGGCCGGACTAGGCCTGCAAGTCACTGTCATGGTGCGCTCCGTGTTGCTGCGGGGCTTCGACCAGAAGATGGCCCAGAAGATCGAGGAGCACATGGTTCTCCATGGAGTCCAGTTCCTGCGGCCTTTTGAACCCACCAAGGTTAGTGGTGGAAAAGGGGCGGAGCAAATGGTGATTGACTGGGGCAAAGCGAGATGGGAAGGATGGAGTATTCGGTGTATATGGGGTAAATACAGGTGGAGGTGGGCTTGATAGATGGGCAAGGAGGGTCAGAACTGTGTTTCTTGACAGAACATTTATAGATATGCTAGAGAAGGAAGAAATATATTCAACGCTGGTTGAAATGAACAAAAATCGTAAAAAGCACATTGTCTCCTTCCCCCCTACAGCAGGCAGTAGATCTCTACATGATAGATGGAGAGTCATTACAGCCTCACATGCTTATGCCTCTTAGATCGAGCAGATCCAAGATGGCCGTCCGGGGAAACTTAGAGTGACAGCTGTCTCAACAGATGGAAGGGAAACGTACAAAGGAGAGTTCAACACAGTGAGTGTGAGGATTTATGTCATGCCCAGAGCTAGTGGGACGTGAGTTAATGGGGCGCAGAGCAATGGGGAGTTGTAAAATTGGTCACTAATCCCTGAACCAGCGCACGTTTCAAGTAATGACTCCCAGCTGGCATTGATTGGCTGACTTAATATTAAATACGGTCAGCTGGGTGTTTGCATGTTCTTCCCGTGCCGTTGTGGGGTTTCCTCCGGGTACTCCGGTTTCCCCCCACAGTCCAAAGACATGCTGAGGCTGATTGGCGTTGCTAGATTGCCCATAGGTTGAGACATGCTCCTTAACAGGTGTGGTGTGTACATACTTATGCTAGGGCATTTTTCCACTGCACCAGGTACGGTACTTTAGATACTTTCCCTTTTCCATTGACTTCTGTATCTAAAGTACCAAACCAGCTGGGATACTTTTTTGGTACTTTGGAGTGGCACTTGCAAATGCTTTCTTTGTTGATTGATTATGCAAATAGCCTGTTTCTGAAACACAAGGCAACCACTGTACTCAATAAAGTTACAAACTCAGAAAACAATGATAAGTGAAGTAAAAAAAATTGTAAGAACAATGTATTTAAGAGATCCAAGGTATAATTGCGATCTGGTCGGAAGAACAAGGGGTACAAGAGGATCAGGGTGGCATGACAAGAAATTTGAAAAACTGTATACTAGGGGAGCACAGTATTGGACATTTTTCAAATATCTCAATGTTATTTTCTTGTAATAAATAATGGGGTTTTCCACAAACTCACCTTGGAGTGATTTAAATGGCAAGGATGAAAATTATTGTGATTTTCTCTGAGAACGCATGCAGCGCTTATGCAAAAGCAGCAGAGATAAACTGATTTTTTAAACATACACTAGATAATACAGATAAGGAATAATCATTAAAATGCAATGCTTGCAAAAGTTTTGTTTCTTATGACGAAGTAAATATGCTTATATTGTCCTGGCAGTATGAAGGTATGAAAAAGCCTAATCTCACCACAGCTGACTATCGCAGTCCATGCCATGCGAGAACTGCATGTGCATAACATGCGATGTTGGTAATGACATCGCATATCGTCCAGCCCTATAATATACTGTAGCCGTTTCTCGAATTCAGCATAAAATACTCGACTTGCGTTGTGATGTCATTCGGTACCGGTTCTTACACCAGTGGAAAACCAAAACCTTGAGCTACTGTATTTTAGGTACTTTCTTGAAGTACGGCACCTGGTGCGGTGGAAAAGCACCCTTAGGTTTTGTTCACTTAAAGGTGACTCTGTAGTTCTAGTGATGCCTTTAGTAAGGCTTTGTTCTGGTCAGTGCCCCTCTCTCTTGTTGTGTGGGAAACCTCCACTCCACACCCTGTCTCTGGGATACACAGATTATCACACTTGTCTTCTAACTGAGCCTGATCTTTTATAGACTGCTATCGTAAAGATATATAGCAATCCAGTATAGATTTGATATAGATCTGTCCCTTGTGGCTCTTTCAGGTGCTGCTGGCCATAGGAAGAGACGCCTGTACCAGGAACATCGGCCTCGACCGGATAGGAGTGAAATACAATCAGCTGTGAGTCAACCCGCTGTGTCCGTGGCGGGTCCGGAGCACGCGCACCCCGGGTGGTCGCTACAGTCTGTGGGAGGGGGGGCGTGTCCTGCCAGACAGGACCATTAGACTCATAACTGGAGTGTTTGTGTGATGGACCTACAGCAGGGCCACTTTCTGGGAAATGGCCCATTTACCGAAACCCATGAGTGCAATGGAATGCATGACTTAGGAAATCAGTTACTGCTTCGGATTAGCCATGTAGCACTTACTAAGTAAGCCTCCCCCTTCCCAGGGACCATGATGGCTGGCTAGTCTGTGGAAATGCATTCCTCACCCTCAGGATATTTTTCCTGCTTGACAGAAGCTTATAATGATAACACTTAATAATAATAATAATAATAATAATAATAATAATACATTTTATTTATATAGCGCCTTTCTCAAACCTTATACACAATATACAGCATGTGACATAGAAAGGATGCAATCCAAGTAAAGTTTAATGCTGGAATAGTTAATGCATTCCATTATAAGACTGTAATATGGAATGCTTTGTACAATAACGCTGTAATAATATACTGCAATAGTATATGCATTCTACTGTAATATTGAGTGCATTGTACTATAATACTGTAGTACTAAAAACATTCTACTTTGATACTAAATGAAATTAAGCTTTATCATTTTCTAATAAATACTAGGTGTGTTCTATTGTAATAATACTCTAATAGTAAAATCATGGTACTCTAACAGTGTAGTACTACTGCATTGTACTGTAGTCCCAGCTTTTTGGTGCTGGTGCAGGTCTGATCCAACCAGACCCTATGGGTAGTGTGCGATTCTGGATGGCAGCGGTGTCATCGGCAGGGGATTCTTCCTGTCCGCAGGACCGGGAAGATCCCAGTGGACGAGGACGAGCGGACCAGCGTGGGTCATGTGTACGCCATCGGGGATGTGCAGGAGGGCCGACTGGAGCTGACGCCTGTGGCCATCCAGGCGGGCCGTCTGCTGGCACGGAGGCTGTTTGGGGGGCGGAGCACCAAGGCAGGGACATGCGCGCGGGCACACGCGCACACGCACACACAGTCCATGCATTCAGATCTGCATATGGGGACTTGCCTTTCATTTCTGTGAGCATAACCCTAATCCCTAAGTATGACAGCCTTAACCCTTAACCAGCTCAAACCTTAACCATAAGTAACCAAACAAAATACAAGCCTATTTTAGTTTTCTGACTGCATAAATTTAGGTTATCCTTGTGGGACCAAAAAAAATCCTCACAAGATAAAAAGTTACAGGGTTTTATCTCATTATGGAGAAATCAGGTCCCCGCAACATGCAGCAGCCACACTCATACACACAGACTTTCACTGTATTACCATTAGTAGTTAAAAAAACTGAACATAAAAAAAACCAAATTCTTTTATGAATTTTTTGGAAGACGTTGTGAAGTAGTTTTCCTTCATTGGGAAGTCTCTGCCTTCCAGCCTTGCAATTTTTGACAGTTATTTTCTTAAAGTTTATTCTTAAGGCCGTTAGGAAAACACAATAACTCACACACACTCAGAAGCAGTCCTTGGGCGCACCTTAGAGCAGCACACATTACAGCAGCGCCGTTTTTGGATGTGGAAGATTAAAGGAGGAGAAACTCTAATTGATGAGAAGCCAAAGACTGAGCTCTTCTTGCTCCAGTGGGTGGATGGATGGTGTCCCCAGATGGCAGGTGGGAGTCCAGAGTCCTGTGGGGGTGGGGGGTGGGGGGGTATGGTAAGATCAACTAGCTTTGAGCTTTTCAGGCTGACAGAGGATATGATCATCATGGCACAGAAGGATGCTTGTTGTTGATGTTGTTCCAGCCTCCCTGTGGTTATCTTTCAAACTGCCTCCCTGCGGAAAATCAGCTTACACTTAAAGTAGCCTGCAGCGTCTGCCGACGGAAGGCCAGTGTTTGTTTACTTGGATTTGGTGCCTCACGCTTGCAGTGCGTGGAATGTTTTAGGACTAATCCATCTCCTGATTAACCGTGCTGAGCTAATTAACGCTGTTTGTAACCCTGTTCAAGCAGCTAGCAATTTGTCCTGTCTGTGTCTGTGTGCGGCAGTGTGACTACACAAGCGTGCCCACCACGGTCTTCACCCCGCTGGAGTACGGGGCCTGCGGCCTGTCGGAGGAGAGCGCCAATGAGCAGTACGGACAGGAGAACGTAGAGGTTCCGTCTGCCGCCACGACGACGCAGACACAACACCGCCGTGCTATCTTACCTCCCGTTTTAGTACCTTTGTGGCATATCTCTGAGGTTTCAGTTCTGTATTTGATGGGCAGACTTATTCCAGTCGGGACTTTGTGAAGACGACTAAAAACGGACCTGAGAAATGAGCCAAGAGTTGTTGTTGTTCTAGAGCCGATACGATTGTAAAAACCTGTTCCTTAGCTTCCTGATTTAAATTCCCCCTTTTATCAGCTATTTAATTCTGCGGAACTCTGGGCACTATCTGGGGAAAATAATGGCATGTATTTTTAGAGAAACTTCCTGGTTGGTAGTTGGACTTTGAGGTGGTTGGGGGCTAACCTCCCCTCCCCTAAACCTTCTCCCGTAGGTGTACCACGCCTCCTACTGGCCGCTGGAGTGGACGCTGCCCGGCAGAGATAAGCAGAGCTGCTACGCGAAAGTCATCTGCCACACGCCCGACGACGTGAGCGGGCCTCTATCCGCGCCTCTCGTTCAGGCTGAAGATGACATTCTGGCGGATTTCCGATCTGATCTGTACTCCTTAGGATGACAATTGATGTTTGACATTCATCCGAGGCGGTTTGATATCAGACTGGGGGGATGAAAAATGTGACTTATGGGGGACGTCATATGCATTATAATTGAGCTGGGTATTGTTATCAGAAGGACAGCAGGCAGTGTTAGGTATGACTCAGTGAGACTCTGACCAGGGTTCCCCCTCGTCCACAGGAGCGGGTCGTAGGTGTCCACGTCCTGGGGCCCAGTGCGGGGGAGATCATCCAGGGCTTTGCTGTGGCTCTCAGGTGTGGGCTGACCAAAGGCCAGTTGGACGCCACCATCGGGATCCACCCAGTGTGCGCTGAGGTCTGTAGGCAGCCCAGGGGCGCTGCACCTTCTTTGGGAATGCTCCCACTCAGTCTCATCTTTATGCCCCTCCCCCAGTATGATCGCTCATTCTGTGCCCCTACCCCAGTATGATCACTCGTTCTGTGTGCCCCTCCCCCAGTATGATCGCTCATACTGTGTGCCCCTCCCCCAGTTTGATCGCTCGTTCTATGTGCCCCTCCCCCAGTATGATCGCTTGTTCTGTGTGCCCCTTCCCCAGTATGATCGCTCGTTCTGTGTGCCCCTCCCCCAGTATGATGGCTCGTTCTGTGTGCCCCTCCCCCAGTA
>JAODKN010000063.1:20841898-20859928 GCA_026774425.1 Petrocephalus zakoni
CCCCCCCCCCCCCCCCCCCCCCCCCCCCCCCCCCCCCCCCCCCCCCCCCCCCCCCCCCCCCCCCCCTGGTGGGCTGTGGACACTTTCAGTTCGAGGCCCAGGCCTCCTGATGCCGTGACTTCCTGTAAATGAGATGCCGTTTTAGCTGAGGAGGCCTGTTCCTGTCTGACTGGGCCTGTTCCTGTCTGACTGGGCCTGTTCCGGTCAGGCTTCCCCTCGTCCTCATAGAGAACCCGCTTCTCGCGGAGACCTACCGGAATGCTTCCCTAATGATGGCTGCTATGCCCCCCCATCCCCCCCCCCCCAGCATTCTGAGGTGCTCATCTTCTGTGTTTCCCGAAACATTTGCAACTGGGGAATAAAATAGATTTTCATAAAAGAATGACAGTGAATTTAACAGTTTTAAATGGTTCTTTGGGTTGTAGCGGAGAAATTGCTAGCATTGCTCAGACGATTTCACGGAAGAGGTTGTCTAAGTTATATTTATTTATTTTTTCTAAATAATATCGGGTCGTGACACAGGGAGCTGTTTGTAATCTCCGGAAATCATACTCCTTTGTTTCATCTCTATATCCTGCATCCAGAAGGTCGCTGGTCCGAGTCCCACAGCTGGGCGGGTGATGCTGTGCCCTTTGGGTTTGACAGCGCGGTTCTTCTCCCCAAACACTGTCTCCAAACTTTGCTCGCAATGTGTCTGTTTGTAGGTAAATAGGACACGCAAAAATTCCCATGTACCTGTATTTGTACAAAGGGCAGAAAAGCCTCCTCAGAGCATATATGACTTTGAAAGGCATGCTGGGAATTTCCTGAAAGGTTAAACCGTCAGCCATGATCTAGAAGGAAAAGGGAGCATGCATGAAGAGAACCCAGAGATGCACTTCACACTCTGTAACATAAAAAACGCAAACGGGTTGTTTGCCGCTCTTTCCAGCCACGGCGAAAATGAGGAACAGCATAAGAAAAGTCTCTGTTTTGCTGTAGTTCCTCTTTAAGAGGCATGGCGCGGTAGAGCAATGATCGGAAGGTCCCTGTGTGACAGCCACACGCTGGTGTCCCCTTTCACCCTGCCAGTCATTCACTGTGCACTAAAAATGGGGGATTGCCTCACCGAATACCCAGAATGCACCACGGGCATCCAGCATTGCCACTTGCTACTGGAAAGGGACTGATGTCCTTGTTTTGTGGAGGGGGTTGGGGGGGTTGAAGCATAAAAGAACGAGCTTCTGCTTCGTGGCACCACACTAAAGGCTTGTGAAAGAATCTGTTGGCCCGTGACTGGAATTTCTTTGGGGATCTCTAAATTCCTTAGTGTCAGTGGTCAGAGCTGCGTATGGGGGTGTTACTGTATGTCGGCGGAGAACTGCTCGATTGTCAAGCTCGTTTCGCAGCTGCGCGCTCCGTCGACCAGGCAGCGCTCTGTGATTCCTTCTGTTTCTCCAGACCTTTCTGTTGATTTGTTGCTTGGTTTGATTTTCCCTTTGTTTGCCCAAAGGCCAATAAATACTGCACTTCACTCGGGATCCAATTATTGCGCATCCCCAGCCAGCTCGGACTCCGTTCGCGATGCCACAGGCCGCCCTGTCACTCGTGCGTTCCGCGTTGATGGCATCGGTCTTCACTCCCGGTGTGATGCGTAGCAAGTCCTATGTCAGTTGCAAAAGAAAACCGGGCAGGGTGTTGCCGGTCACCTTGGATGACCTTGGGAGACTGAGTCCCCTTTGATGTGGGTGAATCGACATTCCCAAATCATGCTCCTCCATAAAGTAGGAGGTTTGGCGTTTGACAGGGAAGGCTCTGATTGGTGAGCTCCCCCCCTTCCCCCCACCGTGAGACTTGGAGAGGGATGCGTGCCTGAAGGCCCTGATTGTACAAATTGGGCTGATAACCATCTGCTGAATCTGACAGAGCTTCAGATTCAGGCAGTGAGGGCTGGCGGTCCAACACGATACCCCCCCCCCCCCAAATTTCCCAGCATGCCCCTTTGATCTGAGTGGCAGTCAGGGGAGGAGAGGTGCCGAATCTTGCTGGGGTGTGCTAAAAGGCGCACCCGCGCGGCACGCAGCTGTCGAATGTCAGCCTGTGAACGGACCTGCGTTTCAGGCCCGTTAGAGTCTGCCGTGTGCTTGGCATTTCACTGGGGGGTGGTGTGTGGGGGGGGTGACAGGTGGCAGATCCATGTGGCGTTGTCGTTTTGCCCCTACGAGCTGCTGAACGCTACATTAAGCGAAAGTTATGGTCCAGCTGCCCGTGCCTCCTATGATCACTTGTTACACCTGATCCAGTGCTTTGTCGCGGTTTGTTACCAATATTCTTTCTGGATATTTCTAGTTTATTATAGACCTCCGCTGGCTGATCGTCTCCTCTTTTTTTTGATCTCTCCAAAGGTCCTTTGAAGCAGTTTGAGTGTTAAACACCCCAGTAACGCATAGTGAACAGATCATCACCATAACATTACTGAGGCATTCTCGGGACGTTAGGCTCTGTGGGGATACCCCTGGGAGATGCCTCCGGCTTCTCCAGCTCCACTTGTGTGCAGAGACACGCAAAGAGGGACACAGACTTCTTTTCAAGGTCCCTGTAAGAGCTTATACTGTCTTGGTGAAGCGTGGTTGAAATCGGGCCGCCCACATGTCTGTCAGGAGCTTGTCAGGGGTCAGAGCGTGGTGGTGACGGTGTTTATAAGGTACAGCTGTGATACCTTTAGCCTGCTGGTCCCCAGGGCCTTGTGAGGGTCTGCAGAACAATGCAGCCACTCAAAGCAGACTCTCCTACTCTTTCAGGGGTGGGGTGCACTTAGGTCAGGTCATGGAGTGGATGGAGTTTTCTGGAAGCCCTCGTGATTTCTAACCTCCAGCAGATATGGATCAAAATTATTTTGGTCGTTTTTTTTCTTCTTTCTTTTTAAAGATCAGATAAAAGGTGCTTGTGCTGTTTTTCAGGAGTCGCATAACTGGTATGGAGGCGCACATGCACTGCGTGACTTGTCTGGGCGGGTCGCTGTATCTGTCATACACGTCCAGAGCACATACAATGCTTTCAGGGGTCTGACGGACGGCATACGATGTGTCGCACCTTCTCCGGCTAGCCAGTGGGGAGAAGCCAAGGTGCATGTTAACTTGCAAGTGCAAATCGCATTTATTTCCAGACATTTTTAAAATTTCCATCATTTAGGGGACAACTTCTGCTTTGGCACAGTGGCCCCACACCCTGTCTGCACTACGGCGGCGCTGTGCAGTCACTCGGGCCGATGTTCCCGGGACCCTCCAATGGGGTGCTTCTGGGAGGCCTTCATTTTAACGCAACCCGTTACCGACTGGTAGTGACTGGGAAAAGATTGTCAGTTACTGTGGTTTTCTTGTTGGCCTCTGACACCCCCCCCCCCCGCCTCCCGGGGTGTGTATTTTAAGACTTTCTATCGGCTTGGTACGCTGTGCTTTTCTCTCCCTCACTAAACCCACGATCTGGAAGGTCTCCCTCCGAAATGAAAGGGCTCCGCTTCCTTGCGGCCCGGTCGCCGTTCTTGGTAATTCTGAGAGTTTCTCTTTTTTTTTTTTCTTTTTCACCCACAGTTGGGCGTCTTTCAAAAAAGGAAAATGGGAGGAGGCAGGAATTATAAGTGAAGCTCATGCGGCCCCCGCTCAACGCTGGCGCGCACACACACACAGACACACACACACACGCGCGCGCGCGGCCTGGCAGATTTCTCAGGCAGCGTGTGATTGGCTGCCTCTGTCTCCCGCTGAGGATTAAGACTCGGCATGTGTGGTTTCTGTCTCGAGGAAAGGACTGATGCTCCTTCTTTCCTGCCATTACCATTAAGCACAGAGAGAATCTTGTTTCAGCCCCGTTTTAGACGGAGTAACAGCAGCCCTATCTATGAATCATGTCATGAACACTGTGTCAGGTATCTTAACTAAGATGCAGTCATGTTTAAGGGCCTGATTGCCCTGGCAGCCACTCCCCCCGCCCCCCGGCATGTCCTCTGCCCCAGTGATGTCCTCAGCACGCTGCCTTGGAACGCCCCAGCTTCACCTCTTTGTTTATGACTCAGAGGCTGCCAGGACTGTTTACGTTGGGTTGCCTAGGTGACGCTTCAGTCCCCCAGCCAATGACAGGGCAGATGGGGATCTGCTTGCGCTCGGTTGGTTTTTCAGGCTCTGTGTCTATGGCCGTTTCCATCATGTGGAACTCCTCGCACTATGCAAACTCAGGCAGTGCCCTTGGCAGCGATGTCCCTGCTGCGTACATGGTGATGCGTGGCACTGGTCCATGTCCCTCTATCTGTGGTGTCACCTTCTTCACTGTGGTATGACCTTCTGAGTCTCCTGATCTGTTTAATTAACTTACTTCATCGTTAGACTGGCAACCCATCCAGGGTGTCTCCTGCCTAGTGCCCTGTGCTTCCTGGGAAAGATTCCAGGCACTGTCCAGGGGGGGTGGTGTCTGGAGTCTTTCCCAAAACACCCCCCGCATTGAAAAAGGACTAATTTATGGCAGCCTGCCTGGTTCAAGTTCCGGAATCGGAGGTACAGATAGCGACTGACGCACAGCTGTTGTGTGTGTGTGTGTGTGTGTGTGTGTGTGTGTGTGTGTTTGGCTCCCTCGTTATGCAGTCTGGACAATATCTGTTCTGGGTGTGGGTCCTGTCCAGCCACTGGGCCTCTGCGCTTTGGAACAAAAGCTCTGTTGCTGCCCCAAACTACGGCTCTCTCAGGGTGCGGATGATGACCACTGGCAGCCCGTAGACGGAGAGCCAGGCCTGGTATGGCGGCCCTGCAGGGGATGAATTGCTCTTGGCAGCTTGCCTTTGGACCCGCCTCCTCATGCATGGCCACACCCAATCAGAGCAGGGCACAGGCCAAAGGGGACCACCTCATTGGTGCACTCGGCATGAGGAGAGGGAAATGGAAGGTGGACAGCGTCTGACCGCATTTCTTCGCCCGTTCCAAACTGACGGGTGTGGAAAAAATAAGGGAAATGCCTGCTCATGGAATGGTGAGGTAAGAGGGTGGCGGGGATGCGTATGAGATGCGTCACCGGGGACAGAGCTCGGTGCACGCCGCTGCCGAATTCCGCCCAGGAGCCGGAGGGGGCTCCCGCCCTTCCCTTGCAGTGTCCAGCCCAGCCAGCTAGCTGTGCTCCGCTGGGACGTGGCCCAGTTTGTCTCTGGGGCTGAGCGGGGTCAGGGGAGGACACAGTGACACTATGGCTCGCACTGCAGCCATGTCGAGGTGGGTCACGCCAGCCGGCCGCGACTGCCAAACGGGGGGGGGGGCAGACGGGGAGCTGCCCCCTTATGGAGAATAAGACGGGCAGGTGGGAAATGACACGCGCATGCGCACACTCTTCCCCCCCCCTCCCCGAACCTCAGCCCTACCAATGGCTTCCTGCCAGACTTGAGCTGTTCTCCAAGGCCCAGAAGCCGGGGCGTAAACACCAGGCCGGGTACAGGCTGTCTGCAGCACAGGCCTGCCCTGATGGATGGGGTGTGGAGACTCTGGGTTGGGCAGGAGGTCCTCACACGGACCCAAAAGGCTCCTTTAGGAGCCATCAGTGCAGTTCCCAGGCTCAGATGGCACTTACAGGAAGCAGGAAGAGGAAGTAGGTAAATTTAGTTCGCTATTGCATTTGTCTTTTTCTGTCTGTTTTGCTACAGACCACAGAATCCAACATCAGTACTTCCCCCTGCATCTATGGCAGGTATCCCCTCAGGGTTGGCCTCAACAGCGCCTCCTCTTTGTATCATTCAGTACTGCGGATTGGTGTGATTTACCCCTTTTTGTACATAACACACGCTTCTGAAATCCAACCGGATTCTGGCTGCCAGCTGGTGTAGAGAGCAAGGAAGGTAGAACACTGCACCTATTGCAGATGGTTGCACCGCCCTTTCCCAGTCGCTGGGATGGAACGGTAGTCATGGTAACCGTGGGCTGTGGAGTCATGGGGTGTGGGAGGGCTTTAATAATTATCCGTGTCATGTGGCTACTGCTGGTGTCCAGCTTTGGTTGGCCAGCCTCGTCCCTCCTGGAAGGTATGCTTTGTCAGGATGGTGGCGTGGACTCCACCCCCCCTTCAGCTGCCACGTGAATCTCCATCAGGGGGTCCCCAGGAAGCTGTAGGTTAGGCCCCAAAGGAGAGCTCTCCCTGGTGCCCACGGAAACAGTGCCAGCTCTCCCTGGTGGAGTTCTCCGCACACATCCAGGAGCGAGATGATGACGTGGTCACCCCCAATCTAGAGCTGTCACAGATGGCTTTGGTAACGGTGTTACAGCACTGGGGAGGGGGGGGGGCACTTGGTTGACAGTGAGTCTTTTGACTAATGAGAAGATGTCCACAAGCTGGTTTGTGGGTTCCCAAGGACAGATTTATGCAGATGGATATATATTTTTTTCCCTGAAATTTGCATGGTCAGCTTCAGGAAAATGATCACATAGCAGCATCTATTTTAAGGGGTTGCGGCGAATGGGACTGTCAGCCTGTAATTTGATGGCGTCTGCCTGGTGTGTGTGACAGGTGATCTCTGATGTGGCACGGAGGGATACAGTGGCAGGTTTAGAGGGCAGACTTTGGCCCTCCTCTGTCAGTACTTCCAAACTGTCTCCCCCTCCCCCCAACACCTGTGGAGAAATGGTACTATTAATTTGGGACTGTGGTTCCTGCACTGTGCCTGTGAGGATGTCTGGGTTTGGATCGACCGTGTTTCGGTTTTTAGGTGGTTTGTGTTGGTCATGGGGCTCCACCCATATGTTTGCTGGCTCACATTTTCAGTGGAAACTGATTGTGTACGCTTGAAATAAAAAATCTTACAATCCATGAAGCCACTCCCAACCATAGTAACCCAGTGGTATGTCATTTTTTTCTGTCTTCCTCACATACGATGATGACAGGGTGACTAAAAACAGACGCCCGGCAAAGCCCATGCAGAGCTTAGCCGTTTTCTTGCGAGGCTGTTTGTTTATTTTGAGCTACGTTTTTTTTAAAGTCCTTTTGCGAGAATAGCGGTCAGTTTACTGTGGTCCTCATGTGGCCTCTCGCTTTTGGCGGCTGACTTCCTGCCACATTTTTTCTTTTATCTCTGTCCTACACAACAGCCCTCCGGAGAGGAAGTGATACGCGCACGTCCCGTCCACGTTCTGCCGCTGTCCCTCCAGAGAGGAAGTGATGCGAGCGTGTCTCGTCATCGTTCTGCCGCTGTGCCTCCGGAGAGGAAGTGATGCGAGCGCGTCCCGTCAGCGTTCTGCCGCTGTGCCTCCAGAGAGGGAGTGATGTGAGCGCGCCCCGTCCGCGTTCTGCCGTTGAGCCTCCAGAGTAGAGTGCACTCAAGAAAGCCTGCTGTTTTTCTTTGGCGCTAGTTTGGTGTTCTGCTAACGTCACACATCAGAGATATCACGAAAAGCCAGTATTAAACGTTAAGGGGAAGGTGTGAATTTCGCTTGCTCTAGGCATGGAAATGTGGGCTCTGCTCCTTTGTGCTGGACTGAATGGACTCCCTGCGGGCAGCCTTCAGCTTATAATGACTTCAGTCATGTGACATCTTGATTACGACATCTCCCGGCTCATTCGGCTTGAGGATTCGTTGACTTGCCGTGTAAGCTGGTATCCCGAGCGTAGCGGCAAGGGAAATGGTGGGGGAGGAGGCCTGAAGTGATTTCAGGGGTCAGGCTGCATCCGTGTGGGGAAACTTCCCCGAAGTAGGGGGGTGCGGCTGACAAAGAGCGACTAGCTGCCGGATTAGCATTTAGCTTGATTTTAATGTTACAGGGCTGTGCCGGGTGTGATCGCCCTCGAAAACACGTGTTGTTTATTTCCCTCTAACTCTGTCGTTCTGTAAAGCTCCTCCGGTAGCTGGCAGTTGGCGAGGAGTAGCACTCGGAGTGTTTGTTCACTTTTATGGGTGTGAGTCTAGGAGAGTGTTGCACTCTCGCCTCACTCTAACCACCCTCAGTTCACATCCAGCGGACTAACCCCGATACAGCTAGACGCATTTGTGGTCTTAGTTTGAGGAATCAGCAGCGCTAACCGAAATGCATCACCGGTGATGTCATCCAGCCGGCGATGGCGGGCGTGCGGCTTTTAGTGCGCCGTCACAGGGCGAACGCTGTCGTCTGCCGGCCTCCTGTCTTTCAAGGGGAGTTTATTTCCCCAGGAGGGTGGAGGGCAGCACCCCCATCCAAGGAAAGCAGCAGCATAATGTCAGCCGCGCAGAGGATGGGGGTGCTTGTCGGCGTGACGAGCCGCCCGTGGAAAGCCTGAGGCTGTCCATGAGTCACTGTGACTCACCGTGATGATGGCTTTGCGGCGGGGGTCACTGAGACGGGGGTGTCTGAGGTCACTCTGAATCCACACCTCTCTGTCTGGTGGGGTGGGGGCTGTATTCATTTTGTTGGATTCAGTGATTTATCACCCCAAACGTTGACACCTCAGGCAGTGTGCCATGTGAAGGTCTCCAGCTGATCTCCTGGACTGCTGATGTGGTTTGGATTGGGGGGGGTTGGGGGGGTGACACGGAAACCAGTCATCTCGAACATGACCATCACCTACATCCTTCAAAGGGCTGTGAGAAGGCTAGATCGGGAGGCTGAAGGTGCAGCTGACTCACTAGTGATGGCATTGACAGAGAGCCAGAGTCCTACTCATCCGGTAGTAGTTTGGGGAGAACCCCAAACCCAGCTGAAAGCTGATTGGCCACAAAAAGTGGCCCCTGTCCTGTTACTCACTGATTCGAAATGTATCATTGGCTATTGAGGTTGATAAGGTTGGGCCCTCGGTGTGAATAATGCCCCCTCTAATCTCCCCATCTTACAAAATCACCCCTGTCAACCGTTACAGAAAAAGGGGAGACAATGGAGAGCTTTACAGTTCACGTTTAACTTGGTATTTTCACATGCAAAGCGGTTTTACCTCCCATAAATGCCCAAAGGTGCCCCAGTAATAAAAGAATTGCAGGTGTGAAGACTCTTCGATTTTCTGTATCGAATCCAGAGCGACACGAATCGATTCTTCCATGGAAAGGCACAAAAATCATTTGCCCCCTGTAGCCTCTGCTTTGTTTGGAGGACACGGCCCGTGAGGGGGCAGCGATGTTCGGTAATGCCACATTGATTGTGCCGACGGTGAGCTAGAAGGCCGTTAAAAATGGTTCAGCCAAAGATGCTTCTTTCGATTTCCTTTACGGTTAAATGGCTTCCTGGCATCGGCTGACCCTGAATGAAGCGTTGGGGGGCAGAGCCGAGCTCGATCGCCGCTGATTCCAGTCACTGACAGCACGGAGAGCAGTCATTAAGCATTCGGTGCGTCACGTTCACTTTCATTCATAAAGATTCATAAACGTTCAGTAACTGAGATGAGCCTTTGCTGAAACCCTTTAAGGGTATTTAAGGCCAGGATGGATGGGGATGTCTGGTGGTTTGTTCTCCACTGACCTTTCACCCCTTCCAACTTCCAACTTGAACCCAGAAGGAGTTCCGTCCGGATGTCTTCCACATCCTCTCACTAGTCTGGGGTCAAGATGAGTTTGAAGGTTGAGTTTGAGGGATGGGCCATTCTGGCCTGCATGAGTTACACTTCTACCTCTTATCCGGCTGGTTATATTTACCAAAGTACATCAGGCGAAGCTCTGAAGATTCACTAACTCCATGGAGACTAGTGCTGGGCTTAGCAGCCAAAAGATCCCCGACTGCCTTATGACCACGAAAGTGGGCGTGGCATCACCGCAGCCACGTTGGCGAATGAGGTCATTGCTACGGGCTGTCAGCCCAGACAGAAGTGCCTTGGCACTGCCTCATTTCCCCCGGCTGGCATTGGAGAGTGCTGAGGGTGTGCCGGTGCAGTGCAGGAAAATGCTTGGGCAAATTTCTCACTTCAGTGAGTGCCATTGTCCAGGCAATATGAAGGTCCCACGCTTCTGCCTTCTAAAAGGAAAAGCAGCCTCTAAATTAGACCCTGGCCATCTTGCAGCAAAATAAACGGTCAGACACTTGATGTCCAAAACGGGGAAGGTAGCCCTGAAGAGAAGGTCATGCATTTTAAGGTGATTTAAAAGCCAATCTCTGCTGCTGTGATCATCAGCAATGCAGTCAGTCAGTCCTGTCTCCTGTTTGAGTGACAGGTCTGCCCCCATCTCACCCCAGCACAGATCTCAGCGTGGCCAAGCGACAGCCGTCCCCCCGGAGTAGGACTGGGGTGGGGGCAAGGATCTGCAGGAGGATTTAGGTGGACAGGGCGCCCCCTGCAGAAAGGTGTGCAACACGCATCATAAATTCCTCTCGGAGAATCCGGGACCACAGGTTTATGGGAAGGGAAGGAAATGTAGCATAAACAAAGGAAAACGCCCATAAACGAAGGATGCCTTCCCGGCCGGTGCCTGGAGCGTCTCCTTGGCCCAGCTCCGCAGTTTGTTTCAGCACTGGGCCTGGGATTCTTTCTTGCTCAGACCGTAAGGAGGGGGATCTCAGATCACAGGTCTGTTTGCAGAGTCTTTGTTGTCTTTGGTGCCCCGTGACTGTTCACGTGGTCCACAGAGGTTCTGACAATTCGCCCCCCCCCCCTACAAACCCCACCCCAACATTCCCTGAGCACCCAGCCGACACCCTGGGGTCTCGAGCGTTACAGTAGAAGATGGATTTAACGTGCAGTGTGGTAATAAATGAAGGGACTGCTTCGGTAACGACCACCTGGGGTAGAGTTTCCCAATGCGGTCCTCGGGGACCCACAGACGGTCCATGTTTTTGCTCCCTCCCAGCTTCCCGAAAGACAGTCCACATTACGGGGAGCTGGGAGAGAGCAAAAACATGGACCGTCTGCGGGTCCCCGAGGACCGCATTGGGAAACTCTGCCCTGGGGTAATGACCGGAGAGGTATGGCCAAACAGTATGTGCGTGTGCTTTTCTGAGCTTTTATGAGCTCACGCGGTCGCCGGGCGCGTAGTGAGCAGTGGTTGGTTCGTCACCAGGTGCGTAGTGAGCAGTGGTTGGTTCGTCACCGGGCGCGTAGTGAGCAGTGGTTGGCTCGTCGGGGCGTGCTGCCTGAGTTTATGTATGTTGCCCCCTGAGAGAGGCTCGCGTTTCAGGCCGGTGCTGAAGGTCCCGATTGTGCGCAGTGAGCGCGTGCAGCCTGGGTCCCGTGTGTGACAGCGGCACGCCTTTTTACAGCCCCTAATTACGCACGTGCCTTCGGAAACCCCCGCTCTGAGACCAGGCCTGTCATTATTCCTTATCTCCAGGGAATCGGCTTTACTGCTCTACGCGAGTTTTTATTTGGCTGCCGATTTTTGTGGTGTCGTTTTTACTCGCTAATCCTGAAGGCCTTGACAAGCCTGAAGGGTGTTATATCTGAACAGGACCTGCTGTTTTCCCCTTAACAACATATTTTTTAGGGAAGCATTCTTTTTTTATTTTTTATTTTGAGAAAGTAGAGTAAGACAGTCTCTGGAGCATTTGGGGGTTAAGGGCTTTGTTCAGGGGCCCAAAAGTAAGACACACCACTGTTTGATACACTGGCCTTCCGATCACAAGCTCAGAGTCCCGCTAAGCCACACTCACTCTGTCGTACCATGAATTAATATTTAGACTATATATGTACCATCAAGCTGACATTAACTCCCAGGGATCATGCAGACGTCATGATGTCCCATCTTCTGTCTGGGTCTCCAGGCTTCCTCGTGGCATCGTAATCGCCATGTCACACTGCAAATATAAGGGTCCTTCAGCACAGCAAGGAGATTCCCAGCACACAGGGACTAGGAGACGTTATTAAAACTTTTGTGAGTCATACTGGAAAAGCGAAACCACGAAAGCCACCATTTTGGCTCTTATAACTCACCGACACACATGGAAATAATGAGTGCGGCTTCCCTCGTGACCCCTGGCGACCTCTTGCCAGCATTACATCATCAGTATTCGCCGGCTGACAGAGGGGTCTCTCCCTTGACTGCTTTGAGGACTTTCACACACCGTTGATTGACTCGTGTCTCCGCTGTCCACTGGAGGTCTGTCCATCAGCACCTGCACCCCCCCACACACACATCATTCTGACCATCTCAGGGGGGGTTTGATTAAAATGTGTCCAGGGGGTCACATTTTAAACCTTCTCACTCGCCGGAGGAGGCCTGATTATTATTACACACCCCGTCCCGCGAGAGGGGGCGGAGCATGGCAGATTTCAGCACTAGAGTTCGCAGTATGGAGGGGGAGTGCTTGGAGGTGTGTGTGTGTGTGTGTGTGTGTTGGGAGGGGGGGTCATATATATTTTATTGTGGGGACCAACATGCTGCTATGGGTGCTTGTGGGGGGGCGGATGTCTGAAAGCGAGGTTGGAGCTGAGCCCTTCGACTCAGTAGGTTGGGGTACCTGTGGTCCCTGGGTCGAATCCCAGGGTTGGTGGGGTGATTGGGCCCTTAAGCCCTAATCCCTCCAGGGAATCTCTGACCCTGATTTAAAAAAAAATATATGTTGCTTTGGATCTAAGCAGCTGCTACATAAATAAAATGCAGTGTAACGAGTGAATGGTTAATGAGGTACCCAGCTGTATGACTCAGCAGAGCGTAAGAGCCGCTGCCCAGGAACTAAACGGGTGTTTGGAGATGAATCAGCAGGCTGGAGCTGAAGCAGGACCTCCTCCTTCATTCCTCTCTCCTTCCTCCTCCTCCTATTCGCCATCTTCCTCCCTCTCTGCAGCCACACCAGAAGTTCCACTCTTCTTTGTTCATTGAAAAACCCCTCGATTTGTCTGTTCACTCCAGCTCTGTTCAAAGAGCACACAGTAAAACCCCGCCAAACCATAATAGTATGCCATCCACCCACCCATCTGCTAACCCCTTATCCTGGTCAGGGCTGTGGGGAGGGTGCTGGAGTTAGGGTGCAGCCTGGACGGGACGCCCGTCTGTCGCTGGGCACCGACACACTACCAGCAGCTTAGGAACGCCAGTTATCCTGACTACATATATTTGGTCTGTGGGAGGTGTTTTGAACCCCTAACCCTGGAGGTCTGAGGCCACTAAATAGAACATAAAATCTAATAAATGTAATAAAGTGCAGTGTAACGGCTGTTGACGCATGCTCTGTCATGATTGCGGCTCAGCTGTCTCTGGTGCTCTGCTGTGATTGGGGCTCAGCCGTCTCTGGTGCTCAGCCGTCTCTGGTGCTCAGCCCTCACTGGTGCTCTGCCGTGATTGGTGCTCTGCAGCTCCCTCCCTCCTGATCCTGCAGGGTGTGTCCTACCTGATTGAGGTTTGTGACAAAGCTGCATCCCAGGGAATAAGACCCAGTGAAGTGGGGGGGGGGGGGTGCACATCCACACACTGTGCTAAATATAGAGGGCCCCGCCCTCCAAACACAGCCAATAAGGAGAGATTTGGGTGGGGAAGCGGTGCCAGCGGTGTTTTGTGGAGAAGAGGAGAGATTGAAAGCGATCCGGAGGAGGAGGAGGGTGGGATGGCGCGGGGTCGGGATAGGATTCCTCCGGGTGCGTAATAGCCGGTCAAGGAGTCAGTCCCTCTGGTGGCAGGACCACCGAAACGCCTCGGCTGCAGGAGCGTGTCTGAAAGTATCACTTGTGACAAGTGTGACTACATGCAGTCCCGAGGCGGCCTGCTGCCTGGCCGGGGGGGGCGCAGTGCCAGCCATATTGTGTTTTTTTTAAGTGTATTTTTTGCTGACACAAGCTGAGTTTTGCACCTCCCAAAGGAGACCTAATCATTCTTTGGGCTCGAAAAGAGCGGGGGGGGGACATTGCAGGGCTCTGGCAACATCTTTCTCTAATGGAAAAGGCTAGTTATGGTGATTCTTTTGAGCGGTGGGGAGTTCTGGGGAGGGGTCTGTTCATGTCTTCTGAATGCAGTAATTATGGAACATTTATGTCTGTACATCCATCCATCCAATAACGTCCTTGGAGCAGCCAAAAACTGATGCATCCAGGCAACCGCATCCTGCTGCCAGGTCCCGCATATCACCGGCCCGGTCCCACATATCCCTGGCCCGGTCCCGCATATCACCGGCCCGGTCCCGCATGTCCCCGCCCCGGTCCCGCATATTCCCTCCCCGGTCCCGCATATTCCCGCCCCGGTCCCGCATGTCCCCGGCCCGGTCCCGCATGTCCCCAGTCCCGGTCCCGCATATCCCCGCCCGGTCCCGCATATCCCCACCCGGTCCCGCATATCCCCGCCCTGGTCCCGCATATCACCGGCCCGGTCCCACATTTCCCCGCCCGGTCCCGCATATCACCGGCCCGGTCCCACATTTCCCCGCATATCACCGGCGTGGTCCCTTTCCTCTCGGTTTGGATTACCCCCATGCCGCTCCCTTGGCCATGGGGCTGAGGGGTGCCAGCTGTGCTTGTCAGGTGACAATGTGCCTCCTGTCTAGGGAAGCTAGGAATGCAAGTGGACACCTCCATCCACAGCTGAGCAGGAGTGCCCCCAACAGGGCACTGTACTCCTTGCGTGCTTATCAGTGATTCACACAATGCAATGAGTAAAAATGACATCCACCTCTGAGCTGGAGCTTCAGGAGGTCAGTCGTGCCAGTGGATGGACTGAGTGTGCCAGAGATGAAGGCCAGTCAGCCTGTAAGCAGACAGCTCCCTGCGCTGCCTGTTCCCTCTGCATTTGGCTGGAGATCTTTATTTGTCTCTGATTTGAAATAAGTCAGCATAAGGCTCACAAATGCCCCCAATCTGCCCCCTCCCCCCAACTCGGATGGCACATATGGCCACAATAAACCCGGACTTTCGACTTGCATTCAGTGAAGTGCCTTAAACAGCTATGGACGGATGGATGGATGGATGGACAGGTCTCTAAGATCTATGAGCGCAATTATACTGATGGGAGTTGGCAAACACAGTTACGGCAAAGTCAGCCAGAAAAGGACAGTAGTTTTGAGCTTCAGAGCAAATGAAAAACAGAAGCCAGCTCCTCGATCGCGGCGAGCTTTTCCCCGGAAAAAAAGGATAAGCCAACCCCGATCTCGCGTTCTGTCGAAATGAAAGACTTCCCGTCAGGGGAAACCCGTGCAGGATTGGCATTTAGTTTGCTTACGCTAAGCACAGCTGTGTAAATATCGGCATTTTTCAAGCGTAGTCAGTCATAAAATCAGTTAACAATAAGCATAATCAGTGTGTAACAGAGAGGAGAGAGGGTATCATTTGTTTAATTATTAACATGCATAGTGAGAGTCCTGGAAGCGGGATAATACCCCTCCCCCCACCCCACCCCCCCCGGGGCAGTACCAGGGCAGTAGGGCTCTGGGCTGAAGAGGCAGGCCCCCTCCAGCTTTAGAATGACAAGTACTGAGTCAAGGAACAAAGTTGATGCTTTAATCTGGGTGTCTTAAAGAACATTAAAGCTTTTCATTTAAAATTTCACTTTTGTGTTTCAAGCAGCTTTATGCAATACCTGGGTTCAGCTCTTAGGAAGTTTACTTTGAGTGGGAGGGCATGGGGTTCCGGGTCTGTTCTGGGTAAACCTAGACCCAGAGCTACTGTGATGCAGCCAGGGAAGGAGGCTTGAGGCTGCTGGGCATACCCTTTCCTGGAAGGAGGGTTTTTCTGAGCACGCCGATGTGAAGCTGATCTGAGTCGCCTTCGGAAGACGGTACAACGCAGGGAGGGCTTGGTGAAAGGCAAGGATGATCAGCATGCCGACACCCCCAGAGGGGCACCCTGGGTTTGAGTGGTGCAGTCCTGCCAGAACCGTCGGGGGAAGGGCGCTTGATCTCCCCAGATGTGTGTGGGAATTTCAGCCAAAAAAATGAGTGGCATCATCTGTGCAGCTTTAGAAGGATATGAAATCAAATTACATAGAGAGGGAGCCATAGCGTGGTACATCAGAAGGGGCAGGATGGTCAGGAGGTGGCGGGAAGCAGCAAACTGATCCGGGATCAGTGCATAACAGTAGAATGGGTCTCTGCCCTGGGTTTGTGGGGCGCAGACTGAGGCGGGCTGCCTGTGGCCATCTCTCCCCATCCCGCATACAGCGGAATAAAGGCTGGCTGCTTAAATGCATACAGCTTGTCCCTGTGAATGGTGGCGTGACTCCGCCCTGCGGCTGTGACAGCTGAGGCCCCCTGCAGGCATCTGTGCGTTACTGCGGTGGGATGGTTTTGAGCCTCCTGTCTCAGAACACGGCTCGTTAGGACGCTCATTAAGTCAGCCGGCTTTCATTACACAGACACTGGTGTCATTTTGTGAGGCTACTTCGGGGTGGGGGGGCAGAGGTAATGGTTCGGGATGAGCGATTTTGAAAGGGGGGGGCCAGGCAGGGGGATGGTGAGCGGCCGACCTGTCATACGAACATGCGGCGTGACGCTGACCTGCCGCACAGAGTTCTCTCCCCGGCCAAGGGTGCGAGGCTTCCTTCTGTTGCCTGGCATCAAGACTGGGATCTCCCAGTTGTGACCTGGTTTCCTTGTGCCCTCTGTAAACAAGTTTAGTACTTTTTGCCTTAAAGTTTAATCCAGTTTAAATTTATTGGTCTGCATATAATTTTTACTGAATAAATTATACTTTCAGCAAAAAGTGTGCAAGATGATTGGCTAACCCAGCTGGGCACAGCACTTGGTCATTAAAGGACTAAAGGTATGTCTGTAATTCCTTATGTTTGCCTCTGGATATGTGTGTGTGTGTTTGTGTGTACAGGATGCATGTGGGTGTTTATTTCCTGAGTCCTTTAGTAGAAGAGGCGAAAAGGAGGAAGAGATGAAAGGGGTGATTTAAAAAAAACATCAGAACAAAACCCAGATGGGTGCTTTGATCATACAGAGTCACTCAGAACCACACACTGTTACAGAAAGTCAAACACTGTATCTCAGGGCCACACTATGTCTCACACTGTCACTCAGTTACTCAGTTACACACTGTCACATAGTCACACAGAGTCACTCAGTCACACAGTGTTACTCGGAGTCACACAGTCACTCAGTCACAGAGTTACTCGGAGTCTCACACTATCACTCAGTCACACACTGCCACACAGAGTCATTCAGTCACTCGGAGTCACTCGGAGTCACACACTGTCACTCAGCCATATGCAGAGAAACATACTGTAATGCAGAGAAACACAGAAATCACTCAGTCACACACTATCACTGTCACTCAGGGCCACGCGCTGTCACTGTCACTCAGGGCCACGCGCTGTCACTGTCACTCAGGGCCACGCGTCGTCACTGTCACTCAGGGCCACGCGTCGTCACTGTCACTCAGGGCCACGCGCTGTCACTGTCACTCAGGGCCACACGCTGTCACTTGGAGCCCCTGTGCAGGGGCAGTTCCGTCCCCTGGCCAGGAGTGGCGCTGTGACCTGGCTGGCAGCGAGCCAGCTGGGCTGGGATCTCTCACAAACCCTGCTCTGTCTCCCCATGCTTTTCTGCTCACAGACAAAAGGCAACTCTCTCCCAATTATGCACTTAACTCTTTGGCCTGTAAAGGGTGATCGGGGTCCCAGCGTGTTGCTATGGCACTGGGGGTGGGTTTCCGTGACAACTACAGACAGACCTTTTCAGCTAGGATGTCTGCTGCTTTGACTTGTGGATGGGGCACTTGACTCACAGCACCCCCTGCTGGCTTTTCCAACGCCGGTAATGTAACTAATTAGGGGCTTAATCACCATTCAGCTGCTGCCTGGTAGTGCCAGTGACCCCCAGAGACCCTGACCCGTGTGGGATTGGGAGATCCAGCCACTGGCAGACCAGCGTCAGTGTGGCCATGCCCCAAACTCCGCCCCCAAACCCTGCCTCCATGGCACGTACTTCCTGAACACAGGGGACGTATCTCTCACCTCCTGGTGCAGTTTCCTGGGACATCTCCCGCTGGGTGGAAGGGGTGATGTTAAGGTGTGAAGCGGAGGTGTTCTGGAAGCCCCCCGTAGAAACACTGCACGCAGTCTTCTCTCTAATTAAGGCAGACCTCCAAGGCTGCTCTCTGATTCCCTCACTATACCTATACCTCTACTATACCTATACTATATTGGCGCTTTTCCACTGCATAGTACGGCACGACACGGTTCAGTTCAGCTCACTTTTGGGGGGTTTTCCACTGGGA
>JAODKN010000063.1:20867477-20879247 GCA_026774425.1 Petrocephalus zakoni
CAGTGTTTCCCACAGAATCCTTGGCGGTGGCTGGATCTAAAAACGAGAAAATGTTTCCAGCGGATGAAATTCATATAAGGAAATGTCACTCAGGCGAGGTCAGATCCTCAGCCACAAAGCGGCTTGTGTTTCATCTCCGTCTATATTTCCATGTGTTTGGACGTTTTGTGTATGTTTGCTAATGTCCCAGTTTAGCTGCGCGACATCTGAGCTCGTTTCTAGTTCTTCAGCATTTATGAATATGAATGAGCTGGATTTTTTTCCCCCACCCAAGCGCTAGAACATTTGCATTTGAATTAAATATGCAGCATAAAGTTCAATGAAATATATTAAAACCAAGCGGACATGTTTACATTTTAAGGTCGACTACTGCTGTTTGTTACTGACGATGGGTGCTGGGACGGATGTCGCTAAATCTTTGCAGGATGCAGTGATTAGCAGAGCTAAATCATTAATCTTTAACTCTTCACATGATGGATTGCTGATTGAGAAATTTGACAGTATTGTCGGGACATCAGCATGGTCACTCTAAGTGCCTACATGAGTGAGACTCAGCATGGCAATGCGCAAACTTGACTTTTTTACTACTAATTATTATAGGGTCGCGGTTCGCTATGTATCCCTCTAAATGTTCCATTGCTATCTATTCTCGGTGTTAGAAATCGACACAATTCATCGGCTGCCTGACACGATGCCGTAAGGGCCCGTAACTCGCATCTTTGCCGTTTCTGAGAGTGGGCCGTTTGGAGTTTTCGCCAGTGAGATTTGCGTTGTTGATTTATTTTTTTTCCCTCGCCCTTTTTACTATAAATTCCCCATTTGCTCCTCAGGGGAGTGGAGTGGGAGCCGGTAAACAGGTCCTCATTTGAGCCCGGCACGCTTGGGCGGTATCCCTCTCCATTTGACACTGGCGGTTCCTGGGAATGTGCGCAGCTCGGAACAGCGAGGCTTTCAGGCGGCGAATGAGGCCTGGCGTGTACGCGGCTGGATTGCGAAGCCGGCCGAGACACATGCTGCTGCAACCAGCTGCTGTTTTTTTTTTTTTTTTTCCAAGAACGCAAGTGATGGTTTTTCTAGCCTCTCCGGTAAACCTTGGACAGAAACTGCAAAAGCCGCAGCAGTGGAGACTCGCTAAACATTAGGGGCTCTGTATCAGGCCGAATAGGATTCAGGCGAATAAAAACTGTCCGAGCGCTAATGCTAATGCGCTAGCTGTGAATTACCCCCTTACCAAGTAACCTTGAGATCTCCCCGGGGCTTTGAGGTTTCACTTTGGATCGAGAACCATTCGGTTACTGTAAAGGGTCCGAAATCCGGGGCCAACGAGACTGAGGTTCGCCCTGCTGCACTTGAGTGCAAGTTACGAGAAAAAACAGCTAATCCCAGTGAGACCATTCACATTTAATTGTCTAGCAATGGAGTAATGAAATGCTGGCCTTTGATTTTTTTTCTGGGGGTGTTATAATTTACCGTACGGAGAGAGAGCCAGTCTGTCCGTGAATGCGCCTGCTGGTTCCACTTCGCCATTCGGCGAGTCTTTTAATTAAGAAACACAGAAGGCACAGATGAGGGGAAGTGCGAGGCTGGAGAACCAGGATCAGGGTGGAAATCCACCTAATGAGGGGTGTTCTGCCCCATGCTCTGTTGTGGGGGGCGGGGATCAATATGCATGGACTCTGTAGATGTTGTCAAGGTGATTGCCTGAAGTCCTGCTGCAGTTCTGATAGTCTGAGGTGGGGGATTAGCAGGTTCAGCTCACGGGCCATTCTTCATTCATCTCTCCCACACCCCAGCATTAGTGCTGTTGGAGTCCCTCCTCATGCGTGCTGGAGGATATCAGAGATGTTTTAGAAAAAGGAAGATAAAATAGAATCGAATGCTACATTTAATCTCAGTTCCATCTGTCCTGTTGTTTTTTGTTTAAGTCTCTGTCTCACTATCCACTGCATATTCATTCAGATAATCCTTCGGCCGGGTGGTTGATCATTAACGGCTGGTTCTTGCTGTTGGTTCTCTTACAGTTCTGCGGCGGAACCCGTTTGCGGCAGACGTGTGCTGTCACAAAGGCTCGCGGAATGCCCTGCAGGAGCTCTACAACCCGACCCAGGTAACTGACTCTACGTCTGTGTGCGTCTCCTGCACTGCGGGACTTGGCCACCTTGCTTTCCATTCCATCTGCTGATATCCGGGAATCCCTTTTGAAATGAGTAACTTTTAAATCCCTTGTACCGGTGCGTAATGCTTTGAGTACCGCTAACCTAGGAGAATGAGGTAGGCGGCTTTAGGAAACTGGATTGGTGTAAAAAAAATCCGCAAGACTGTCAGTATGACAGAAAATTCCCACTGGGGAAAAAAAAAAATCTCCATCTGTTACACGATGTCCACACTCCTAGTCAGGCTTCCCATTCCTTTAGCAGGTCCTGTGGAAGACATTTATTCATCCGTTATCTCATGGGTGCTTTGAGTCGGACCGCTGTGGGTGGAACCGTCATGTGGTTGCGTGACGGGGTGACACCCCGGTGGCACTGAGAGGCACTGCAGGCTCTAATGGGATGTGACAGATGCCTGTGTGTGTGTACATGCTCTTAGCAAATGGATTTAGATGGGGTGCACCGGGGGGATGGTGCGAGTGCTATTTAATTGCTGTAGCTCCAAGCTTGTTGAGTCCAAATCCCCCGGCATCCCCCCAACCCCCCCCCCAATCAGCGGGGCTAGGGTGAGTGGGGAATTGGAGCACACAGCTGGGATTAATTTTATCCTAGAGGCAGGACAGTGTGGATGTGTGATAGCCGAGCTGCAGTTGTGGCAGTTAGCTTGTGCCATCGAGCTGTGTCGGGCTAACGGTCTCGCTATGTGTTTGTTGGGGAGGGGTGTGGTCTAGCAGGTCAGGATGCTGGGCCTGCAATCGGAAGGTCGCTGGGTCAAATCCCTGAGTCGGCAGAGTTATTTCACCATTGGGTATCTGAGCAAGTCCCTTAAGCTCCAGTCACTTCAGAGATGGTCCGATCCTGCATTCCATTGAATGTCGCTTTGGGTGAAGGTGTCAGGTAAATAAATTGTTCTGAGATCCCCTCTGTGTGGCTGAAAAGCCCTGCAAAGTGTGACATCTGGCACATCAGGAAGGACGTCCTGCTGATGGTGAAGGTGACCGAGCTGGTGATGATGACAGTCGGGGAAAGGGGCTCGCTGTCACACCTCCCATAAAGCCCTGGCTCCTGTCCCCTGGCTCTATGGTCATTTGTACTTTTTTATTGAGAAATCCTCCCCCAGAGATTGGAGGGCACTCCTAATATCTGTTGTGCAGTCGGCTGAGGTGTCATCCTCATAAGAATTTTTATGACTGGCATCCAGTGTGGAATAATAGAGGAGGGAAAGTCTCATAAATTCAGGGTTTAATTTGAAGAAGGGAGGAACGTTCGTAGGGATTGTGTGGTGTTGGCGTTTAGAGAGACACGCACAGCTCTGTGAGGCTCTGCTGTGAAAACATGGGTAATGGCACCTGGCAGAGCACGTCTGCCTTGACCTTTACCGTTTCACAAAGCCTCGTTCATCTTCTGGAAGTGTGAACACCCACCGTCTCTCTCTTTCTCGGCACGCCCCCCCGCCACGCCGCCGTTTGGCATGCTGTTCCGCATGGCTGCAAGGTACATACCACAATAAACTGGGATTTATTACCTCTCTTGATGGCCACCCTCACACCACAAGCTCGATTTCAGCCGGACGGCGGAGTAACCTTCGGACCAAAAGTGCCAGAGCTCCAAGTGTGGCGTCTGATTTAATGTTTCAGCAGAAGAAATCCACATGGAGCTCTGTTTCCTCACCCAATCACTGCTTTTGAAGAAGCTGCACACATATCCTGTACACAATGCCACACGCCGGAAATCAGTCCTGCTCTCTGCACCGACCAGGTCCTCCAGCAGTCTCAAGTTACATTTTCATTCTTTTCCTTCTACCTGTAAAGGACAAACTGCTCCAAAATAAATCGTATTTAAATTTATTCTAGTACAAAAATAATGCATGAATATATAACATATATAACAGTACTGCGCAAAAGTCAGCAGAAATGTTTAAAGCTATTTATCTGGTTAGTAAGTGTATATTTGCTGGGGAAAAAACAATTTAATATTAGAACTTTTGCAAATTAAGAGTAACACAATAAAAACTAACAAGAATATCTTCTGTTGTGCAAAAAGTCACTGACACCTTGCTGGATGGCGAGATGGACACCGCGTCAGGTCCCACTCCTCTCCTCTGGGGTACCTCAATCATTCCATTTATTCATTCATTTTTATCAACAGCTCAATTGATTAATTAACTATATTAGTTAAATTAGTTACTCAATGAGGTGTTAATTAGCCAAACAAGCTGTACTAGAGAAGTCCAAAATATATGTGTATGTTTCTGCAAATACTGGGCTGACTTTAGGAGAGGTTTTGAATTGGCTAAGCTAAAACACTTTGACAGACATAAAACTATAGTTTCTCGCCATCATTTAAACATTTTCTTTGACTGCTTACAGCTTTTGCACTATACTGTATATAAACACATTATGAAACATGTTACAGAGAGTTACATGCACCATGCTGAAGTGGTGTGTGTGTGTGATATATATATTGTTGTAGACTTATACTGGGGGGGATAACTTCACCCAAATATACTGTATGTAAACGAATACAGGAAGAGGTCCCAGACTCTCTGGGAGTCTGTGGCATGTGCCGCAGAGGCTAGCTGTTCACACAGAGCGGTTTGCCCACAGAAGAATAAGCTATACTGAATTCTCATTGACTGGAGAGATTTCTTACTTGAATTGTCAGCAAAAAAGGGGAATGTATATGAGCTTCTGGTGGGGGGGGGATCGGGAAGAGCGGATGCAGGGGCATGCTGGGAAATGTGATCTGGGGGAGCAGATAAAGGATCTGCTGGGATTTTCTGGGAATATGAGGGATTCATAGGTAAGCGGGGGGGCTCTGAGCCCGGGGCCTTGTGTGGCCACTTCCCTGCCCCCCCGCAAACCGCAGGCTGGAATGCGAAACGTGGCCTAATAACCTTCACCTTTACCTCCGTTCTGAGTTACACAGTAAGTGGCAAGAGAATAAATGAGAACGTGTGTGTGCTCTGGACACGGCACCATTCGGCGCCTGCAGCCGAAACGCGCTCCAGCGGCAAAGCTAAAGCGAGCCGGGCGGATCGCCTTAAATTAACCCATTAGGCTGCAGTAAAAACACATGATTCCCAAAGGGCCTTTTCCCAAATCCGAAAGTAAACGGTAATCCGGGCCCTGTGTAAACAGCCGGGAGGAGGATGGGGGTAGATCAAGCCTGAAAGAGACTTTGGGCGCCCAAAAACCAGCCGGGAGAGGCGTTGGCTGCCACTCCATGTGCTCGCTGGCTAATGGGCTCGCTTGCAACGGGTCTGTTTTCATTTCGCCGGCTATTCCTGTGAGCTCCTTGGGGGGGATTTGTCCGGTTCGGTCGTTTCCTGCTTACGCCGTCATGTGTGTTTCGGTAGTCCCTTTCATGTTCCCGGAATTCCTAATTCGGAATGCCTTCCCGCGGCAGCATGCCGTTTAACGAGGAAAGCATCCTGAAAAGAGCCGGAAAGCGCACAGAGCAGCCGGGACAGTGCACTTCTGCTCCGTGGCTGATTATAAGGGTAATAGCCTGAAGTTTGGAGTAAATGGTGTGGGGGGGGTTGTCTTTTCATGCCCGGTGACACGTAAGATGCTGGGATAGAACCGAGTGGGTGCGGATACACCGAGACCCGGGAAATGCTGCCTGCCGGCGTTTTGAGCTTGATGCCTCCCCACAGACCTCAGAGCGCCGGGACACACGGCCGCGGGAGCCCAGCATCCGCGCGCTGGTGATGCAAGTGACTGCAAAGGTTAGCGAGGCACTACAGGAGCTCCCGTTATATGGCCGTGTGTGCCGACACACCCCTGGCTGGGATGTAGCCCTGCCTTGTGCCCTATGCTGCCTGGGATAGGCTCCCGGCCCCCTGTGACCCGAATTAGGATCAGCGATTGGAAGGTGGATGGATGGATGGTTTTTACCAGCATGGACAATATTTAAGAAAATACATTGAATGACAAACACCTAACAGCCTCTGATATGATGCACATTATTTTGTTAACATCACAATAATAATCTTGTCCAAATGGCAACCTCACTGTACAGTATTTGTGTGTGTGTGTGTGTGTGTGTGTGTGTGTGTGTGTGTATATATATATATATATATATATATATATGGGAGGAGGGGCATGGGAGGATGGGCATGGGCAGGGCATGGGAGGATGGGCATGTGTTTTCGATCGCTGCCCACGAAAGGGGGATGAAGTAGATGGTGAGATATTGAGAATGTGCACCCCCGCAGTCCCTTCTTTCAACCTTGGTCTCGCTTCACCTGTGCTGATTAAAAGGTCACTCCCCACCATCAGACAGACTACAAATTATGGAAATGGTAATATTGGTCAAACCTCATGCCCTGGGTTTCCCAGCTAGGCTACCCAGACCTGCCTAAGCAGTTGGACGGGTGGATGGGTTAAACCTGCCAAGGATCAACTGTTCACTCCATTTTTTCCACTTCTAATCTTTGCACAATTATCTTTCACTAAGGAGTGCTATTTAATTGTTAAAGAGCGAGGGAGAAAATCCCGAAGTTGGCTGCATGTCAATGGCTGGTGCGGCTGACTCTGACGCATTTGAATCGTTTTGTTTTTTTGAAAGAATATCCATCACGAGGCGCCAGTTAGACGGGGGATTAGGGCGAAGGAGAGCGCAGAGGCCGTAATGTGGCAGGTTTGAGCAGCTCGCCGGGGAAAATTCTGGCACGGTGACGTTACTGTGTGCTCGCTTATCCAGTAATCCATGTGGGGAAGCCTGTTTTTTAACAATCAAATCAAAATTTATTGAGAGAGCACATCTGAAACGACAAGTGCTGTACAGAATTAAACGAAGCAAACTAAGGCAAATAGGAATAAATACAAAACAGCAGAAACAAACAAACAAAACAAAGTAAACAAATCAGACCGACATTTGACTTCGTCTCATTACGGTCTCCACCCAACGACTAATATGTGATTAAACTTTTTTAGTAGATAGACGTAGATAGAATGGGATGCATGTCAGTTTATGCGCTGAGACCCGCATGCAGGGAGGGCTGTAGGTTTGGCGTTACCTGTCCTAGGTGTATCTTTCGCAGTCACTCAGTGCAGGAAGCCCAGCTACAGCTACTGGGTGCTCCCGCTTGCCGATGGCTTCTCATGGTCCTTGTGTTTGAGAAGATACCTTCTGCGAGGTGGCCTCGGCCCGGAGAGGGCCGGCTTTGGAGTGGAGCTGCACCACGTGCGATATTATTATCGGCATTGCGTGTTACGCACATGCAATAGTCGCGTGGCAAGGACTGCGATAATCGGCAGGGGGAAGGCGATGGCAAGGACTGCGATAATCGGCAGGGCGAAGGCGATGAGGCGTGCTAACGTTTGGCAAGCGTCGCACTTTTAAAGAACCTAGTATACGTTACAAAAAAATCAGGTCAAAATCAGAATTTCCCTCCTCTGCATTTGGGCTCAACACGCGCTCGCCAACAAAATCAGTCACATTTGTCCTTTCTCTTGGAATCTTTAATCGTGTGGCACATTTGTGATGAAATTTAACAAAACTGAGTGAGGAGGATGAGAGTGAATAAGAACTGGTCACAAACATACATACAGCCGCTGTATTGAAATAGTTTAGATTCCATAGAGACATTGTAAAGCATTAACTTATTTATTGCCATAACTTGCAGAAACACTTGGTAGTTAATAACACGTTCTGTTTGTCTGTAGTTTACTTTGGGTACATTATTAACTCCTTGTTTTATAAAAATTTCGAATATTGCAACGAGACTTTTTTCCGGTATTGTGTAGCTGTCGTTTTTGAGGGTTGGTCACGTCCTCGGGGGGGGGGGGGGCGTGCAATAGCAACGAGGTGGCCACGCCCGCTCCTGCCCTCCCCCTCTCGTCTCGGACCCCAGGCTTCGCTTCTGTCTCGCTCCCCCATCTCTCCTTCTGCCTTTCACTTCCTGCTCATGCTGAGAAGGCAGCTAGCTTAGCAGCAGAGGGCCTGGCAGCCTAAAGTCCCCTGGAAGGAACCCGGCTCTTGTGCCGTCGAGAGAAGCTCGTAACTCGCTGGCTTCCAGTAAAAATATCCAGACAAACCACACACTTCTCAGCGTCATACTCTAAAGGCTGTACAGGCCACGGCGACTGAGCGATTCTGCCGAGGCTCAGAATGGCGTAAGGCGGCATCTGACGCTCAGTATTGCCCCTCGCTGTGCTCTCTGTGGCTTTCGGCCTCCCAGAATGCACTGCTTCCTGAGATGGGGGACACGTGTGACTGTGGAACCAGCAGGCAGGCTTAGTTATATGGTACCACCTGTAACTGGGCCAGCTCAGTAAACACTGGGCTTCCTTGAAGCAGGATATAATCATGGGGAACCACGGCAGTATATATAATTCCCCAGTCCCACAGGAACCATAGTCAGGCCTCTCCAGGGCCTCTCGGAAATAGCGCTTTTAACCAAAAAGTTCACCGGACTTACTGTATATAAATAAACCAGTGAATTTATATATATGTGTGTGTGTGTGTGTGTGTGTGTGTGTGTTTGTTTGTATGTTTTTTCCATGATGCGGAGACGGCAGCAAGCCAGGGATGACCTGGGTAAGTACGGGAGCTGTAGCCTGTCATGTGACCTCAGATGTTACCTGTCAGTCTGAGTAATCAAGGCCGCTCTGGGGCGAGCCTGCAGAGAGCCGTGTAGGACTGTCACTTTTAAGTGATATGACAAGCCTTGGGTGGGGCCTCATTTTTCATTGAGTCATACCATCCAGCTGGGGGGGGTTTCTCCACAAAACAATTTGCCAAGTGTGGGGTGGGGTCCCCCACACTAACCGAACAGCTAATTTTATCAACAAGCCTTAAAAATTCAGCGGCATACCCAAAATACTGTAGTATACCACATTACCCCATATTACCCTAATACCAGTTAAGAGCATGCACCGATGCAGTGTGTTGCCACGCCCACCACACGACGAACCACCTCAGGGATGAGATCCCCAGTGTAGCCTTGCGGCAGGTGCTACCCCCCCCAAGTATTCCCTGTAAGTTGTAGGACCTGCCTAGCAGGGTTGGGTGTACTGTAGGTTAATGTCGTAGCCAGGACAATCGACATCCTCCAAATGAGGTAGACGGTGACATATAAGGGAAGGACAATAGTGAGAAATGGGGGGATGAGCAGCAGCATAAACCGCAGAGAAAAATAAGGAAGATGACGAGGAGCTTTGGAGCTGGATCTCCTCATGTCTGGCAGCCATGTGCGGTTTGTCTGGAAGGTCCTTCTTCATGTGGCAGCTGTAGCTCAACCAGCTGAGCGACATGGTGGCCTTTTTGTTGGAGTAAATATTTACGCTTCCTGGTTACCGCGACTGCGCCCCGTGGTGGACGGTGTGGCCTGCCTTGGGCATGATGTCGCCTGCGATGGGGTCAGGCTGATATAGACGCCGCGCGTAGCGGAGGCGTGACAGTGTTATTGTTATTTACGCAGTCCAGCAGGACTGGGCCGGGCCGAGTGGGCGCTGGTGTGACATTTCTCGTAACACCCTTCAGCGAGTGCCGGCTCGTGCGTATTTCTTACGGACTCCCGGACCCCCAAACCATGGGACGGGCCGTAGGGGAGGGAGGGGGTACGATCGTGACTGCATAAACACTGCCAATACCGCACCCTCACAGCTTCGGAGATCGAAACAGCCGAGGCAGGTAGGGTTTTTTTTTGGCCGGGTGGGGGCACTAAGCTGGCTGCCCAGCAGACTGTTATATTCTCACCTTGTCCCCCCCCCACAGGGGTATGGCGGGGCCCCCCTCGGAAAGTGCAGACACACGCGTAAAGATAACAAGGCCAGAGCTGCCCCCCCCCACTGTGCGAAGGAGGCGGGAGTGCAAACATCTGCACAAAGGCTGCCAGCCGGCGACATAAAATGCAGTGTCAGTATTTGGTGCCTCAATGGGCAGCAGTGCAGGGTTTTATGGGGGGGGGGCTGCTGTAGGGAACAGGGTGCCCTTTATCTCACCTGCTATAGGGGCTGCTTCCTGATGCAAGGTGGCACAGGGCTGGAGGAGAACGTCAGGAGAGCATGGAGATGAGAGGTGGGGGAGGGGCCAGGACCAGAGGATGCTGGGAAATACGGGTTAAATTACCAGCTTTGTTAAGATACCTGATTCTACGGTAATGAATCATTTGTGTCGCCGAGGAGAAATCCCTGGTGCGGAGAGTGAAATCGAATGGGCAGCATAGCTGAACACTGACATGTTATGACACGGGGATTACTTCTGTGGCATTGCCCTTGATGGGTGGATAATGGTATGATGATGGATGGATGGATGGATGGATGACTGCATGCTCTGTATCATTCCCATGACTGTCCTGATCATCTGTACATCTATGTATCCCTGCAGGGTGTGGTATGCCCCAGTGTCAAGCCAGCTCCTAACAGGCCTGACAGACCAGTTACCCGCAGCTTCATAACCTGTGTTTGGCAGGGGGGCGAATTCTGGACTAATGTCCTCTTCATAATGCATCCTTTCTGTATTCCCATTGATTCTTTACAGCAGCCACGTTTTACCATTTGTACTGGGAGGGGGGGCTTGTTCCCCCCCGTCCTCCTGGGTGTGAGTCTGTCTGCATGCTGAACGAGCTCCCGTTCAGTCTTGTGGAAAAGCCTGTTTTGCTTCATAAAACACAAGCATTCTCAGGTCCTTAATCAGCGTCTGCTGTGTGGTTCTCTGACGTTAGGAGCCTGTCTCTCCCCTTCTCATCGGGCGTGTCTGGGCTCATCTGTGTCCGGCTCACCCTCGGCACGCCTCCGCCAGCCCGCCACACTCCTTCCCATCACCGTAACCTCCCCCGTTACTCCCTGGCTCATTGTCCCCATTCAGGGGCAGTTCTGGGATTCTGCGATTTTTTTTTTTTCTTTCTTTTAAGAGGAGCCATAATTTATGCAGAGCGGATTACCTCATCATTTGATGTGTTTTGAGTAAGTGACAGTGGAGGGGGCCAATCAGCTTTCAGTTGGGGCCAGTGTCCTTGTGGCCCTGCCCCTCTATACACCTCGGTCCCTGGTACTTTTGAAGGTAATGTAAACCAGCAGAGTGATCATGTGGCCAGGCCCTGTAGGTCAAAGGGTTGATATTGCACCAAATGGGAGGGCTGGATTGGAGTGGGTGTTTATTTTGCCAGTAGTCTTCTGTACAGACCGCTGATCTACTGGGTCACCCTGATCTGATATCGATTTAATCACTTGAGTGCCCAAACCTTCCAGCTGAGACCCAGTGCTTAAGAGAGAGTCCAGAGGTGGGAGAAACCTGTGCCCAAATTTACGGAGAAGACTCCGGGGTTTGGGCCCCCCTCCGTGATGATGCGTTCTGCTCCGGTGTTCCTTTGCGCGGCATGGCGACAGTCTATGTTCCGTGGCTCAATAGCGGCTTGTGTGTCCTCCTGGCCCTCAGGGACAGGCTACTTTGGTCCTTGTGACTCTGCTGCCGTTCATAATACAGGGAGCGGGCTGTGTGTGCGGAACGGGGGAGGGTGGGTGTCCTACTGGGAGAAGGTTGGTAACCGGAGAGCAGAAGGTTACGTGAGTTCAGGCCCACAGAGTAAATGCTCTCCTTCATTTCCGATCGGCTTTCGCCCAGTTTCTGAATGTGCAGTGGCAGAGAGGCCAGTATGGGGCAGCGGGCAG